>OZ012704.1:3183324-3770379 GCA_963942595.1 Cylloceria caligata
GATCGCTAACCGATGTCACTCACATATTCTTCTTAATCTAATTGGCTACTTAAATGCAAATCCAGGCATCGTTACAACCTAAACAAACAAAAATATAAAATCATTAAAGACGGTACAATTATATTCGAAACGAACTAAAAAAATAAAAATAAAAAAAAAAAAAATAGAAAGAAAAAAAAAGGCTTGGGACCAACGATTTACAAACAGTTTTCAATATTTTATTTTCATTTATTTTTCATCTACTACAGTATAATAATAAATATGGTCATGCTCAATACATAAATGGTGTATTTACAAAGGCTCTTCACTTTCAGGCCATAATTTTACGTATATTTAGCAGTATCTGCATAATCAGGCTTTCCTCGTGTCGAGGCTCTCATTCATTCCACATTATTAGTTCTTCTTCTTTTTTTTTTTTACATTATCTTTACACTTGCTTTAACATCGTTCTCCAAGTTTTCTTAAACATCACAAATGCGCTTCGTATGCATCCAATGAAAATCTCAATGCCTAAGTATCTCGTATGTATTCTTTTTCGTTTTTATTTTCATTACCACTAAAAAAAGTTTCTCGAGATTCCGATAAGTTACTCATCGTTACAATTGTAAGTTATTAGTGAGATCGATAATGATTCTTTCTTGTTTTTTGTTTTTTTTTTTATTAACGTTACATTTATACAAACTTGTAATTGATAATATTACGTCCCTAGGTCTACATACATCACTATGCAGTTTAATATTTGGTATTATGTGTGTGTGTGTGTTATGCAATTTTGTTATTCTCAAGTAATGATCACGTTTATTTGTTTTTTTTTCTTTTTCTTTTCGATTATGTTCTTACGTCGTCCCTACATTTCTTCATTTGAGGTTTATTTGATTTTGCTCAAATAAAAGGAAAAGAAACGATTTATTGACTTTCGTTTTTTGCTAATTAAACTTCGCCATCTGTGATAACGTTCTGTCATGTTTTCACGAAACACTGGAACCTCTGCTGCCTGTAGAGAGAGAACAAAAAATGGAATTACGTATTTGTTGTAACTTCTGTCGTTGCTGTTGTGCGATTAATTACCTCTTCCTACAACGGTGTTTCTTTCCGCGCTTCGGCTTTCCATTGAAATCCATTGACACGAGTCGTGATAGGTTTGTTTCTATTCGTAGCATTCTCAAAGCCATTTCTCACGCCCGCTACTAATCGCATAGCAGGATTTGAAACTAAACCATTGCGTTTTGGCTTGGCATTGCTTGCACTGAAAGACAATTAAACATTCATTTAATGAGACCGCGACGCTTTGATTTGTACGCGTCACAATAAAAGAATAATCAATGAATATTATTTATTTAATTATTCATTAAAAACTTACGTTATTAAAAAAACCAACAAATATATAGTTTCGCAAAACTCTACCTTCCACTGTGCTCGGTATGCTTGACGTTCCGACCAACTCCAGCGCCGCTATTTCCCAAAATGATTCTCATATGCGTGTCTCGCGTAAAATGCGTGTCGGCAGAATTTCTCTTATCGTCGTGTCCGTTCTTTTTATCCTTGCTGGAGATTTTCAAGCCCAGCATCTCGTTTGTGAGTTCAAAGGGCTTCGGGGTCTCTTTGTTTCCTTCGATCATCTCCGTTTTTATATCAATCGGTTCATAGATAACACCGGGATTATTGAAACCACCGCTCTGGGGCTTGTACTGTATACTCTGATTACCCGTCAAGAGCGATACACCCAGTTGACTCTGTATCACACTGGCCGCGGTTTGAGCGCTCGGTGGACTCGTGTTGGTCGGTGAGTACGGTATGAGACTGTCGCTCAACGGTGAGTGCGGCGGTGATGCGTATATCGGACTTTGTGGCTCGCTCTTCAAAGGCGACAACAGTTTGCTCAACGGTCGACTCTTTGCGCCTCTTGAACATTGTTGAAGTTGCTGCGTGAACGACAATGGTGCCTGCAATTAAATAATCAAACGTTGTTATATTGATTATCAACAGTTTAACTAAAAAATTATTATAACTAAAACATTTTCACTCCCTTAAGCATCGAATAATATTCGTACTCGATGAGATATTCAGAGAACTGAAAATTTTTAGTGTTGAATAGTCAAGTACTTGATATTTCGAGGTTTAATTCGATTTTTGTTACTTACTTTAATAACCTGATTCACCATCGGATTCTGCCCGAATTTGCCCTGATCACTTTTTGTGCTCCCGGTTAGATTGCTACTCGATTTGCTGTTGCTCGAATTGTTGCCCAACGAGACGCAGCTTCGTCGCTTGGTCGAGTCCGGCGATTCCGCGGGGCTGTATTGCGTCGAGAGTGGATTAAGTATAGCGGACGACGGCTTTGTCTCTGCCGTCGAGTTGGACGTAACGGAGGTCGCGCTGCTGCTACCACCTGAAATTTACGACGTTGCTTGTTGGGAGATCGATGCGCTTCGCAAAATTTATAGCTCTTTAGGCGTTTATTACTATCGCTCGTCGCTTACCTCCGTTCATACCGGGCCTCAAATTCCTCTGACTGGCAGAATGCTCCTCCAGCAATCTCACAACTGTGTCGTGACCACTTTTTGCTGCAACTTTTATCGCATTTCTGCCGCAATGATCCGAGTGATTTGGATCTGCACCGTGATTCAACAGCGCTCTTACGCAATGCTCGTGACCTTCCTGAGCTGCAATGCCTGTGAATTGTCACGGTGAATTATTTTTACGGATAAATACCGTGCGACACACATTTATCGTTTGATCCTTTCTCAATTCGAAACATTTTTGAGGAAGTAGAACGAATATTCATTCCCGTTGTAAGTTTACTTGTTTTTACAAAAGAAAACCTTAAAGTCACAGTTACAGTGAGATTGTGGAATCTTACCGAGTGCGGTTGCGCCCTGGTTGCACGTGTGATCCGGAGTAGCTCCGTGTTCCAGTAGAAGTCTCACGATAGCCGCGTGTCCTTGCCACGCTGCCGAATGAAGAGGCGTTCTTTTCTCATTGTCGCAAGCGTTTACACCGGCATTACCGTCCGTTAACAGAAGAGCCACCATCTCGACGTGCCCTTGCCACGCGCTAACGTGAAGCGGTGTCCTCCCCTGTAAAATAATACAAAAAATCTTAATATTCAACATTCCGTATCACGCGCTTCAATGATTCATGCTTCATCCGTCCAAGATTATCATACTTCGGAGTCTCTGCTTTCCACATCGGCACGCGCGTGTTCCAATAAGAATCTTGCCATTGCCAATCTGTTTTCCAACGCCAGAATATACAGCGTGCTCCTTCCGTCGGCGTCCTTCGCGTTTATATCAGCGTTGTGCGACAGCAATATTTTGACTGTGTCGTAGTGTCCTTCCAAAGCCGCTAGTCTGTCATACAGAATCACGCTTAGTGAACGTTTCTCAAGGATTTGGATATTCACTACGCAAGATAAATTTACCTGAGGGCTGTTTTTCCATCGTGAGCGTGTTGGTCTATCGGAGCTGCGTGCTGTTCGAGCAACCTTTCGACCAACGCCATATGACCCTCTTGCGCAGCGAGCATCAGCGCGCCCTTTCCGTCGTTGTCAGCCTCGTCGACTTTGGCACCTGCTTCCAGCAATGCTTCGCAAACGTCTATGTGACCCTCGAATGCTGCATAATGGAGAGGCGTCCAGCCTGAATTGTCTCGATGTTGTTCATCGAGACCTGTCACACGGAAGAAAATTATTCAAAGCTCGATACATCGATTACGGTTATTCTTCTTATTATTATGTATTACACGATTTTTGTCAATTTCCATTTGAAAGATGTAGTTTTTACCTCTGTCAAGAAGCTGCTTAACCACGTCCGTTCCTCCTTGGGCGGCCGCAACGCTGAGTACGGTTCTGCCCTCGTTGTCTATGCTGTCGACGTAGCATCCCCAGAACAAGAGCAGAGCTACAACGGATCCGTGACCCATGCTAGCCGCTGCCCACAGGGGAGTTCGTCCCGTTGCGTCGCAGTGGTCCACGTCCGCTTCGTACTCGAGCAACAGCTCGCAAACGTCTCTGTGACCCTCGAACGCAGCTACCAAAAGCGGTGTCATTCCATCTTTGTCCTGGTGATCGACCGCAGCTCCGCGTTCCAACAAAATCGTAACCACCTGCCGTTAATAATTATCAATAATTTTTTTAAATTACAATCGTGGATCGAATAAAAATTTATTAATGATATCGGTACCTTCGCGTAGCCATGATTCGCCGGGACGCATAACGCGGCAACGCTCAGAGCTGTTCGACCGTCGCTGTCAGCGTGATCGATCTTGGCGCCAAAGTCAAGCAAGTGTTCGACGATCTCGCTGTGCCCCATGTAAGCCGCGGCTATCAAGGCAGTTCTGCCCTCGTCATCGGTTCTATTGACGTCGGCACCGTGCTGAAGCAGAGCCTTGACGATGTCTTCGTGACCACCCCATGCTGCGGCTCTCAACGCGGTTCTTTGATCCCAATCCGCGCAATCAACCATGGCTCCGTGCTCCAGAAGCTGTTCAACGACCTGGGAAAACGATGGGAGGGTGGTGTTCAACGCTCGTCTGAGAACTTGATTGCACTTTGTTTCAAGCATCGTGTCTGCGAGCTCTGTAGCATACATGCTTCAGCTTTCCCGGAAGCTGGCTTACCGATAATCATGATTCAAGTATGATGACACAGGCGTGACGCGTTACGAGAACGATACATGATAAAATCGTACTCGTGGGACAGAAAAATAAGATAATTCGTCTTCATGCAAAAGTTATTATCGAATATGATTCTCATTGATTTTTTTGCAAATGATATGTTACTCTAATATAATCGATGAGTTAGAATGAGATTTATTGCGAATTAGTCACGACAAATAAAAAAACAGAGAATAACAAATCAACACTAACAACGTTCGAGTCACTTTTAACAGTGTCGTGGTTTCGTGAGGCGAGTGTTGGCTGTGAATGTACCTGGGTATGTCCGCCCCAGGCAGCTGCTCTCAGTGCAGTCCATCCGTCGCAATCAGCGTGATCAGCGCTTGCACCGGCTGCTAATAACACCCTCACAACGTCGGCGTATCCGTGTCTCGAAGCTAGATTCAACGGTGTTTGACCATGGCGATCCGTGGCCTCGAGCTTAGCCTGTAGCATTGACACAGGGTTAACTCTGTTTCTGATATCTTCATTAAACCCTTGTCAAGTCTCGCTGTTAACTTTCTCCGTATAGGACCAGAGGACTCACCTGAGGACAGGAAGCTAGTGCCAGCTCTAACAACGATGCATTGCCATCCGCGGCTAACGTATGTAACACGGTACGTCCGCAGGAATCCGCTTGATTTATGTCACCGCTCTCTCCCAACAATTCGGTCAGTGGCTCGCCGGGAGACTCGTCCATGGGGCTCGCGTCTTGCGATACCTTTTCGACAATGAATAATATGTTAAACAAAAGTATAATTCATTTAAGCGACGGATTAAATATCATTTTTTAATATTTATTTTAAGCACTGCATCTAAGCTTTCGTTTTTATTTACAAGATGGACACTTTGCGAAGAGCAACTCGTATTCGAGCGTTTAAAATAAAAAAATTTTAAATATAACCTTCACAGCTTGTAATACCATGTTTAATATAAGTCTCTATAAAAATAATTGTCAATCAATTTTGCTAGTCACAGTGGCGTAACGCAGCAGCCTGGAATTCTGAATGTTCCCAGGTCGAACCCGTGATCGTGACGACATTTTTTTATCTCTCACTTAATTAAAAATTTCGTTGGATCGGTTTGATTAATCAATTTAAATAATTGATTCATTAATTAGAAGGAATTCTTGTAACGATTCGATCGAATCTATCACGGACTCAGTTCCGTGCTCTGTTTCGTCTAAATTTCATTTAAAATGTAAATATTATTGATAAAACGATCACAGCCATGGACAAAATATAATATTTTAGGTATGAAACAAACGACAATTGCGATTTCTGTATAAGATGTATCCACGTTGAGTAATTTTTTTTTCAAAGGTTTCAGAAAAATGGATTTTGACTAATTATTTTTATTCTCAGATTATCAAGATCATTTGTTGAAATCTGTGATTTTCAAATATTAAGAGAAAGAAAAAAAAACAACTATTTCGTAATTTCGTATAAAAAATTGGATAAATTTATTGTTTCCTTTGAAACAAAGTAACGCCGTCTTTATCATAAATTTGAATAATCGGATAACGCGAACCTCACCTGACTAGAAGGAACAGGATCCTTGGTGACCTCGTCCTCTACAACCTTCTCGGACGCTTTGGCCCCTGCGTCAACAAGTAACCTCAGCAATTTCGTGTCCTGCCGTGGCCAGAGTATACACTCCGAGCTGTCGAGATAGCATTCATCGACGGGAGCTTTGCATCCAATGATCCATAGCACCTGTAGGGTGTGAGAGTCGAGGGTGCAACCAGTGGTAAGAGGGTTCGTCATGGCGCGTTGCAGGTGCTGTCCGAGAACGCAAATCTCGTCGGGATTAAGTTCAACTCCGCAGAGAGTATAGTAAGCGGCAAGCATCGCGTGACCCTCGGTCGCGGAGCACAAGTATTTCTGGGTGCAGTGTTTAACGTCCAGTAACCATTCGGCGAAGCTGTGATGAAAGAGCATCAGAGCACCGGCGCGCGAAACCGATATCACCCTTCGGAGGAGATGCAGACGACGATTAAAATCTTCCATGGTGATACTAGGATTAGCGGTTTTGACGCACTTGTAAAGAATCTCTTGAGTAATAGGCAACTTTGCGGCCAATATGACATTAAAAAGCGGCTGAACTTTGGCAAATTGTTTTCTGCTGAACAGCCTCTGACACAGCCAGAGATAAAGTCCATTTAGAGTTCCGGGTATCTCGCGAATTTCTCGTAAAACGATGAAATTCTCGGCAACGCCATCCAAAACTTTTTCAAGATAGAGAAAACACCCATTGCTCTTGATGTGCAGCTGATTGAGCATCTCAGCGGTGTCCCTGGAGATGTGCTGTCTGAGAGCGTCCTCCTGATCGAGCCTGGCAAGTATGTACTGTTGCACGTCGCGGACAACCTGACTTTTTCTGAGATCGTCCAGCGAGATCTTCCGGAAACCGGTGAACATGCGAGATATCGTTTTGCTCTGTCTTCTCGCGGTACATACGAGCAAGAGCCACTGAGGAAATAGGTGATGATGATTGGCTAAGAGTTCGGCTATCGTTCGACTGACGTTGTCGTTTTCGCGTCTCGAGTCTCTCGTTCCCGTCTGAGGTGGATTGAGAAACTGGCCCTCGTCGATCGAGTCGACCAGGAGAAAGAGACAGTTCTTCGGAGGTTCGACCTCGAGCAAGGGAAATAGAAGAGCTTTTTTGAGAGCGTCGTCCGGATCACGATCCAAAACGTCAGGCTGAAGGGCAGCCTGAATCTCCGGATCCGTTCTGAGCTTCTCGGCATAGGACTCGGCAACCGCTTCCTTCGAAGTTGTCGGTCCTGAGGTCGTGCTGGCGGTCGGTGAGGTCGGCGACGAGAGATGTATACCGTCGGCACTTGCCTGAAGCAATTGCGCTACCAAAGACCTGACGAATTGTGCTGGTGACAGAGACGCCTCGCTTCTCGCTTGACAAAAATGTCGAGCCAAAAGTCTTCTGTTGAGCGATCTCTGATGCCTCGACGTTGCTCCGGTCGATGGCCACGCTAATTCCGCACACAGTGCCGTCTTTCCGCTTCCCGGACCACCGACTATCAAAGCACCGCAAGTCTTTGACGCTGGCCTCTGCTCGAGGCAATGGGAGAGCTTCATGAGCGCCCATTCCCGGCAGAAAAATCTCTTCTTCTCTATCACCGGAGCTGCCATTCTGACTATAGATTTCTTATTTTCTTCAGTTCAATTTTGAGGATTATCCTCGAATTACTTAATCGATTCCTTCTGACGCTTTTCCACAAAAGTTCAATGAACGCGCGGCATTGAATCTCTCAATTGTCTACTTATCGATAAATCGTTCGCTATGTTATAGTTATAATAATCTAACGTCACGGTACGCTCCATTTCCTGGAGCGTGAAGAAGAGAGTATCGTCGCGAGTACTTCTGTATACGAGAAACGCGCTATTTTATTTATCTTTTTTCTTGCTGTTTCACTCGATCGGCGAAGCTCGTTGAATCGTGGCGAATCTCAAAGTGGAACGAAACCAAAGACGTTCTCTAGTCAAGTCGATGGGCTAGAGGCACAGGTGCATCGGCAATGCTACGGGTATCGGAGTTTCGCGTGCGTCGATCGGAGCCCCGGGGGGCTCTGCGGCTTCCTCGGCCTCCATTCGGGCCTCTCATCGCCTCGTGCCTCGCATCCTGCGTGATTCCTCGCTCTGCATTCTGCTTCTGTGAACATATAAAGAAACGAGCGTTACTTTATTTACCGTTTGGGGAGGCTCGCAGGCTGTCGAATATTTTTTTTCAAACTGTCTCGCGAACATTGCAAATAACCTTACAGATACAAATAAGTAACGAGCGAACATTCTTTTCGCAAGATGATTCTTTACTTTACTCTTGGGAATACCGAGACCGAGTTACTCCTTTATCGCTTCGAGGTAGACATCGATTTCTCTGGACACGAGAGGATCTTTGTGATATTTTTACAAAACGATAAAAGGAAAGTCGTCGATCCGACAGAAATTTACAGGACGAATGATACCGCAACGACCGAGTAAAACCATTGAAAGATAATAATCGACGGATTGGGATATGGGTCTCTCAGCGCGAGGATATATAGGAAGACCCTCACCCAAGGGCCAATAAATAGGAAACGATCGTAAATCTGAGAAAAGCTCGAGTCTGTGGCGGGTAAGATCTTGTCGTAATGGATGAATTAAATGTTAAAGTGTCTAACCCTTATCATCGCAGCTATGCAAGAGGTAGAATTTAGTATCAGAAAGACCAGAATACCAACCGTATAATTCCAAAAGTAGTGAAAAAGCAAAGTTTAGCTGAAATTCTAGCTTTCCGAAGAGAATTCAACATTTCGGTGTACAACGAATAAAATATCGACACTTGGTATCACCAGTACCTTTTCGACAAGATAAAACTGATGTAAATTCGATCCTCAAGGTAACCTCAATGGAGTCGAAAGGAATAAAAAAAAATCTATAGATTTTGATCAACGGAGTTACTTCGAACTCCTGTTACATCCCTCAGGATAGAAATATTCCTTCAACGGAAGATATACGATCAAAATATTGTCCGATCGGTTCGCAGGCTACAATTGCCCTCATCTCGAATTTCTCAATTATACGTAATATATCTGAGCGATATCTCCGACTATCGTACAACTCCCCAGGAGATATACTTTACATCCTCGTCCGCTGGCGATCCTGACAATCTATCGCTACAGAGAGCTCATCCAAGTTCCAATAAATATCGCTAATAAAACTCGGAGACAGGCGAACGGATATTCACGTTTGTGCGGCATCGGAAATGTATCGCCGTTGAACCCTCGTTGCCGGTGATGCTCGAGGGCGAGTCGAAATGCCGCTTGAGGTCGAGAACCACAGAGGCGGGAAATTATACGAGGCTCATTCCGCGGCCAAAACTAAGCGGGGGAGGAGTGCGACGACGACGGCGATAAACCAGTTCCGCTAATGAGAGGCGGACTGATGTAGATAGCAAACGCCGAGCCGGGCCCTCTCTATCCTCTCGTAATCTCTCGTCGCCAGGCAAACTGAGCGCGTTTCGGAAAACGTTCGTGTTTGCGCGTCTCTCTCAAACCTCGCTGTCCACCCACGTTCCCGAGCTCTTGGCTCACGTTCGGCGAAACCTGCGAATCTCGCATTATATATACTACAACGTATTAACCACCAAAATCCGCCCGAATTCATTTGGACCCATGAGAGGCTTCGTTTATGACCAACTTCTGGGTATTATCTTGAGAATATTTGACAGAAGCCGCGCATGGTATTCCCCTCGAGTCTAAAATCCTCATTCTTACAGATCAAATGATTATTTATTTCTACGTTTAGCAACATTCGTAATTGATGCATTAAAGTTAACAGTTGGATTTCTTTGGATCAACAAAACTAATCAGTTGTTTTAACTAGATCAATTAGTTATGTAAAACGTTGGATTGGTTTACATAGTTGTATAATTAGTTAATATGTAACCCAATCGACTGGTTTACGTAACAAATTAAGCGGAGCACTACCAATTTATTGACCGACCCATATTACTTAACCTACCTTGTTAGTTACGACAATCAACAGATTGGTTATTAGCTCAATTACTTGGGTGTACCTAGAGGACAACTAAATATTATAATTGGTCAACCTCCGCATCATTTATCTTTGTGTACAAGAAGCGAAAATTTTTTGGATGGAGCCAACTAAATTCATTTGAAATAATTTCATTTAGTTGGCTCAACCTCACGGCGAGGTTAAATATAGAGAAACTCATGGTGAACTTGCACCAACCGTATCTTGCAGTTTAATAAAGCTATATGCAGTTGGTTAAACTGCGTGATACGACTGACTCAAGTTCACCGTGAGTTTCATTATATTTAATCTCACCGTGAGGTTGAGCCAACTACGTAAAATTAGCTCAACCGAATTGCGTTGACTCAAAGTAAATTCAGTTGGCTCCATCTAACAAGTTTTGTTTACGGCGGTGTAGGTTAGCTCCTTCGACAAAACCCATAACAATGCAATAAGGGCGGTTAATAAAATAGAGTGCTCTCCCTTATCCGAAGTCTTATCTAACGACTATCTTCATTATATTTCACAACACTTAAAAACTTCTTTCCTCATTAACTCTGTTACTGACGTTGTTATCAAGAAAGAAATAAAAGAGTGAAGAGACATTATCGCATTCGAACGTTTCAACAATCTCGAGTACACGATTCGATCATCGAGCTGGCACACTCATTTCTAGATCCAACGAAGCGACAATTTCCAGTCTGTTGATTCGTTCGGTATCTCAAGTGAGAATTATATCGAAAAAAAAAAAAGAAATAAAAGTTATTAGAGCGAATTTCCAGAGGTAAAAAAAAAAAAAAGAACGCAGGGGTGTATTGAGAATAGCGATTAATTGGATTCGGATACCCAGTAATTGAGATATTGCGGTGAAAAGCTCCGATGCATGGAAAGCATTGCACCCGAACAAGTTTGCGTGTACAACAACTTCGTACGCTTTACGACGTCGTCGACGACGACTGAGTTTCCTAGCGCGTTTGTACAATATATGTCTCGCCCTGTTCGCTTATGTGTATTTTATCCGCGTCTACGTCGCTCGGTTTTCCACGTAGACACATAGATGTTTGTGTTTCATCGAATTCTATGAGCATAAGTAACGCGCAGATTCGACAGCAGCATTGCGCACCGAGACGTGTGTGCACCACGTAACGAATGAGTCGACTACGCGCCGCGAACATTCCCTTGATTTCCCTAATGACTTTAACGAGGTCCCGCGTCCAGGAACCGCAGCCTGCGTTTCAAACTCACGATTTCACTACCGACAGCCTCGCGTATAGTCTCTCCAGAACTGTACAGATAGATAGATGAGATATACACATCGTCTGTTCTTTTTACTCTCTTGGTTTCTCACTTCGTTCATACGTTTCTATACGCACTAGCTATAATTACGATTGCATATCGTGGGATTTAAATCCGTGTGAGTAGCAAAGCTCTCCATACAAAGTTTGGTATAGTTTATTTGTATTTCATGGAAATACTTATTCATAATTTATTAATTATCGTTAATAACAAACATAAAATGTATATTTATTTATTGAAGAAATTTATTAATACTTCTTTACGACAGATATGCAACGCATATCTATCGAGAGAATAGTTGACATATAGATGGACAGATAGATAAACTTTAAAACGAGATAAAACATATACTTAGCTTTCTCATTACGACGTGAGGACCATAAATTCTATCTCTCTGTCACTTATACGTGTCTCACCTCGTCTTAAATGACGAGATCGACAATAACGACTCGACGTAAGATTAATCGAATATTACTGTCTGGATCGAACAATGCAAACTTAAATTACGCAAATAAGAAGATTTTACTTGAATCCTAGTCAATTATCCTGTCACAATGGTCGACCCTACATTATTACTAACGTTTCATTCGATTTTAACGCCTGAATTCATTTCTGAATAAAGTGCCTTCTCCATCCACCATCTTTCAAGGATACTTTGTTCACTTCGAGAACTCCAGCAGATTAAAATGCCTCAATTTGAATGGAGCACTCTGTTGACGGTGAAGGAGGCAACGAAACTAGTACGAGAAAGAGAAAGAGAAAGAGAAAGAGAGAGAGAAAGAGAGAACTCTCCATCAATTATCCTCGACAACGGAATCCTCGTGATAGAGATCGAGGTTTATATCGAAATCGCATACGTCAGGAAGATCGGGTCCAATTAGATCAATTTTAATTATGCGATATTGAGCATAGAAAAGATTTCTTTCTATTACAATCAGGCTGACAAAAAATTACCTCAAAATCCGGTAAAATTGATGGCTAAGTCGATAAAAAATATTCGATATCCTTTCCTGAAAAATGAGCGAATCGTTTGTATTGAATCTAAGTCATTTAATTAATTTTCTGATTGGCTGTTGATGACACTTAAGCCTCCAACTATATATCGAGCATCGTAATCATACATTTAAGAGAAAAAAAAATAAAAGGACGCAAATATTTAAAGTTTTCTGCGTTCGCACAGTTACAAAGAGCTATGGAAAGTCGTCTATTTTCAAGTTAAATCGATCCAGCATGCCCCTGACCCCAGAAATTCCATTCTCCTTCGCGTTTCTTTCTCATCGATTAAAGTTCATACACTCGATATACCACTCGATTTCCTATTATAGTCTACGATGGTCTTTATCTCTCGAGACGGTAATCTTAATCGAGATATATATCTACTCAATAATCCCAAGTGGTATGAATCTTTATGGATCGCAACCTTGAGGCTATTTTATAGTATAGCTACTGTATATGTATACAAAACTCGAAGCTGCCACTGCCTTTTCAATCTCGATCGCCATACATCGTTGTCAAAGTCTTATATAGAATTCCTGAAGAAGCTGTTTTAATCGATGCATGCGTGCGCTCAATTCATCAAAGACACTGGGGTGTACGAGCGTTCCGAGTTATATATATGACGTGAATTTTGTCCTACCTAAAGATACATGCATGAAATATATATAAATATAGTTTGGTATGCGTAGGGTTGTCGTAGGTACCACGTGGATACGTACGTAACAACAACGAGTTGTTACTTGGTGTATAATCAGAGTCGTACATCGTGCGCGTACACCGTATTTGGCCTATTGTGCAAGGAAGCCGTTCTTCGAAACGGGTCGATGTCGTTGCGGGTCATGTAAGACTACACGCTGCGCTGTACAGGCTGATGATATCGAACGTGACTCTCCTTCGCTTCAGGATGCTGAAAACGTGTGGCCTCCAGGCTCGATCCATCCGAGGATACGTACTGAATTATACTCTAGCAGACACACACACACACACACACGATGAGTAAACCTCTATATCCACTACTGATCGGATCTCCGCAGAGAATCCTTTATTAATCCTTTCAAGGATCTTACCATTTCAAATAGTTGTCACTGAGTATATTTTTAGACAAAGCATGTTTTGTTTTTTCAAGTAGACGTAATAAGTGTGAGTGTTGGGAATGAGGTGTTAGTCAACCGGGAGTTCTGACTATCGTGCGTATAAAAAATCTTCGATAGTTTTAAGATTGGGTAGAATTTTTCACATTTTTAACATTTTGAACCGCGTCACCGTAGATTTGTGATGCTCAAGCCGTCGCCTCGAAGATGCTTTTTTTGGGAACACTTACGGCCGTTTCACAGAATTTTCAATAGAGCTGTAACGCTATATAAGTACATTTTTGGGCATTTAATTTAATTTTTAATAGCACGATAACGCAACTGGTAATGTAACGTTTTTTTTTTTTCTGACGATTTACCTTCCACGATCACCCGAAGATGATATCGGTGGGATATAAAAATAAAAAGTTTTAAGCGTTGATTTAAAAAATAAGTCAAACGATCCTCAAAATATATTCGCGAAATCATCACACGACGTTCACATCAGCGATTATTATTAGATGCGCTATAGATATAGTGGCATTGTTATCCTTGCAACTATCTATGTTGATTGTACGCCTATCAATATTCGTGTCACTAGCGCAAAAAACTATGTCGACAGATATGTACAGATGCGCAAGAGAAGTTTCTTCATAGACAGATAATATTTCCACGGTACATACAAAATGAAGGTAACAAAGAAAAAACAAAATAATTCAAAGCGTTCACGAGTGTCACCGAGGAGAGTCGAAATTTCATATATTTTTCTTTTCTTTTTTGTGAATCCGTCGGCGGACGATTAAACTGGTGAGTGAAGGGTAATTGGTCTCGTTATATATATATATGTATATATACATACATATGTATATATTCATCGGTAACGCTTGGGTAGAGCAGCTGCATTGCGATGCAGCAGGGAGAACCCCAACTAGCACTCGCACCCGCACTCGATTACCCTCGACGGCACTGTTGGCTTTTAATCTCGCGGTATTACGAATAGGTGTAGGTTTATAGCTGTATGTATACATTATGTATGTGTGTTCTGGCATCGGGATTTTGGTCTGGCACGCAGAATAGCGATAAATTTAATTACCTGAAAACCTGGGCGTGTACCTATATTGTAGGTCCCGGTCATTTGTTCTAGTTTGTAAGACGATTTTCTACTGGTATAGTGCTCCGCGTGGTACCGCCACTTCCTCTATCCCCCTTGGCACGTCGAAGGTCATAATTTTAATTACCGTCTGTAGGTCCCTCAACGCGAGCACCATATAATACATGGCGATACGATACGTATATAGCCAGTTTGGAACGCGGGGGTGCATGCCCTCTTGCGGTCTTGGCTCCCTTCTTCCATCTCACTTGCACATCATTCACATACCTTGCAGGCTCTGGTTGTACATTCTTGTATAATTATATATAGAGGTATCGTTAAGTACTTGAAATAATGTAGCGAACCTCGGAGAATGACGAAATAGCTCGGACGAAGGTACCTTTGAATAATATATGTATACGTCTGGTACAATGCCAGCTCTAGGAATATTTTTACGTAGATATTTATATACACTCTTAAAAATTCAGGGGTTAAAGACGATTGGTGTAAACTTTTGACCAATGTTGATCTGGTTGGTATTAATTTTAACAATTTTCGCAGTGTTAAATTCACACAAGCAATTGTGTTATAACGATTAGGTTGAACCTCAAAAATTACAACATGTATATACATGTTTGGCATGAGTAGATGAAGATCTATAAATTATCAGCGATCAATACTGAATTATGTACGTTGAATTTCATTCACCTATTTTCAAGTAAAATACGTTGAAAGTTTTGAGTTTATAATGCTAATCGACACCAGTTATCGAACACCGATCGTTGACACCAGTGGTCAGTGTGGACTCGTATCAACACCACGCTAGGGCAAATTTTAACACCGCATTTTTAATAGTGTGGTGTACTGTTAAAAATCAAAGGTGATAAAGGCGATTGGTGTAGACTTTTGACCAATGTTTATCCATTTGGTGTTAATTTTAACAATTTTCATAGTGTTTAATTCACAAAAGCGATTATGTTATAATCATTAGGTCCCACCTAAAAATGTACAACACTATCAAAGTTGATTAATCTTCATAATGGTAATCGTGATTTTCGTAATCGAATTATGTAAAAATGTACAACATTATTTATTAAAATGTTATTTTAATAAAAAGACGATGTTATTTTTTTTAAAATAACATTTTGTTTTTAAATAATTTAAACTTTATCAATAATTTGCATTAAATGTTTTGTTTTTTGTTTGTAAACTTATTTTATTTCGATTCCGTAGTAAATTCGTTTTCTATTATTTCTTACTTTTTTGGTAGTCGTTCGTAGGGTTTGTCGAAGAAAATCTGCATTGTAAATTAAACATGATGCAGATACCTACAAAATAGAGGACGACGGAATAATCGTTGGCCTTTGGCAACAAGAATATCAAGACTATAACCTTGTATCTCGATTATATCGAGCGTGCAACATTGCTTTGACGTGTTGGTGCAACGACGACATCGGCATAACGTTAAGATTCGCGCGGAATTCTCTCTTCGTCGTTGTCGTCGTCGTCGTCGTCGTCGTCGACGTCGTTGTGGGAAACCAGGTCGATAGGTCGGACACGTGGCATTGCGCACATCCGCACGAATAGCATCCTTACATCAAACGAGGGTCCTGCTCTATCTAGCAAGGGGTTTGTCCCGCGGCTACGTTGTGTTTTGCCTCTGCTGCTGCAGGAGCCAATCGTTAATCTGGCGTGACACGATAGAAGAAAGAAGACGTTTGGTCCCAGCAGAGGAGCAGGTCGAAATAAAGCCTGCGATGCAGACCTCGCCGTTCGAGCGTCGCTAGCTAAATCTCTGGCTTTAGGGTAGAGAGGCGAGTCTCGAAGGAGTTTCGTGTCCTCCGGGCTGGGGCAACCGGACATAAAGAAAAGAAATCTAAACGAGACGGTCGAAAATACCACACGCTACAGAGTACCAAAGAAGAAGAAGAAGAAGAAGAAGAAGAAAGAATATACGAATGAAGGAGTAAGAGCAAAGAGAATGATAAATAAAAAACAAATAGAGAAATAAAAAGTAAGCGGGTGGCACGTGCATCCGCAATGCGGCCGCGTTCGCCAGTATCGCTGGGCCCGACGGGAGATCTGCTGGGCTCTCTCGCTTCAACTCCCTCGCTATTTCAACATCGATTTGTGAGTCATTGAATAAATATAAAATAAAATCTTTATTATGAGCTATATCTTTGATGATACAGAGTAGAATTTGTGTTTGACAACAAGTCCGTATATTCGTGAACTTGTGAGATTTCGGGGTAAAGATACGAAACGAAGAATGTGTGGAACTCACGTGTGCATCACCCGAGTGTGATTCACCGGCTGGGCAGTCTCAACTCGAGACATTACTCTCGAGCACAGGAACCCTCCGGGCATCTTCGACGTGAAATCATCGGCTCTGTAGGGCCGTTTTCATCGTGTATGTGTGTGAATGGGTTAAACACTAGCGAAACTTCTCATAAAAAACCACTCGTTGTACGCAAACTGTGCGAGAGAAGAGACTTGAACGATGTTTAATTGCTTTTGTATTTACAGCGCGTCTACAGATACAAAATATTCCTGAAACTATTAGATGGAAAAAGTCCACGTGCTCCTATCCTCAATTCGTGTACTACAGTGAAACCCAACAACAGGTGTGGCGACAGCCATCGACTCTAGACTTTGAATTCACTTTATAAATGCTCTATTGCTTACACCGAGAAAAAAAGATACTTCGTAGCATTATTTTACATTCATAAGCAACAAATTGTATGATAAAGCGCACTTTAATGACTGCTTTGGTTATTAGATATACTCAGAGAAATTGTGATAGTTTTGTAAACTATTGAGTGATAACTGATCGATTGTCAATCCACGCGACTATTAATATAGTGAAACCAACAATTAATGTTAACCGTTAGAATGCTACGCGGCGCAAAAGCGCTGCGATCGTTTGTATCGAAAATTGCGGCGCAGCGCAAAAGCGCTGCGAGTTTCAGTGTGTTTTCGGTGCTCCGCGGGAGTGCACGTACGCTAACCTCGCGCGTAATTTGTAATGAGAGTGCATTCTTATACATTTAAAAATAACTTTTATCGTTTTTTTATATTATTTTAAAAAAATAACCATGTCACGTGCTATTATTTCGAACGTTGATTCGATTCCTAGTGATTCTACGGGGAGTGAAACGACAGATACAAATAGTGATGATAGCAGTATTAAAACGCATCGAAGAAAAAGATTGAGGATTGAAAGTGAGTCTTCTACCTCCTCTTCATCTACAGAAACAGAAGAAACACCAACACCACCGACAAAATGTTGTACGTGTATTTGGATGAGCGAAGAACCCTAAAATATTGGAAAAAAGTAGTATTCAACATTTTTGGAAGAATGGTACTCAACTCTTATATTTTGTATGTTTCCAACACTACCGAAAAAAAAATGACCCGGCTCCAATTCACATCGAAAATTATTGAGGATCTCGAAAAGGAGTGGATGAATCATAAAAATAGCGTGTCAACACAACCATCTTCATCAAAGAAAAAATTTGCGCTGGAAAAATTACCGGGACGTAACTTACGCCAGTGCGAGGTGTGTAGCAACAGAGGGAGTGGGATAAAGCGATCCCGCCTTATTTGCGTACGCTGTAGGAAAGGCCTACACGCTATTTGTGCGGCAAAACATAATTGTTGAGCTATTTTTTTTTGATTTTTTATTTTCTAAAAGAAATAAAATACAATAATATTGATATCACTTTATGTTTAATAAACATTAATAAACAATAAACATTTTATCTTTATAATGCAAAAATAATTAATAAAATTGATTGATATTTGTCTAAGTTAGAGTGTTTTATTTGACACCATTATTTTTTCCTCTAAATTAATCAATATGTGTATAGCAATTTTCATTTATTTTTGCCAAAATTGCTTAGCACTAAAACGGTTAATTACATTAACTATGAAATTATTCGCATGGACTAACAATTAAAAGTTGTCACTTTTAATATTTGCGAGTACCATTTTTTTTCTCTCAGTGTACATAGATCATTCGCGAAACATTTATTCGTCTGTTGTTTCACTCAATCGTTTCAATAAATATAATTTTGAGGTATAACATCACACTTTATAAAAAATTAATGATTCGATTGTATCGAAACCGTTGGTTCCGCTGATAGCTAGCTATTTCGATGGATCCTTCTTATAAAATAGCTTGAAACTTGATTCATCGGTACAATTGCATAGATATCAGTGTCTTCACCCTGGAAAACGTTCCTCAGCTTTTCCTGGCGGAAAAAAAACTCGAGATAGAGTCGGAAAATGTGATGCAGAGGTCGTGTGGTCGCGCTCCTGCATTGCCACCATGAAAGACTGGCGAGGGCTAATTGATAACACGAAACACTTTGTGCGTGAGTCATTCACTTGACTGGAGTCAATGAGACACTTGTGTAATTGTAAATTACGAGTTTGAATGAGATATAGCTCTCGGCCAAGGAATTTATCAGGCTACGAAGGGCGGGGGAGAGAGAGAGAGAGAAAAGCCATTAAAAATTAGGCTGCGTGATGAGATCCGCACCGAGACGATAAATGTATTCTTTACGTAATGTTACGTACACGAACTACTACTGATTAATGTTCGATAGTCTTTGAACCGGGCAGTGAACTTGTTCGCTCTGCGATACGTTCTGCTAAACTTTCCAAACTACTGCATCAGGGCAGTTCCAATAGAGAAGAAAAATCATTTTATCAGAACTCTCGCGTTTTATATCCGAATGTTCTGGAAACTTTTCTCATGTCAGCAGAAATACTCAGATATATATGGGTTAAGTTGTGGCTCACCGTAAAAATCTCACTAGAAATGTAGCTTATAAGAAGCCAAACTTGGTTAAATCGATATTCCAATCGACACGTTTAAACTCTCTGATATTCTCTCTGGAATCTCCATATTAAAATATTCTGCAGTTACAAGAGAGGTTTTATGCACGAGGTATGTCCAAAAAGTTTATGAAATTTTGTACAAAAGTGTCAAATCTTCTTCTATGACATATATATTAGATTTGAGCTTCGAAAGAATCAGAAAAAAGTAGCGTAACGGACAGTTTAACGTGTAGAAAAGTGGAAGCTGACTTACCATCACTCGAATATCTCGTCAAAAGAAAACTTTAATACACCGAAAATATCTAAAAAAAAAAACCATAAAATAAGATTCTCACGTCAGTAATATTCTCTTAAAGGCATTGTTATTTTTTCCTTCAATTTAATTACAAATATTAGGACATCTTCGATTATTATTAAGATATTTTTTTTATATCGTGCTACTTACGCAATGATTAGCTCTTGACATATACCTGACCTACATAAGGTGAATTCAACGAGATCTCCGTTAGCACTACCTAACTTCAAATTAAATGTTTAAGAATCTCTTAACTGGCCGTGAAGAATTCCTGGAAGTTCGTAGCGACATTTATACCCTCGGAGCCCGCAATTTTTCGAATCGTTAGCTCAGAACGTGCAAGCTGACCCACATAAAGCAAATTCTACGGAGAGACTTTTCTCAGCTTGCTGTAACTCTTCGCTTAGCTCTTCACAGATCCTCTTTCTCCGCTTCAACAGCACTGTTTCTTCGAGTTTCTTTGGCGTGGCTCGAAGTTTATTGGAGGTACCTTGGCGTACGACGTTCTTGCTGCCCCGAGTGCTGCCACTGCTACGACTACCGCTGCATCTCACTGTGGGACTTTAAACCCTGAGAAAGCTAGTTGCCAACGTGAGCACGAGATATTACGGAACATCGTTGGAGCTTTTTCCTACGGGCGTGATGTACTTTCAAACGATCACAAGAGATTTTCGCGGTTGCACAACTATGACCGCGGTTCGCCCAGTTATCTATTTCGTTCGTTTCCTCGGATTTTACAAATTTGGGTTAAAGATTCCCTTGGTGTATACGAGGCATTTGAGACGACATCGACTTGGCCGTGATTCATATTTGATTTTCTTTTTTAATTTGCATGCTGTAAAACACAGTGAAAAAAAGTTGCAAATGGTGTTATCGCAACCTTTAACTTTCTCATTACGATTCGTTCTCGCGTCAAGCTATTGTTGTGAAGCTACTCGGTGTCAAGAAACGAGTGATGCAGAGCTTGAAAGTATCAGCATTGTTCGAAGCTTGGTATATAAAGCCGTGCAATTATCTCGATACATGCAGGAAAGGCAAAAGTACGAATTCGCCACCTGGTGGAGCAGTCGTTAAGCAATGGCCAGGAGTTAGTATCGCCACGACCCATTACGTGGAATACGTGGCTTCAGTTTTGTATTTTATCGAATTTCTAAACGTTAGTGCTTGTTGTTCTGCCTTATTCTCAACATGGATCAAGTCCCTATCCATCCTAAAATAATAATAAACAATTATTAATCATCGACTCAGATATACGATTGTGATATGCTGGTATCAAGGGACTATTTATGGTCTCCCTCAAGGTAGAAATTGTAACATTGCTTATACAAATTTTCCAAATTACTCCAATAGCACTCTATTCACACACTAAATTTCACTGCGATTTGTAACTTTTTTTAAAAAAATTATTGTATTCTCGAGCTGCACATCCTGACAGAAAGACAGATATAAACGAGTGAATGCTCTTATCGTAATCAACAGAGGCATGGCAGTCGAGTATTTTACATACTTTTTTTACGTACTTCGCGTGTGATAAGAAAGTAAAAAAATACTCTACACAAATATTTAGATTTTAATAAATAGAAATTTGAAACCCAAAGATGTACGCTAAATCTCGGAAAGAATTTATATTTATTTATTTATTTTTAATCATTTTAATTATTTTTTTCTTATGTCGTACGAAATGATAATTAGAATATAAATTAATAGTTCACAGGCAATGTAACTTGTAATGTAATTCACAGGCAATGTAAGACGGGTACTTGAAATTCATACCCGAAACTTATTATATGCCTTTCTATCGACGGAACTTTCATATAGAGAAATACATTTTTGCGAACGAATGAAAATACGAATAAAGAGAAAAATGAGAGTTGGCGTGTGGAGTGGGTCCAGGATTCCTCTCACACTTTATTGTTTCGATATTAAACTTCAACTGTGAATAATATTTTTTTATACTTTCTCTCTCTCTCTCTCTCTCTTGCAAACACATTATATTCCGTTCCTCTGGGATAACTGGAAAAAAGCGATATGCGAAGCGGTCCTCTTTTGGGTATAGACCCAAAAGAGGCAATAGTGCCTCTTTCCCGTTTGCTCGAAGCCTCTCCCAAATACTCTGATTTACATATGTATCGGTGGTTTGCGTATGTAGGAATCTCCGTGTATCTACCGAAACGTGGCTCGTGGGAATTAAAGTTTTAAAAAGAAATTCAACGAATATTTTTTTATCATACAAACGCAGACGGATGTGAGATTTCGGAAATTGAATTTTTTCTGTTGTAGATAGGACTTAATAAAAAAATCTTTCCATAGGCATGGAAAAATACATTCGTCGGATAACAATTTTATTTCAATGCATATCAAATTTCCATTATTTTTTAAGGATTAAATCTGAATAACTCCCCAAAATCCTGTAGCCTGCTATCGTCGTACAGGATATCAAGTGACTCAATGTGCCTCTTGGCACGTTGTACCCCGTACAATCTACGATAAATAAAAATTCTTGAATACAAGTCTATAAACGAGAGAAGGGTGCAGTGATATACGATAATGAAAGCGATCGATCGACACTGGTACGGAGTCGAGGTATACCGGAGCAGGTAACTTTGACTAATTTGCCGCATCACCGAGACCAATTGATCAATGAACTGTCGCCAATTAGTGGTTTCGGGTTCTAGGCCTCTCCGTATTCTCGGTTGGTAAGCTTGTCAAACAGACGCGCGTGTATCGTCTACCTCATTACATGCATCTAACCGGAGACGCCGGGATGTCTCTGCTCTACAGATTCTAGTTTGAAAATGATTACAGTGCAACCACCATCATCGACGCTTGATCACTTGACCAGCCTTCGGTTCTATGCCTCCGTTCTCGGACAAACGATGTCTTAATTAGCGGATACGTTGATTGTACAAGCTCTTCTATAATTAAAGATTCGATACCAATCACGAGGTTTTTATGATACCTTTGCATTAACGTATCGTGGATACTGTGCGTTGTCATCGTTAGTTACGAGTTTATTAGTCCGTGCTCACTGTATTATATTGGAGATAGGCAAAGCTGTGGCCTTCAAGATGGAGTATACCTGCCGTAGTAACAATTTCGACGCTTATCTATACGATGGAAAGTCTACAGGTCGATTTAGAAATTATCTTCTCGAGCAGAGGGCAGCCGCGGCACTCGGACTCGGGCTGAGAGTTATAGCCACCTTCCTCGTTATCATGCAAATGTCCTGTTCAGGCGCAGCTCGAGGTTTTGCGCTCGTCCATATGTGCTCCGTGACGCGTGCACGTATAAAATCTTTTGCCGTTTCGTGTATGTTGACGTTGCGGTGGCGACCGCGCGCGATTTAGCTCTCTCGACAAGCAGCGCACACCGTGTGCAACGTGCAATTGCCGCGTTATTAGGCCTCGATATCAATCTGTCGACCGCCTACGTCAGCTGCACTGCACGATCGTATAATAACTATACCAGGCGGCAATCGATAGGTGCATACCCCACAGTTTCAATTGAATTCCACGCGAACACTCAGCCGCAACCAGGCAAGCACGGCTTTCATGTACCTTCGATCATTTTCCAATTGCTTTTAAGCCTCCAGCGATTATTATCGGAGCTCCCGTCGATTTGCCTCGATCACGAGTTATTGCTAATTCTTTGGATACAGCTTCATGTATATTCAGCGATATTTATTCCTTTAATACCGGAGTAATACGGTGGATCCTTTTTCTAAGGAGTTTCAAAGTTATATGAATGAGTTATGGTTTCTACATTCACAAAAATCATGTTAGTTTTAGCGATTTTTGAGTGACAACCATCGAATGCTAGTCTATGCAAAGATTTTTATAGTTTTATGAAATATTTTTATGGTATAATCAATTAAATACAGTCACGGGAACTATCAAAATCGTCGCATGTACCAAAAATTAAAAATTGTCACAAATAGTTGCCAATATATATATATTTTTCTCAGCTCATCTGACATCGTATCGAAGTAATTATATAACGTCACCTTTGGATCTACTTCAAAGAACATTTTTAGATAGACAATGTTTTTGTAATTCATTTTGTTTTATCGGATTTATCTCTTATTATCCACAGTGCTCCTTTACCGCTTCTAATTTTCTATTTTTCCATCTCAGTGATATCGAACTGATAAAGTTTAAAAAATTATCATCGTATCATTTGGTATGCGTGAAATTGCAAATGTAATGTTTGTAATATCGTTTGTTCGTATGGGATATCGAATGATTTCGGTGTAGAGATGAATCGTGTAACAATAGTTTTCTTTCCCGTAGCACATAACGATCGCGAGTGCACATTTTTTATTTCATTTCACCGTTGGAACGATATTACGAGTTTTTCTTTCGCCTCGAGGGTCCAATATTCCTAGCTCTCGCTCAACGATCGAACGTTCTCAAGAAAACTGTTTTCTTCGACTGCGAAACACTATTCTCTTCGATATACCAACGTATAAGTGCTTAGTAGATACAGACTGGGATGTATATAGAGAGGCTGACACACTACGGATGACCAGCGTTGCTCACGACAGCTATAAGCTTCTCTCGTGACCGAACAATAACCGGAAGCGTTCGTTCGATGCTACCGAGAAAGAGAAACGAGGTGAAGAGAAAGAGAATCGTTTTTATAACAGATCAGCGGAAGCAGCAAGAAAACGTGTAATCCCATCGAAGCTCCGTGATGCCTTAGGACAAAGTTTCCGCCGAGATTAAAAAGATATCTGAATTCTCGATGGAAAAAAATATCAGGGGTACAAATTGAAAATGCGGGTTTGATAACAGATGGCGTTACTAACGCTATACGCATCAGGCAGTACTGTGACTATGTTCATGTCAAAGCTACGTCTTATAGCTTTAATTTTCAGTATGTGTCAATTTGTCGCAGTGTCAAATTCATAGTTTTTTTGAGCTCTCAATATGTCGAGTTTCGTGCCAACAAAACAGCATTTGCGGGAAGTTTTAATTTACTTCTTTAATTTGAAGAAAAGTGCTGCTGAAGCACATCGATTGGTCTCCGAGGCTTATCCGAGTCATGTTCCATCGGTTTCAACGTGCGAGAGATGGTTTGTGCGGTTTAGAAGTGGTGATTTTGACGTTGAGGACAAAGAGCGGCCGGGCCAAGTGAAAAAGTTTGAGAATGCTGAATTGGAGGCAATACTCAATGAAGACTCGTGTCAAACTCAACAAGAGCTCGCAGATTCATTGGGAGTGACACAACAAGCCATTTCCCATCGTATAAAAGCCCTCGGAATGATCCAAAAGCAAGGACATTGGGTGCCGTATGAGCTGAAGCCGAGAGACGTCGAGCGCCGTTTTTTTGCATGCGAACTGCTGCTCGAACGGCAAAAACGGAAGGGTTTTTTGCATCGCATTGTCACTGGTGATGAAAAGTGGATCCATTACGATAACCCGAAGCGCAAAAAATCATATGGTTACCCCGGCCATGCATCATCATCGACGGCCAAACCAAATATTCACGGCGCCAAGCTCATGCTCTGTATTTGGTGGGACCAGCTGGGTGTGGTGTATTATGAGCTATTGAAATCGAACGAAACCATCACAGGAGCACTATACCGAACTCAATTGATGCGTTTGAGCCGCGCACTCAAAGAAAAACGGCCACAATACGAGCAAAGACACGACAAAGTAATTTTGCAACATGACAACGCTCGGCCACATGTTGCAGCGCCGGTCAAAACATACCTACAAACGCTGAAATGGGAAGTCTTACCCCACCCGCCGTATAGCCCAGATATTGCTCCTTCCGATTACCACCTTTTCCGATCGATGACACATGGCCTAGCTGACCAGCGCTTCCATTCTTACGAAGAAGCCCAAAAATGGGTCGATGACTGGATAGCAGCCAAGCCGGCCGAATTTTTTCGCGACGGTATCCGTAAATTGCCAGAAAGATGGGAAAAAGTTGTGGCTAGCGATGGACAATACTTTGAATAATTCATTTGTTACCATTTTTTCAGAATAAACGTTCAAAAATAGAAAAAAATCCCGCATTTTCAATTTGTACTCCTGATACTTCTAAAATCGAATTAACCGTAAACATTTTGTTTTTTTCTCAAAGTCCCAATAGCCTATTGCCACCTTGTAACTTTCTCACATCGTATCTGTTATTGGCATTAAGTTACGAGTGATCGTGCGATCTGAATAAGTTTCGAATGTCCAGAATATGCACGTAGCAAATTAGTTTTTCATTTATTTTCTACCGTTGGATAGCTGGAGGGTCCTGCTATCCGACGGCGAAGCGTGGTACAATTTTTGAGTTAATAGAATGTAGACGTCAACCCCGATTCCATCGACGTTGATCGGAGTTTAAACTCTGGTTACCTTATTGTCAAAATTAGGTAAAAAACATTGAACCAGATTTGAAACCACGTCGATGGAAACGGGCGTTAGTAGATATGGATTGAACCTCGACGGCGGCGCGTATTACCTTAATAGAAAAAGAAAGCGAGATCTAATCTAGCTAATCAGCCCAATCAGAGAGAGAGAGAGAATACATGCCAAATTTGATCATGACCCGCAATCCCTTTCGTAAGTTATTATGTTTCCAGACCGTACAACTGACTGACAGAAAGAAATAAACGTTTTCTTCGTACTCTAGGATACTCAAAACACGTATTTACACTATAATCTGAGTTCATTTTTTTTTATTGCAATACTTTCTTACTTTACATCCTTCGTACATGATGAACAAGAGGAATAAAGGAGAAATTCACATGAAATTTTCATTTGAAAAGGTAGATTGGTCAAAGATACATTTCATTAATCGAGCGCAGACGAGATCTAGTCACCGAGTCATACATAATTATCGCACAGATTGTATTAAACAAATAAAACGTTGAATAAACGAGAATATTATAAGAAGCACGAGATAACTTCTCGTGGCTAGGAAGACGATGATCCGTCTTTTATTTGAGTTTAATTTTCTTCCAACTGTTGAAGATAAATATTATAAAGAAGCGATAGAATTAGCTGCTTCTCGAAACTCGTTTCTAGCTTCTTTATTCTGTTTTGCGATAACATATCAAGTGATTTCATAAGTTGAGTTGTTTTCACAACTGAAAGAAAATATAAAAATTTTGTTGAAGCTTTGAAACTTGAAAAATGTTATTTAATACGAAAATTGAGATTTTTGTTATCATTCGAGATGAGCGATAGCCACTGGATAGCCCATTTAATTTTGCACATCATTTTTTATACTTGGCATTCTTTAAATTCCAGATTTCTAGAAGAAATTTTTATTCTTATTTTTTGTAAATTAGGGATGCTCTGCTGTGTTGATGCAGCAAAAAGTTACATAATGCTTATTGTAAAAAGTAAAAAAAAAACTTTACACCGTTAAAATAGCCTGATTAGATGCACAGCATATTTGAAAAAAAACTCTTATAGGGATTGCTTGCAGAGAAGAGAAAACATTGTGTGTCAGGCACAAGATTTTCCAACGAAAAAATCTCTTGACGCGCAGGTAGAGATATATAAGCGTGACGAAGGAGGAGAGAGGTGGCGCGTCTAGCAATTAGCCGGTTAGCTGGACCGTCTAATTGATTCTCCGGGCGCTAATCTTTGCGCTACAGCTCTTCCGGCCAACAGGGGTAAAGGGCTCCAAGACTTTAATCATCCCTAGCCAAGACGCCTCTTCCACCGTTCCGTATCCGTTCGCGTTCTCCTCCTCTTCCGTTCCGACCTTACCAGCGCCCTTTACTCTCTCGCTCGCTCTCTCTCTCTCTCTCTCTCTCTCTCTCTCTCTCTCTCTCTCTCTCTCTCTCTCTCTCTCTCTCTCTCTCTCTCTCTCTCTCTCCTTCCTGTGTATCTCTCTGTCTTCTTCGTTTATCCCAAAGTTCGTACAATTTGCGAACGTCGCCCGCGGCAGCTTCGAGAATATTAACTTAAGCCGGACTTCCGTTTAGCCAGCCCGCGAGATTAGCGGGTTCTGGTGGATCGCGCCACTGCGCGTGGTCCACACAATTTTCGTAATTAATATTCACGCGCGTCGAGAGGAAAATTATCCTCGTCCCGCGTGGTTAGCACACAGGCTGATCTGCTCTCTGCTTCGATGACTCGATTCTTATCAAACTTATGTACTCTCGAAGGCGTCTGTGAGCCAGCAACGCAAATTTTTATACGCTAATGAGAATCGACTTAATCCTGAAACTTTCGATGCCTCTCCGACTATTTTCTTCGGCGAGATATCCGAGGAACGAGTTTGCGATAAATAAAAGGGAAGAGTAGCGAAAACGTCGTTTCCATAGAAAACCAAAGTTTCGCACCGTCAAAAAGAGTTCAATTAATTTCATAACTTATTCATAATTTATTCAATAATTTTTTAACCAATTTTACGATCTTTCAATATTTACCAACTAAAAATAGAGATATTCTAATGAATAATACAAACCCAACATGATTGATCCTCTGCTTATAGTCACGAAAAATCGAAAAACGATTTATTTTATAAAGATTCAAGCGATACAGCAACTAACAGAGATGGAGGCAGAGTGTAAGAAGAAGCTGGAGGGTTGTCGAATTGAAATTCTGTTTTCGCGTCACGTGGATCTCTTTCTCGGGCCGGGTTACACGAAGATAAAAGAAAAAAGAGAAAATAAACGGATCTGCGACGTCCCGAGAAAGAAGATGAAACAGAGCGAGAGAAGGAGAACGAAGACGACGAAAAATAAAATTAAAAAAGAAAATAAATTGTTCCGGAAAGGGACTTCAGTGCCTCTCGTACATTTTGCAAAGGAAGGAGAGCCCTAGGTTCTTTGGCTTACGTTATACATTCACGTTTCAATCTACACGCGGCGCCGTCTTTAATGTTCTATTGATTCAGCTCGAACATTCGCGCAAGCTCTCGGTGAACCTGCTTGCGCGACTACACGAGACTTTAATACGTACGTACTCGTACATAGGTGATACAGTCATGTTTTTTTCAGTTTCTCACAGTAACGGTTCTTCGCCTTCTCTTGTAAGCTGCACATAACCCAAATCAAATAAATATGTACATACATATTGTCGGGGTGAGAGAATCTGTCCCTGGAGTGCACACGTATATACGATCATGCACGTACCATAGGAACGACATCCTGATCCTCCATAGGTATCTACGACATCTTGAATTTTTCAACGAAAGCTCCGTTTCAATTCCGGTAAAGTTGGTTGTATACGCACAACCAAGATAATATTGTTATTCCTTTAAAAACATATCTGGGAACCTCGTACTCTTGAATGGTTCTGCGCTGATGTCCAACGAATGTTACAGTGAATTCATATATTTCCTGTGGTGGACAGCGAAATAAAGTGATAACACTCAAAAGTTTTCTACGAAGAATGGAGGTTAAGATGCACAGAATCTTTGTACTCAGTTCTGTTAAGACATATTTAGCCGATTCGTACCGGGAGTAGAACTAGGTACGAAGATTCACATCTACGATTATCCGAAGTTGTGCCAAGCTTCATTGACTTAAGGATATCCTTATCAGAAATGAGCGGGAGGAACGGAAGAGGCACGAGAAGGGGCTCCTATGAATGCGTTTGTCACTGTGCGAGGAAGAAATTCGCGCTTGAGCGCGAGAGAACTAAAAAAAGATAGACGCCAAAAGTCTTTGGTTTATTCTATTAACCTCAAAAGCTAGACCGTGAGTTATCATCAGATTTGAACATAATCCTTCATAAAGTATCCTTTTCGTTTGATTGATTTTTTATTTATAGCGAATAAAAAAAAAAGAAGCAAATCGCAAGAATCTATTGTTGTCAACCGCTTTCAGCACGTTTTTACGTAAAATACGTAAATTTCGACTTGCGCTGCTAAAGTACTAGCCTGTGACATTTTTTTTTTAATTGCCAAAAAAATTCGGGGTCCTTTTTTCTACTGATTAACAGAGTTCCAACGTAATCAAACAGATATTCGTTTTGGTATGGATATCCTTAAGCACTGTTCTTCTACATAAAATGTCAGGATCTAAAAGTGTTATGAAAAATTAGCTGAGTTTCATAAAAAGAACAATTTACCTTGATCCCTGAGAAGATTTTTTATTACTATCGTTCACAATTCAATATCCCGGTGTTGTGAATGAAGCCCGTTAACAGCATTCTTGATGGAGAGAAAGGATATAGAAACTGACATAAGAGATATTATTGATTAAGCAACCAGATTCGACAAGTCTTTAACAAAAAAAACTATGAAAAAAATTCCACGACGACCCGGGTTTTAACCGGTAACACCCATAATGCTAGCCTGGTGCGTTACCAGTTACGCCACCGTGGCCCCGGCAGAATTATTTTCACGTTTCTCTATTATATTTATAGATTAATATTTATATAAATATAGCGTCTATGTACGGTCAATGGATTCGGTTCTCTGTCAAACAATTGTCGAATCCGATTGCTCAATCAATGTTAATTTAACTGGTTCAAGGAATTATACGTGATATTTATAATGATTCACAAATGGAGAATTTGAATTAGGTCTCTCTTTCCCACGCTTAGAAACGCGATCACCTATCTCGCATCCTGTATATGTATAAATGATAAAATTAACATGATCGCTTGTCTAAAATTACTATAATTACTGTAGTAATCTTGTAAAATGTTCTTATCGCTCATTCCGATTTCTATGTATTCGCTCTTGAAAATTCCATTATCCTTTCGGTAATTTGTATTCACAGATTAAAAAATAAGAATATCTGTATTTGCGGGGATCAACCATTTAAAAAATTTGTATAATTGATATTGATCGATGAATAGAAATTGATAACAACTTTTTCTGTATGCTCCTTCTGATTATTTCATTACTCGAGAAAGGTGCGCACCTGACTTCGGACGATCTACAGTATCAGCCCATCAATTATTAGTTAGGTGTATCGAAGACATTGACCTGGAAACCACCACTTAGTACGGTCTAATTGTCGTCTGGCTGAACTCAACGTTAATGGAACTCAGGTAATCTCGTGTGGCGTATAAAGCCATCTTCCTCTTCGTCGTTGGACGATGCGGTAGCTGGTGTCATGTACACAGAAACGAGGAGATATGGTACAGTAGATGGTGTATATAGTTCCTGTAATAATGTATCGGACCGTTTCACACCAGTGGTGAACGTTCGCTCTGCTAATGTACGTACCTACTCAGACAACCCTTGTACTCTGCCCGATTAGATTAGAGTTCGAAAGTGAGGAAGGCCTCTCAGAGTCTGGAGGAACCGGGCAACCCGCCTCTCGTTCCCCGCGTATGTGCAACAGACATCCTCGTACAGTAACCCTTGACTTCCAAAGATATTTTCTCACTTAAAAAAATAACACTCGAGACTCCGTAAACTCAATGATCCCACTTCGTAAACCATATAATTCTGACAGTTGATTATCAGTGAGTCAAGAGTGCTCGGAAAATTATGATATTCGTTGCAGTAATTTCAGGAATGCTTTTATATCCAGGAAGAAACAACGATGAGAGCTCAATGACGGAAGCTCGGGACTCGACAGTTACGCAAAGAAATAGAAACATGTCGTAGTGTTGGTTGTTATCGTCTCATTGCTGAGACAGCGGAAGTCGTTTTGTCGTTATTTCCATTACAAGGAACGACAGCGGTGACTTATGTTATTCTGGTAAACCTAATCGGTCTTTCTTTCTCTAACCAACAGAATTTCTATAGTCATGTGTGCATTAGCTCTGAGCTATGCGTGACAAATCGATGAAACTGTCAAGCGGTGACTCCGCATCTCAACGCAGCGGCTTGACGACGACGAATAGGGAAGAGAAAAGAGCGTGGGACGTACTAAAGAGATGTGCCGAATTACGGGTAATGACAAACACTGCATCCAGCTACCTTTTGCTTCCTTCTCGAGTGAAATTTTTTAGCCATATGTTTTTTTTCCTGCAACATTTAATCACGAATTCGCGTTCCACGTGTACAAAATAGACGAGCCATCGTTACCGACCATTGATTATTAAAAACAATGCGATAATTACAAAAGTATAAATTAAATTACGTTTGTAATTATTTTTTTAATTAATCCACAGTAAAAAAAACTCGAGTAAAAATGACTGAGAAATGACAATTGACGTACGTTTGATTAAATGAATTTTTAATAAATTTCATTGAACTCATCGATATAAAGACAATAGTAATTTGCCACAAAAGTTTGTGTAAATGAATGCGTTGATTCATTAACTGCATCTTTTAATTTGTTGCAGACAGTTATATTCCGCCGAGTATTCTTATCATCAGGAATTCCGGTTTCCCACAAACTGTGCGGTTTCTCATATCCGGACATCGCTTCCGATGTTCATATACCAAACTGTTTCCGCACATTCTGCTTATTTTGCTCGAGGTTGAACCAAACCATAGTTTGATTAGCGGTCCTCCATATCCCGTTATCCCGGGAACGGAAACCAACGCTGGAATGACACTCAGCACGAAGGGTGATTTCGGTTTGTACCTACTACGGCCGCTACGGTGGTTTCAAGGGAGAAATTGAGAAAGCGCCCGACACCTGCAATCAATCCCTATGTCGTAACTAAAACTATAAGGATGTATCTTTAATGCAGAGAGAAATATTGAACAAAATCAACTAAATTCGGGGTTGCGACTCGGTTCGATCGACTAAATACCGGTTGAATCAACTGAATATTCAGATCACCACGCGCAACCGTAGATTTAAGTTGATTGGACAAAATTTTTCACTCAGTCTACTTCCTCGTGCAGTCGGGACGAACTGCAGTTACTTATGTTTCTATCTCGTTAGCCTACGACCTCTGAACGTAGAACAATATGCTGAGAACACAAAGCACGCCACATGAGTGAAAAACGATGAGAAAAACACAATTTCCACGTTCCCAACTATCATCTAAAACATCGAAAATTGCGCAAAGCTAACAATAATCGTGTTACATACAAACGCAACACCAGCTGCGGAGGAACAATGAGGCAGAAGCCATTGTCTCGAAACGTCAAAGGAAGAGAAAAAAGGAATCCGCGGCATGAGATAGAAGAAGAGTAAAAGAACAGCTTTAAACTTAAAAGAGTCTTCGTTTGCAAAGAGCAGTCATTGACTGGGGCGTCAACGGCGTCGACGGTAACGTGTCACGCGAGAGTATCTTACACCCCATTCGCTACGTGTATAGTATATGTACGTACATCAAGCAACGAGTGTATTATGTAACGGGTGTCAGACTGTTCTGTTTGTAAATATATCTGTAAACCCAGCAAAGGCACACTCTCTGCTCCGGGTTCTCTGCACTAGCACAACCTATGAATCTTGCAGGACGATCGACCTATTTTCAACAATGGTGTGTGTGTGTGTGTGTGTGTGTGTGTGTGTGTGTGTGTGTGTGTGTGTGTGTGTGTGTGTGCGTGCGTGCGTGCGCGCGCGCCAGAGAGAGAAGCTAGTATATTATTAAATAGAGAAAGACAGTGAGTAAGAGAGTGTGGGCACGAATTATATGTACATATTACATACGAGTATATATTATGTGCGTACCAGACGCTGCGGGCAATATACATTGACATTGTTATTAGCACATGCTTTATGTACTTGATCGTATGTATATATATACGTACCAGAGCATATGCCTTATTTACTATAATCTGATAGGTTGGTCCAGGCTATGAACCATTTACCGTGGTAGACTGCGGTAGAGTTTCAACTGTCTCATCAATGCCATATTGACAGCTTAAGCGAGTTTGATGTCGTACAGTTATGGAACATTTGACTACCGTAACGCCTGGAGACTCAAGATCGGTGGAATGTCAGTGCCATTTGTTTTTCGATCTCTTTCTATTTTTCTTTAAGCTTGTGTATTACAGATATATCTAAAGGATGCGCAGATACAGTTACATAATGGGTATATACCATTCGCGTATACAGGTATAACGTGCTTCTACCACGTTTCCTTATCGCTGATGACACAAATACGGCGGAGTCTGCGAAGCGCCCTGTCTGTTATTTCTACGGGTTGTTACCCTTCTGTGAAATATCCGATAGTGTGTATCTGTGCTCAGAACTGGAGAATTAAATGAATCACGGAACCGACGAGGCGGGAGTCAGAGATAGGATTGTATTGGAAGATTGTTAGTGGAACATACCGCGGGCTTGCAATGTGAAACTGGCGCACTTACCACATTGTCCGGTAGAGATTTTCTGGGAGAATTTTTAATAAGATGATCAGTTTCATCGCAGGGACTGCTATGCGCTCATCGAGGGAATTCCACGATCGCTTTGAAATCAATGGTTCAATAAAAATATTCGATAGGCGGCATATATGCTGTTTATCAATGAGATACTTTAACGTTAACGTCGAAATGCCCGCTGCGTGAAAAAGTAAGCTACTTTCAGCTCGCTTCCTGTTCCAGTTATGCCAGCGAGGGAATATGGTCTACTGCAATATTCCTGAAGAAGAGAGTGTACGCTCGGAAAGTTTCTTGGAACTTGTCACTTTTCTCGACACTCTCCTCGCGCTTCTAGTCTGATGTAAGTATCCTATATAAGTATATTTACTGCTCATAAGTTTTTCTAGAATAGAAAGATGTTGCTTACGGAGCGAAGAGAACAAGTTCCTGAAAGCGTGGACGATGCACAAGTATATGTGAAGGTTCCTGACAGCAACAGCATAAAACTATTGTATTATTGTGGAGCGAAATGCCATTGAGCCGAAGGTTTCGAACATGGAATGTCATTTCTTCAGAGGATCGATTCGAGTCATTTAAAAATTATATTTTGGAAACTCAAGCTCTACAAAAAAGTTGTAAATTATTGACTTTTGATTCCTCGGAACTAGAACTTTGATTCCTTCGTCTCGACTATTGAGAGCTCCGGAGTAAAATAAAAAATAAAGCAAGCTAAGCACCTTCCAGCAAAGATGCATTATGCATCAGAGCGGCTAGATCGTTGGAGTGGAAGCCGTCGACGACGAGTCAAGGGTTTCGAGAGCCTCCGTGTGTCGGCGAAGCTAGGATACGAGGTTCCCGGACTACCGTGGTAGGTATATACGAAGGAAGGAGAGAATGAGCCATGAGCAAACACGTTTGCTCAGCGAAAAACCACGTCATGAGCAAAATTCCGTTGAAGTTTGTTAGACATGTTCTCTTTCATCCAAATGGAAACAGTTTCGAGTGGATACACGCGACGCTGCTTATGAAACGACGACTTACCTCATTGGTGTGTTTCCCGTCGAATGTGTAACGGCGAGTACAGAGAGTCCTCTTCGATTCTTACCGCGTCACTTATTCTTTAACTTGTCGCGCGCAACCCTCGTTCGTGTTCGCATTCACGTCCGCGTACATGGATCGCTCGACTTTAGGGACTCTGAAACAAAAGAAGCAGAGAAAGTTCGGTCAGTAACCCGAGGAGGCTATTGACTTGTATACTATAAGACCTCCCGCGCACCCCGATCGAGTCGAAGTCTTGATGCTCGCGAGACTCTCGACCTCTTATGCGACTATGCAAAATCAAACTGCAGACTTCGATCGATTCTTCGAGTACACAGAGAAGTCCGGGGTAATGTGAGAAATGACGAGATTTTCTTGTAGCTTTTCTTCATTGTGAAAAATTTGTTTGAGACGAAAACATACGAATCGTTCGGCTGTTCTCGATGAAAACGTCGGAGACTTCTCTTTCTTTAATCGTTTTCAGTTGAAAAATGTCATTAAGGTCTTCCTAAAATTAACGAATCTTATTTCTGAGAATCCAATTGGCAACGAGTTTCCACTCGACAGTCGTAAAGTGCGACGGACTACAGAGAATCGAATCGAACGTGAGGAATTACTGTCGTCGCGCAATCAGACGAAACGGGTTCTAAAAGATTCGCTCGTTTTGTGGCGCCGCCGCAAAGAACCACGAGAACCGGACACTCGACGAGTCTTGCTCTTTGCTCGCCACCTTTCGTCGGCATCGAGAGCACCTCGAGAAGGACTTCCTCACTCACGGCTACAGCCAACGCGGAAAGTACCTTTGGCCGACGAATTCAACGAGCTGGCTAATCGAAACCGCTTCCCGAAGTAACCACTCAACTCCGGAAACTCTTCCTGTCCTCCATTGTCATTTCCATTTCCATTTTCACCGAAACGGGACGATTCTTTTCTCGATTAAGATCTCAAATATCAATATTTAAATGTTAATAATAACTGGAATCAATCAGATATCCAGAAGAAAAAAAATTATGGATAACCAACCGGTATGTTGAATTCCAAGTGTTATCAATTGAAATTAAATTCTTTCGTTTCCACATACATAGAATCTTTTAATTTGACCAAAGAACCTTACAAAAGTATTATTTTTACGGATTTAAAAAAAGTTCTCACTATAATTAATTGAGATTTTCAGAAAATTTTGCCAAAATCGTAATCACGGGAAACTCTTATATCAGTCCTAGAACCGCGTAATAAAAAAAAACCATTGAAAACGCTATTTTCATATAAATAACAATTTATTCACAATTTCATAATAATAGCGACAGATGATTGGATGATTAAAAATTGTAACTGCCCAAGCCGTCGGTACTTAAAACTTGAACGATGAATTGGATTTTCTAATTTATTTTCAACGCACCGTAACATTTGATTCAACATCTATAGTACAAGACGGAAGGATAATTTGGAATTCGTTTGCCGTTTATGACGTGAATGATCGTGAGAGATGCAATTTCGACGTAAATCTTCCAAAGCAACTACGACGCGAGAGTGTGTAGCCTTTGTGTTTGAAGCATAAGTAAAGTTTACAATTGGTACGAGAGTTTATAGCCAGCCAAAACTCTCTTGGACAAGTAATCCAACTAACGTGAGCACGGTGTTGGTGCGAGGTACAGAACAAGACTCGCTTGTCTATATGTCGTCGTGACTACCCCACGGACCTAAAACTACATCTAGCTCGGTTCAGCACACCCTGCGGAGTTTCCTACATTGCAGGGCACGCGCGCCCGAGTAATTCCACGGGGAGATTCACGCTTGAGATAATTTTTCTTCACTTCGCTACCCGCGAAACCCTACGCTTGAGCTATGAGCTATATGCAGGAGAGTCAGCGTGCGGCTTTCCCATTTTATTCTTTCTCTTCGTCACTTCAACTTTTTTATGTTTCGTGCTCGAGACACATCATTCGTGATCATGACAGCGTAAAACCACGAAAAGAAGCTTATTCGCGCGTACAAATGAGACATTTCCGATAAAAGAAAAGATTGAAGTTATACTCTTTACAAATAGACGTATTAGCCTCGTTCCTCGGGATAAAAAGTTCTGACCGGTTTGTGCATTCAAGGGTCTTAAGTCAGAACAAAAAAAAACGTAGAAATTGATCGTGCACATAAAATATTATTGTAGACCAAGTCTTTTAATTAATCAATGTCGAACAATGTTTATTTCAACGCCGTAAATAACCGCGAGACACGCTTGAGATATCGCTGTGTCAGTTAGATTCTCAAATAGTTACGAAACCAAAGTGGCAAAAGTGCTTGGAGTGTGCGGGCGGTATAGCCGTCACTCGAATAGCTAGGCAATTATAAGCGGTAATTAATTGGAAAGCCTTAATCGCGTAACAGGATCCTAATGAATTAACGCGACCGCCTGTTCGCGTCGCCGCTAATGTATCACTTTTTCGTAACGATCCATCATCAACTCTCGCGTCTCATCAAGAGAAAAAGACGCGAGAAACAGTGTTAAATAAAAAATTACTCAACAAAAAAGTATAGTGAGAGAAAGAAAACAATAATGCGGAGAAGGGGCTTGCTACACTCTTATTATCTCGTACGTCACGCGACCGGTGAACTGAGCTGAGGTGCGCCATACACATTTATTTAATCGATCGTCCCTAGAATGTTTATCTACTTTAATGTCATTCGAGATGCGGGTGTGTCGTTGCAATATATACGTTCGCATTATTTCACTGTTGTGAAATAACGAGCGGATTAACAAATTTACAAATAACTAGAGGAAAGAACCTCAGTGAGCAATATTTTGTAATTTAAGAAAGGTCCAAATTTACCTTAAAAACGATAAATTTTAGAAGATAAAAAAGTGCCACTGCTTCCTCATATTTTTTTTTTTTGATTCGCACGTACATCCGGACCAATATGAACTCTCAACGGTCATTACGAGTTCCCGGGGCGCAACTTTTCGCGCAGTTTCAACCCTCTCGTAACGATTTGTGGCGAAAATTCTGAGCTCTAGGCTTTTTGCTGGCGAGAGCACGCGAAGGCTTTAAGCCGAAACGCTAAAAACTCTATGGAGTCTCGCACCGGTTGTGCTAGACGGTATCTAATGTTACCCTTTAACTTGCCGTGCAGTGCACATAGCGTAAATAAATTTGAGCGTTGCGCCCTACTGCACTGGTCGTGCCGCTAGACCAAGCAAAAGAGAAAATCCTCTAAGTGGAGACCCAGGACGAAAAAGTTGCCACGAAATAAAATAGTTGGAGGCAACGATGATTAGCGAGCTTCGGGTTTTTAAATTTAGCGTTACACTCCAAAACTTTTAAGTTATCGTTAAGTAAAATAAAAATTTCTTTCCTCTATTCCGAGTTCTGGTCTATTATGAGATTTTTTTTTCGCACTTTCACTGTGACAAAGATCCACACAAATCTATTTCCTCGTGACCCTAATCCACACACGGAGTCAAAGAATTATTAATAATTCAACGAATTTACATAATATTAAACTATTAAAAATCCCGGGTATTAAAGACGATTGGTGTGAACTTTTGACCAGTGTTGACCCATTAGGTGTTAATTTTAACAATTTTCACAGTGTTTAATTCTCACAAGCTATTGTGTTATAATCATTATGTCCCACCAAAAAAATTACCACATATACGAGTATACGTTCGGAATAAGTAGATGAAAATAAATAAATTATCAGCGATCAATACAGAATTCGGTCGTATCGTCATTTATTTTTTTATTTTTTATTACATCTACGTATATCTCGAACGCTCCGCAAAACAAAAGTAGTGTTTTTTTGTATGCCAAACGCACAACGAGCTATATATACGAGTTATATATGAGATATAAAAGTTTTGGTCGCAAAATATATTACAAAAACAACGAATATAATCGAAAATTTTTATTGACTTCCATTCACCTTATTTCAAGTAAATCGCATTACAAGTTTTGAGGTTATAATGCAAATCGACACCAGTATTTAAACACCGTCCATTGACACCAAACGTCAGTGTGGAATCGTGTGATCACCGCGCGAGGGTCAATCTTAACACCGTATTTTTAACAGTGTAACTCAAATTCCCATTAATAGCGCGCCTCTCGATTCAAACAGGATTTTTTGTTCATTTATTTGTGAATCAAAGTTACTAGAATGTCACCATAATTTTTAGGAGTAAACGCATGGAAGCACGTATGATGAATTAGAAAAATGTATAAAATAATTCCACCAATGTACAAAAATTCACATCTTCATAATAGAAGGAAACGATCACACTGATAAGTGCATACATGCACTTATGATTATGCAAAATGTAAGTTTTACACTGATACCAGTCATTTGTACTAGTATACACAATAATTTTGATAAGTTTGTAAATTTTTACCGGTGTTGGGAGTAAAAGTTACATTTTACACCTGAAAATATCTACTTTGGTAATAAGTAATGTTCACTTTACTGAAATTAACGCTATTATTACCCAAATATCAGTACTTTTTCCTGTGGCCTACAAAATTATTAGTAATTTTAGTTCGTGCATGGATCTTGCCGAGGACGTTTAAGGTAAAACGGTATTGACTCTTTAAGTAATTTTCAAAGATTATAGTCATTGGTATTATCGTGTCTCTTTCTGTTTACCGTGTTTCTGAGAATTTTAACCGTACTGACCAATCAGTGATTCAGTATACTTATGAAACGTACTGTTCCCGTGTTGTACGAGCTCTTTCTCAATCACGATATCCGTAATCGCGTATGAGTTCCGTTTTCCGTCGAGTGAGAGAAAGGGGCTGAGTGCAGTGAGCATGGCCATCGGTCGAGTACAGAAAATTTACGGTTGCATCCGATATTCGACCGCGAAGCTTCTGGCTCCGAAATAAACTAACGATAAATCAGTGTTCGTTATCGCAATCGCAATAAAACAAACTTATCGGTACGATCTTTCCTACATTTTTTTGGTCGTTTAATCCCCAAATTTATGTCTCCTCGACTCGTGCCATGTATTGTATTGCAAGAACGTGTGTCGTGTATGGAAAATATATAGTTGATGCACAATGGAATATTTTTAAGTTCTCGCGAAAGGGAGGACTATGGCGCTGAGATCGGGATGAACGTGAGAAACCGTGGAGTTTCCGTTCAACTTGCGTAATGTGGTTATCCCGAGACCTCTCTCTCTCTCTCTCCCTCTATTTCTCTAGCCATACCACTTGTTGAAGTTAGTTAAACGCTCAGTTTGCACAGCTCAATTAAGTTAGTCAATTTGGTACAGAGACTACTAGCTCCAGACTCCAGGGTCGGAGTCCATCGAATGTTCGACAAACGTTAATGGTCGAAATTCTCCTTGTATACCTCTACACATGTAATACAATATTCTACGTGCCAATCAATGAATTGAAAAGGTTGTGACAATGATATGACAATGTGTAATATCATTATTCACAAATTTACCTAAACTTCTGAATTTATTTTAGACAATAAGGTTATCCAATTAACGCATTAAAAACAAAAAAGTACGTAGTATACGTTTGCTGTTATTGGATACACTTAGAAGCTGACAACTGTAAATTCCCGATGAATCTTAAATCATGAAAAAAAAAGTAACACGCAATATGTTAAAATGAACCCTGATCGGTGACCATTTGAGAGTTTACACTAAGGAGCAGTGTCAATGAAAGGTGTTCAATAGCTGATGTCAATTTGCATTGTAACCTCTAAACTTTAAACATATTTTACTTAAATATTGGCGAATAAAATTCAATGACACTTTTAGATTTTATTCGTTCATTGATAAGTAGATGTGGCCCATCACTGTATACAGGGTGGCCGATTTATCTGAAGATATTGAAGTATTTCGAAAACTACGCATCGGATAAAAAAAAAATCTCAATAAAATTTGATCGCCTGGAAGAGGGTCATCCAATGATACCAAAGACGACCCTTCACCCCCACCCCCTGAGGTGGCGGTGGGGGCAACTTTGAAATCGTAAATAAGAACCCCCATTTTTTATTGCAGATTCGGATTCCCCATAAAAAATAAGTAATCTTTATCTCAAACATTTTTTTTCGATTCGTGATATATGGCGCTGTAATCGCAAGAAACCTGATTTTTCCGAATATCTCGAGAAAATACACATTGAATCGAAAAAAGAAAAAACACACGTTTAATTTTTCAAAAAGCTATTGAGCGATACGAAACTCGATCCACCCTCCCCCATCCTTACCCCATTATGGTGAAAATGGAAGTTGCTTCAAAATCGTGATTGGAAAACCCTATTTTTTTTCCTGGTTTTCCATGACAAGATCCATTGATTTGACTTTATTGTTGGTATTAAATTTTCTCATAGATGGCGCTGCAAATTACCTCTTCCAGGCGAAATTTTATTAAGAACTTTTTTTGATCCGATGCGTAGTTTTCGAAATATTTCAATGTCTTGAGATAAATCGGCCACCCTGTATATTAGGCGGTGTAGCAGTTATCGGATCGCAAATAACCGCAGCTACACTGCCTACTAGTTTTTATTTGTGCCATAATTCTGTATTAATTGTTAATAATTTATTGATTTTCATTTATTCATCCCGAAAGAAAATATGTTGTGAATTTTTAAGCGGATTTGAATAATTTAATCACAATCGCTTGTATGAATTGAACGTTGTGTGAAAAAAATCTTACTATCAACACCAATTGGGTCAATAACGGTGAAAAGTTCACTCGCCTTTGACACCCTGAATTTTTAAGTGTGCATCAAAGGAATGAATTTCCCTGAGACAATTTCAATCTCTTACCTTTTTATTTTCGTTTCTCGTTTTCAGGCATTCCGTGTACCGGACGTTGAATTAAAAAGCCGGGTCAACGCGAGGCCACAGAAGTATATATTCGTTTGCTCATTCGATGGTTGGGTGACAGAACCCGGTGCTCTTTCGCTCTCGATATTACAAAAGTTCGTCTAGACTGGAATCCACGGGGAGAAAAAAGCTTTCTCCCCGCGTGCGCACGACCATTCGAAAAGAGTGCACCAGAGAGGACGTGGAGAAAAAGGGGGCAAAGCGACAGGAAGAGGAAAACGAGATCCTGGCGAGAACAGGCGAACGTAAACTGACGGAATTTCCGCACTAGCGAACGATAGTCAGCCAAGAGCGAAGAAAAACAACAATTCAGTTTGTTCTCCTCCCACTTTCTCTCACTCTTTTTTTTTTTTTTTTTTACAAATATATATGTTTGTTTGCCAATGCGAGTGTTTTTCCGCTGCAATCGCGAACAAATGCCGTACGTATATAATGTGAAAGGTAGCCCTAGTTCGCGCGAGGGTTGTTTCGGCGTGGACATGCGCGGTTTCGGGATCGGGATGCGGGCCATATACTGAAAAAAAAATCATAATAATCGTTTTGAAAATAATTAATGCCCCCAAGGGAGAACACAATGAGCGGGTACGAGAGCTCGGTCAAACGATGGAATAATTCCCAGTGTACCGGTAATAGCAAACACGAGGTTTTACGAAATATAGATACTCGGGTTCATCTCGAAACCTGGACGCCTCCCATATGCCGGACAGTCTGGATGTCCGGAACAACGGGAGGCAAAATCGCGTTTGCGCTTCACCCTTTTTTTTCACCCTCGTGCGCGCAAAGCATTACACGCTCATGCACCGCGACTCTCTGCGAGTGACAATTTTTTTTTTCTCTCTTCATTCGCTTCGTCACCCTCTGGTTCTATCGCATTTATGCCCATTAAACTTTTCCCTCTCGGGTTTTCTGGCACCGGAAATAGGGTTAAAATCCTGAATGCTCGGAATAATGGGGATGAGAATGGGAACGATTTTTATAAATTTAATTGCGTGGATATGACGGAATCTTTAAAAAAATTTTACTTTCTATTCAAAATACATTTTAATACATTTTTTATTAAATTTTATATACTTTTATAGGAAACGTATTAAAAAGGTTTGGTTTGATACACAGATACTTCGATATTACTTTATAATCGTATATTATATTTAATAAATTCGTTTATGCTCTATCCCAATACAAGTGGAATACATAAGAACGAATCCGGAAAAATGCGGATCGTCAGTGTCAAGATTCGAACCCAGGATCTTCCGATTGTCAATCGTCGGCTCTCACCACCGATCCGGATTGTCCTCATACATTGAATATTCCACCCCGTTACAAACTTCCCTGCCAGAGTCGACTTCGGCTCTGACCGAATTGCACTCGAAATCCAAACAAACCAAACACAAACCGATGGAAGAAGGGCGTACTTCAGGCAACTCTGACCGAAGGAGTGGGGGCTATCTTCAGAACTGGAATCTCGGGGAGACCTGTCGATAGCCTCTTCATTATAAACTTTTACTGAATTAACAAAGGTGGACGTCCCAAGTTGATGGTCGCATCCTGGTCACGGCACTTCTTCGTAACCCAAAAAAAGTGGAATACACGAGGAGCAATAAAAAAAGAAATGTGGGACGTCTGGGTCGTGATTTGAACCCGGAACCTTCCGATTGTCAAACGATCATTGAGCAAACGCCATGCCGCTTACTACATTAATCCGAATCGTCGTCATTTATTCCATATTCCACCAAGTTACAATGCATAAATGATTCCTTCACAAGTATATTAATACCTCCAAATATTTTTAACTGGCCTAAAGACTTTCACAAATTTTCTCATTAAAATTTGTACACTTTAATAAAAAAATATATTTAAAAGGTCATGTTTGATGCACAAGTACTTTGATATTCCTTTATAATTGTGTATTAGATTTAATAAATCAGTTGATGCATATGTTATATCCCAACGCGGATATTTTAAGAATAAATTCCTTTCGGCACCGCGAATTTTTCGATTGCCCCATCATCTATGGTCAAAGCCGAATGGCTGACCACGCGCTGTTGTTCAATTACCAGCGCAAAGTGCGAGGCTCGACTGTTTCTGCAGATTCGAAAAATTTTACAGGGCACTGTCACTAAGATCGAGGGCAATGAATTTTCACGCGCTCCTTACGATTTTACAAGAATTTGTTTGTAGTCTTTCGCGAACTTCAACGCTAGACGGATCTCGTCGAAGAGCTTCTATCGAATCAACAGAAATTTGACACGTTTCTTCATCAACCAAGCCTTCCTACCCTCAAGGGAACGGGAAGTCACCGCGGTGTGCATGATTATAATTATGTGGCAAGTGAGCGAGGTACATCCAGAACTGGGTGTAACGCGAAAGTAATCAGTCACAGATATTTTGATCTTTATATAATATTATCGGCAACGGAATAGCGTGTACAAAGTGCGGTCACCACTCGTAAGTCCCGCGGGAGTCACCATGCGCGCTGTTCGAGACGTTGTTAATTATCAACTCCAAATTGAATCAAACTACTGCAACAGAATACAACAAATTGTCAAGTACAATAATTTATATTCAGACCAATACATGCGTCGAGTATGCGTTTACTATTATATATTTCATGTATCTCGAATTAATAATCCGTGTACGTGCGTCACCCCTCTTTCGTTCCGTGTCGAGAATTATTTTGATATAAACAAAAGAACCAAACTATTCCATCGTCATTCGCTTATAAATAAAAGCTCGTATTGCATAAAATAAACATCTTCCTTGTTTTTCCTGTATGCCAATCCCCGAAAGTACGCTGAAGTTAAATGCATCTAGCGGTCTAGTGGTTTCCCAAATTTTGAAAAATACACTTTGCCCTCACAGCTTCGCTGTAGGGCATAACATATAAATGATTTTTTAATGAGTATATTAAATTCTCGAAATATTTTTAACAGTCTCAGAGAATAGAATGAAACGGGCGATTATAAAATTTTTATAAAAATCTCATCTTCTTTTGTAATTGGATGTCATCTTGAATTTTGAGTTTTTTAAAATTTTTCTCTTCAGAGTCAACTGCTCAGGGGTTTCATCAGATTGAAAACTCGATAAAATTGATGTAACCAGGCGAATACTTCCGGCCCCGCGGTTAAATTGCCTGCTTTCATATGTATTGAAGCAGTATATATAAAAATTTAGATCGTTAACGGGTTAAATTAAGGACTGCGGTCTGACTGAGAGCGAGGATCATCGTTCCAGAGGGGATCAGGAGTTATTTTCATCTGTAGTTTAACAGCCACGACTATCATTCTACGACTACCACATCCTTTTCACGATATTATTCTTCCTTATTATAGTTATTATATCGAGTCCCACCGGGGTCTAGCTATTTGCGGTCTTTCGTGGCTACATTTTTACCTGTTATAATGACGGGAGTTAGTAGACGTCCGAGTCGAGTCTGGATTTGTGGTGAATTACCAGAATGAACCAGTACCAACTGTATAAGCCTCGGATAAATATACTCGCGCCACACGTTAAAATGTTCGCATTGACTTTTCAAAACAGTAAAATAAATGTATTTTCTTAATTAAATCTAAGCAGCTTGGAATAAAATATGGAATGTTTGATTACTGAAAGATTTCTTAAATCAAAATAGTCTTTTAAGCGATTTCTTTTCTTTTATATATTTGATTTATTCGCGTCAGTTTGCCACCATTGTTAATTTCAGTGCGTGCAAACCAAGGAAGATTACCGTTAGGCAGCTTCTCTTCGCAGTGCAGAAGAAGAAGCGTGAAATCAGAGCGCGCATTACGTGACCAGAACAAGGGAGAGAGAGAGAGAGAGAGAGAGAGAGAGAGAGAGAACCAGTAGGAGAGGGTGTATTGTTCGCGAGCGTCTTGTAAACTACAGGAGTAGGCAGGTGACACAGCCAGTAGGGAAAGCAAATGAGACGACAGTGGCGATAGCCGCGGATATATAAACTCGTAGCTGACATCTTTACTTGAATCCGAAACCCTCGTATATCCCGTACTCTTTGTCGAGTAGCCGCACGTGCTGTACTCGCGTTCCCAACAGCAGCGACGCACGAAGGGATCGAGTTCTCGAGGATAGTTTTCGTGACGACGACGACGACGACGACGACGACGACGACAAAGCTTCATTTTTGTTTCGAAGAATAAAACAAAATACCGAATGTATATTAAGTTGGACAGGACACATACGACATATAGCTTTTAACAAGAACACGGTTTGAATTGTGAATCAATTAAAAGAAAGGTAATTAATAAATTCACTGTGTAACAGAAAATATTTATATTTCACTATACGATATGAACGTAGCAAACGAGATAAAAAAGGAATGTTTCATGTAAACGAATTTTTCGTTATAAAATAAAAAAAACCAAGTGTACATCGAGAATGTGCGGACTGTTACGTTAGGTAGCGAAGGTACGTGTACAGTGCGAGAAACTGTGTGACCTGTGTAAGAAGCTGTAGCAAATAGCTGTAGCTGTGTAGACACGGCGAAAGTCTGGCGGAGCTTTCGAGCTAACAAATATGTTAGAGCAGCGGATTGCGTAAATGAAATAAGAAATTTTTTGCTGATTTCAGGGTCTACCTAACGACTTTGGAGAACTATGCACGCGGCACTGACTCTTGGATTTAGAAATTTCTACACGTATAGGTACACTTACGTTTTAACTAAACACGGTATCCACGAATTGGGAAACGACTGGATGTCTCGAACTCATTAAATGTGTAAATTGTTGATTCCGCATAATGTATGTAGAATACAACACAACACAATTATTTTTTACTACAGATATTTGTAAGGTAAATCTTCACAGACAAATAGCTCTAACATCGAATCGATAAATTGAAAATAAAAAAAAGTGAAAGCGTTGGTCCTATTCGGTAGAAAGAGTTGTTGTTGTTGTTGTTGAATCGAACTCTTTGAAAATCGTGCATTTTATGAACTTCATCTTTGTAGAATTAAAATCCACATTACATATAAATTATGTATGATGATACGGATCATTTTTATCCAGCTTTTCATAAGGACGTTCAGCGTATAACGAATTCAAAGCGGATACGTGGGATTGCTATCCTGCACTCGTTGAAACTCAATTACATAGAGTTAAAAGGTGCGCTCTTTGGTCTTTGATAGGTGCCGGGAGTAAAGCTCTACCACCATCCGCTCTCTGTGAAGTGCATCACTCACCATAATTTCCGAAGGATCTCACAGACGGAAATCACCTATACGCAGGCTGCATCTTTTACCGGTGGTCGACAGATTGCTACACTGTTGCAGAAATATCAACTACGATCCGTTGTACATTGTAAAGCAGACACATGTCGCAACTAACGTATAACCCTTTTCGTATATAGTTTCGTCTTACCCTTCTTGGTTGGCTCTCTGCAACGTTCCAAGGAAAGCAAAGTCCGTCGAAATATTACAAACAGAACTTTATCTTAAGGGGAATCGAAACCTCCATACTTACACAAATGTGCTACTTCTCTTTTACTCCGCCGCTCGTTTCCATTTGAGAACACGAGTTTAAGAGTAAACTAGAGTAAAACGGTAAAATATCCCATTAGGACATTTTTAAAGGCACTCACAAGATTGTATATCACCAGTTCGTGTTCCGAGTCTATGATTCTAACGTTATTTTTCCGTTGTGTTTTATAGCCTGTACATAAAATTCAAATAATTAAAAGTTTTATTCATGAATATTTATTAACTTGGTGAAAGTGGATACAATTACTTATCATTTTTTTTAAATAAAATTTTTAACGATCTGGAAAGTAATGAACATAAATAAAATGTTGTTTTATTTCGTTCCTCTTTTTCTCGCGTGGAGGCGTTATTAACATTATTCGAGGAATTTAGACCAATGTAATCAGTACGAGTTTCATGTGTTTACTACCGATGTGATAATGTTTACGTTTTAATCGATGGTTCCTTTTTGACTCGTAAAATATAATATTTTATTTTGTAAATCATGTATTGTGATTGTTCGTTTAGTTCTAACGGAATCATTTAATGGAACATACGTCTTGTCAGTATTAGTTTAATTTTAACTTAAATATATTTATCTTATCATAATTGTTTGTCTTATTTACATCTTTTTTTAATTACCACACTTAAAATTGTCTGGCTAATGATTGACTTTATGAATAGTTTTTTTACATTGAAAGTTAGAAAATGTGGGATTATACAAAAAATGTGTATCCTGTTAACACTGCGTATATTAAATTTCATATAAAATTATGATGTAAAATAAATGTAGGATATACTAAACATGATAAACAAAGTTGTACTTTATGTAAAAGTGCCTAAATTTTACAGCACACCTGTATGTCGATAAAATGTTTTTTTTTCTTTCTTTGTAGATCCATGTTAGAAACAAAGATGGACAGCGAGCAAATCTGTGTTCGTTTCAATCTAAAATGAGCTATCGAGGTTATCGTGAGTTGAACAGTCAAGGAAATGTACTCTACAGTGTTACATAGAAATGACAAATTAGCACGTGTTCATGTCGTGCAGTATACAGACATCTGTACCAATTGCACCGACTAATTGTATACACTATTAATCTCGCGATTAATCGGTACAATTGATCCAATTATCGAGCTATCAAGACGCTATAATATAAGTGTCGAGGCGATTGATTGCATACTCGTTTCGTGCACCAGTACGATAAAGATTTGATATAATATTGACTCGGTGTAGTCAATTTGATTGAGATCGTGGGTGAAACGAGTATTTACATGTGTCTCTCGATTACGATAGACGTGAGATGCGATTACGTGTACAAGTCAATTGACTTCGGTATATTCGTCGCAGGAAGCAGCTACCGTGTTACCCACCCACCCACCTACGTCACTATTTCGAGTCTCACCGTCTACAACAGGATCTGTCATCTCAACGCATTTATTAAGATGGACTGTTAGGATAAGTATAATATATCTCTGAAGGCAATGTAGATTGAACATGTAAATCGGTACTTCAGACTCTACGTACCTATTTATCGTGCAACGTAATTTCTAAATTTAAAGTCTCAAGTATCGTTGATATAACTTTGAAAGCATTTTAGCGTGGGTCGAACCAGGACTTTCTAACCTGCATAACCATTTGAACAGCGCGTTTTATAGATTCAGGAAAACTTTCGCTCTTTAGCTGTTTTGAATGTTTATATTAATTAACAAAAATAGAAGAAAAAGAATGATAAAAAATAGAAATATTATTTAAATCGCTATAAAATATTGACTTTGAGTGAATTTTTGTTGTCGAAACGAAAATTGACAAGAAAATTGTTTTATTAAGAAGGGTGGAGCCCCAGGTTAGCGAAGGGATAGACCCGAAGGCGCACGCAGTGCGGGGCAGGTAGTGCGGGATCGAGGTTCGCAGTGCGGGGAATCCCAAGCGTGCCGCGAGACAAAAGCTGGAAGATCAGTTTGACTCGTGCCAGCTATTCATAAACTAAGTACACAATCGATCTGCTTGTTGTCATGCTGCTCTGTTCATCTGCGCATTGTTAAAATATCATTTTTATATCATCGCCTCTACATTTTCACAAGAGTTATGACGGAGCGAAACACGCAATTTACAAAAACGCCATACGAATCCATGTTAAAGGAGTCTAATAACGTATCAAAATGTTATGTCAACGGTATAAATGAAAATTCCCAAATAATTCAGGCACATTTCTACATTATTAAAGAAAATGTGACACAAATTTAAGATTTTTCTGTGCACTTTTCTCCACCTGATCAACCTCCTTAAATAGTTTGATAGTTTATGCCTCGAGGAAGAGAATATTTAATTGCGCGCATTATCACTGACAGACATTAACGAAGCCACGGTTTTGACAAGGATAACTTGAGTATCGACTGATACAAAGTACCTCTTTCAATATGGCTACGCTATAATCGAATTTGTCGTAGCGATGCGTGGTAACACAATCGGCAAAAGTTCGATTGGATATATGTTCGTCTACGTTATACGGTAGCGAGGTAACCGTTTATACAGCATTACCGTGTGCATCGGGCAATAGCTCAAATGCATATGTTTGCACATGAGGTGTTTACTCGGGACACCGTGTCCATTCCTCGTGGCTGTAATTCGAAACCGTATGTGATATTATAGATATACGCTTGGTTGTACTTAGGTACACTACACTGGACTAAATTCCAAGAATATTGCTAATTCGGAGCACATATCTCGACGTGCTCGGCAAACATTCCAAGTAATTCTCTATGTTATACCAGCTATACACCATAAAGTAATTCGTATACGGAAGGTCGGGAGTAGCTATTAAAAGTAATATTCCAGAGAATATTTCAAGAAGTAGAGAAGGAGAAGAAGAAGCGAAGCTGTTATAAAGTCGAGTCGTTTTCGTTTTACATAGAAATTGTACGAAATGCATATACCATAAGATATATCGTACACCATGAAGAAGCTGTAAATAATTCGAAATTGCACGGAGTCCTTCACCGATAAATATTTAAAGACTATTAATTCAACGAACAATAGTGTCATTGAATGACTCATTAGTGTGACTACGTTCGTCTTATTTTAACATTTTATTGTAACAATAATCGTACAGTGTTGTATGGTCTTGCGTATTGTATATTTTTTATTTCTGCAGATTATTCAGACTCAAGATTTCAAGTGATAAGAACGATTGCGTGAATATATCATTGTGATATACGTAATTTAACTAAAATTATGGGTTAAAATGATTTGTCACGAAAGTTAAAATTTATATTTCACTTAGACCGAGTTTACCAAGGACGATAATGGTATAAATAGTTTCTCGAGTAAAAGCACATGAGGTTTACACGATCTATACGCGATTCCCGTATGCATTTCTCTCACGAGACGTAAATTTGCATCGAGGATAGACCGATGTGACCCGCATCGAGCGTGAGCTGCACCCTCTTCTGCTTCTTGTTATTTCTCTTCTTCATCCACTTACACCCATAAACACTTTCATGTGCCACATGTGAGCACATAATAGATTGCTTTAATGGTACAACGACTGTTACTTTAAGGAAGTTACTTCTTAGAAAGTGTAAGAATTGAGCAACAAAAAAAAATTATCAATATTTCAGATTATCGTATTGTTTATTATTTCGTACAGTCCAACTTTATTTATGATCCAATCGAAACAAGGGTGTTATTTAAAAAGTGATTAGATCTCCCTAGAACCAACAACAAAAATCAAACGAATTAAAGCTACATACAGGCCAACGCAAACACGAAAAGAAATTATTTATCGATACAACCAATTTGCAACGTTGTTTCCCGGCGATTTATTTGGATGGGCCAACAAATTAGTTGGTCGCCACCTAATTAATTTATTCGTTTAACTAAATTAATTAACCGATGCCTATTTAACGATGCAGTTGTTTGGAGCAACGAAGCTTTTTTATTCTTGTAAACTAAAGAAAAATTACACGATAGGTAAGTGAGTGTAGCAAGCTCTACCGGACAGAATATTTCCATTACAAAAATGTTAATATGTTTTTATTTCTCGTGAATATATCCGAGGAATAGTATGACAAATAGAATTATAGTTTGAGAGAGAAGGATGAAATGTAAGTATGACCTCAGAAAAAAAATACAATATTGTTGAATTTACCATACGTTTTCTCTCGGTGTATTTTCATTCATGTTTTTCTCTTATTTCATTGTACCGAGCCTGGTATACCACAATAAAATAACGCTTAATGCGAAACCGAGAGAAGCGAAACGAAGTCATGGTGCGTGAGGAACGCTTATCCACCTCCTCTCCAGTATGTTGTCGTCGCATCTTTGCGGGGTCCTTTCCCACGTTCACTTGAAAGTGACGCGAGCGGTTTAAACATGGGATTCCTCTCGCGCTGGATTTCGTTTTTACTTGTCGTGCGAGCGTGCGGCCTGGCTGCTACTGCCTTTTTTTTCTTTACTCCTTCTATCCCTTTTCTTTCACATTTGCCATTTCTCTTCTCTCGTTGCGGTCGAGGACCAGCAGTTCCCTGGGTCGCCGAGTGTGGATTGCAAGCCGCGTCACCACAAACATCGACTTCTCCTCCAACTCACATTATATTCGTTTCGTTTTTAAATCTCTCTTTATATCCCTCGTTCGTATCCCTCTTAACTATATAACATTTTTTTCAGTAAATTTATTATCATATTGTAGAAACTAATCTTGCGGTAAAGTTTTATTTACATGGCAAGTCTTGAAACGATAGTCAATGACACATTTCATTCGAAGACCAAGAGAAACTACATTTACTTCGATCGATCCAATAGGTGGAGTGGTTGACGCTTTGTGAGATTTTTTTTAACAATTTTATCTCTAACATCCCAACAGATGTAATAAAAAATCAAAATATTTCTATATACTCAGCGATACAAAATAATCGAGAAGAAAAATAGAGCAGCGAGCTGTTCGGTTGAAAAGAAGCGTCGATGGGTCAAGCGCAAGACTATTCGCGCATCAATAGCAACAACAGAATACAATAATGATTCGTTGGTGACACATCGTAACGAACGAAGCGTAAAAGGCAGTGAATATGAAAAGAGCGAGAGGAGGAAAACAAAACAAGATAGACATTGTACAAAAGGCAGGAAATATTGCTTCATTCATTGTTCGCTAACGGGATTGATAAAAACTGTGAGTGTGCGAGCCTGGGGAGACGGAAAAGAATTAAAAGAAAAATAAGGTCATGCCACGCGCGTTGGAAAAGCTACAACTGAGAAAGCTCGAGAAACTTGAGGGTACATACATCTTTGGTACTTTCTGTATGTACCCGTACGGTCGCAGTACGCCCTGGCATATTGTGTGTTACGTATACAAACGACGAAGAGGGTTTGGGCTTTCTTCTGCTGCTAGATCCGCGTTTCGCAAACTTTTTACTTAACTTTTTTTACTTCTTTTATCAACAACTCTAACTTGATTACTCTCTCGCCCGGCAAAACTACTTTACGGATCTGTATACTTACATTTCAAAATTTCTCACGTTCTTTCAAAGTCGCATTTGTATTACGTCATTCGCTTGTGAATTACGCTATTATCGTTGTGTACATTACACATTAGAGTATACGTAGTACACGTTAGGGTACGATACAGTGGAATCTCTTATGATTGAACAATTTTAATAAATAACGGTAGCAGAGTGCCAACCAGTAATGAATGTGCTGTTCAGTTTTATTAACACTTTAATTATTATCATTACAATATATTATTATATCTGGCCTTTCAATTTTGATGGTAAAAAACCCAGAAGAATAATGGCGTATTAGAGTTTGAATATATCGCGAAGGGTTAAAATAAATTACAGTTTTTATATATTAAAATGAGTTATAGGTTATAAAGAATATTGTTAAATTTATAAATATTCTACGTACTTCCAGCGAATGACGAATGAAAATTTACAAGGATAATATAGATAAGCTGTGTGTACATTTAAGGTCTTGGAAAATTATAAAGCATTTATCGAGAGGAGACGAAACACCGGGAGAAAAATTCCCTGTACAGCTACAAAGCCAATATCAATTCTTCCAGAGTTAACGTCGTTCAGAAAGATATATTGCCGCTGCCCTTGCCCCTTCTCCCTCCCCCTCACCACCCCTGAACTAACCCACGGTGCACCCTATAATCGGAACGACGTGGCCTAGAGTCTCACCGCGTACCACCAGGAGCTGCTATATACCAACCCTCGTGTTCTTGTCCTTCTCCGCGTCTTCTTACTTCGCTTCTCTCAACTTTCTTACTTCGGTGAAAACTTTGCTCGGAGACCAACGGTAATTCCCTGTGCTCACACCGATAGATAAACTTGCGCGCTTGTTGAACCTTCCTGCCGCTCGTTCGTCATTCGTTGTTAACAAAAAGTCTACTCGCACATACACAATACATACAAGTGTCAGTTATTCTGTAAAAGGTTTTACCTGACAAATGTTTTCTCAAGGGGGTTGATAAGGTAGAGAAAAATGAACAGAAAAATCTAAAATTTCTGTCACATTTTCTTCAATACCGTTTAAATGTGACTGAATTATTTGAAAATTTTCATCTACACCGTTGACGTAATATTTTAGTATGTTATTAGACTCTTTTAACATGCGTTCTTACGACTTTTTAGTAAATTTCGTGTTTCGCTCTGTCATAACTCCAGTGAAAATGTAGAGGTGAAAATAATAAAAATGGTATTTCAACAACGCTCAGATAAATAGAGAAACGATCAGATCGATTGTATTTATCAATAGCTAGCACAGGTGAAACGGATCGTCCATTTTTTGTATCGGCACGTTCGGGATTTCGCACAGTGGACCTCGCTCTCGCACTAGCTACCCCCGCCCCGCCAGCCTAGCGCTCCAACCCCTCCTTAACGATAAGCAATCACATTGACAAATATACGGATGAAAAGTGTCTTAATTAATGATGATAGAAATAATGATAACAAATCTAAATTCACTTTATTAGATGTATTATACTTATTCCATTACTTTTTTTCTTTTTTGTTTTTGAGTAAAATATAATTAATATTTACGTGGAATAATATTTATATTTAATTCATGAAATGTGCCAGAAGGAAATATTTTGAAATAATAATGATCGTTAATATCGCTAATTGGAGTGCTCGGATATTATTATAATTGAAAAAGAAATAATATAAACGTTATTTGATAATTGAAAAGCGGAGCTTCAAGCTAGAAATCCCGTTTTCCGATATAAATATTCATTGAAATATATATATATATATATATATATATATATATATATATATAAATACATATATTTGACTCATTTTCGTCGCTTGCTCGAGTAATCTCACTTCCACTCGTGCAATTAATAATGAAAGCGCGTTTGCGAGTCCGGAAAGTCGAGAGAACTGCAGCCGTGGTGGTGCACTGTGGCACAGTCTAGGTGGCGTGGACAAATTAATACAGGGAATACAATTTTTCTCGGTTTTCACCGGGATTTTTTCCTCCGACTCCCTTCCATTTCCTTCCGTACACTAATCGTCCCCTCGTTTTCTCGCGCTGCTTATTGCTTTCGCTCCAACTCCACTCCCGTGGGACGTTACTTCACTGGTAATGCACGCTGGCGTGCTAGAGCAATCTTTATTTTCCCCGATCCTAACACGAACAGCGTTAGGGAACAACGGGTTTTCCGGAATTTTTCTTCGAAATGTTTCCACCCGTGACTGTGAAATGCATTCATAATCGTAGGGTCGAGAGAGGTCGCGAAACTCGAAAAGTACTCACGCGAATATTATTTTTAATTAGCAACTGCGTGCTGTACAAAAGTATATTACCTGCGCCACGACTTTGTCACTCACACGTATTAGTCGCAATCCGAATAGATGGAATTTATATTGCTTTATTAATGTACTTTTGGTTCGGGTACGATCCCCGGGAGTTGTAATTCTGAGTGTCACGATCGTGTATACATAAGATATCTCAAAAAGGTAGCAAAATTTATTACAAATTAATATCCAGTTCGAAATACTACAGCTTCCGTGTCACTGAAAAGCCAGTCGAATTATATTATGGTAGTGAAAAATAAGCGAACCAGTTTAGTTGAGTTTGCGTACGTTTTTCGAAGTAAAAAACCGAGCGAGCGCGCTTAGCAAATACTTCGTAGCCGCGTGTTCCCATTAATTAGTAAATACTTCCGTTTAATCAGTGGGATCGCGAGAACCAGGTTGTGGCGAGGGGGTTTGATTTGCGTGTACACGCATCACGTATACACTTCCGGATCAAATAGAGAGAAGGACGAAGAGACAAAGAGAATAAGAAGCCGTACCTGTACGATACAGAGCCCGCTATGTCCGACGTATACGAGCTGCCAGGAATTGCGTTCCGCGGAGAGTGGAAATACCGCTAATTGCATTACATCATTGAATGGAAATTCTCTCGATTTCCGCCGGTACCAATGGTCTTTCCTATGTTTATTATTCTGTGATCTCCGGTAATAGGGAAACCACCTAAAATCGTGAATCCAACGGGAATCCTCTTATTTCCTTTCGAGCGTACGTCCAAAAAAATTAATTAACTGGTAATTACTGATTTATTTTTTCATTTACGAACATCGCCTGGAACATGATGCAATGCGGATCTTCAACTCAAACATAATTACAATACGAGTGCAAAAATATATGAGAAAGGAATACTATGACGGAATCATAGCGGTAACGATCAATACGAATAATCGCTGTATCGAGCACTGGCCTACAAGGTTATCGCAGTGACCAGATCGGAGCACGAGGTAATCGTTCTACGATTCCGATCAAATTGAAACAAGATAACGAAGAAGAAGAAGACGAAGAAGAGGAAGGAGAGAATTCTCGAAGCAGCTCGAGGGCGCAACTCGTGTAGAGTCTATGCAAAGCTACACGTATATGATACACGCTCGATTCTCCCACAGTTTGCTGTCTATAAACACGTTCTGTAACGACATTGTCTATAAAGACATATCTCCTAACTGGTTAGGCAGGATGTATCGTTGCATCGACGTCAAATGATAGTCCGTTCTGAATGTGTAGTCGGCTCCACTGCTATTACCACAACAATATACAATAGCAATAGTAACGTAGCTGAACTGAGTATATTATAGATTGTACGGGTTTTTTTTTTTCAATGCGAGTAGCAATATTGATATCATAGCTATCTAACGATATGCAAACAGCGCGTTTTAACTACGAAGTGAGTAGTTTTGTTATGAAGGACCATGTTAAATGAATCATATTTCGACATTGAATTTGTCTCACAAAAAGTCAGTAAATAGAAGGATTGCAACGATGCACAGTCCTTAAGTTTATCTCTCGTCCTTGTTTGCACGTTTCTCAACAAACTTGAATTACTCAAATACTGAGAGGGAGATTCCCCTTCTCGAGTAAACCAAAAATGTTTGTACATTTTAGAATAAATACATAAACGCTTGTGTGAAACGAAGCAAAAAATCTCTTCGGTTAAGGAGGTTGAATTACGAATTAAAAATATCCACAATTGGTTGAAATAAAAATATGATATTAATGAATAATAACAAAATACCCATAAATCCAGATTTTCTCGTTACGTAATTTTTCTATAATAAATTGGTGAAGTTTCTCTTTTAGGCGTTGACTCTTATCACAATAGCAATACGATTACTTTTATATGAAAAAAGGGAATCGAAATATATTTAGAAATTCATGCGAACATACTAATGGAAAGAGGATACTACCAAGAAACGTATATACAAATTTCAAAGCAATTCAATGTCCAGGGCTTAAGCTAGCGCGAGTGAAACGAATCTTTCAGCTTTTCTCTCAGCACGCTCGGGATTCCGCACAGCGGACTTCTCGCTCCTTCATTACCGACCCCGCACCACACGCTTCGTCGGATCAATCGCCCACGAGCATAACGATCCATCCTCCTTAAGTAAATTTGGCCGTTTTTACATTTTGAATCAATGCTTCATATAAATAACAATAATAAAAATGCACTAAATTACTTTTTACCAAAAATGTACGAAGCATATAATTGTCATTTCGAATAAAACTTTTTGATTGCAATGACCGAAAAAAAACTGAATTTTAAAGGCAATTCAATGTATTTTTAAGAAAAACGCATTTTAAGTACTTCAAGGAATGAGTATGACGTTTAACGATGAAGTTTTCTTGATTTAAATTGGTTTAGTTCCGTTCATAAAACAAAACAAAAAGTTACTCCTGAAAGGGAGAGGGTGATAGAAAGGCAGACAAAAGAAAAAGGAAACAGGACAGTATTGTACTACTATCACGCAAGTTTCGGGATTAACTGTATTCCACAGGCAGCTCTAGTTGTTGCCATTCGCCTGCGTGCGTTACTTGACAATGCAGGCGCTTGATACCGCAAGTTTTGCATTCTAGAAGGCTGCAAAGCTAAGCGGATTACAGTCTGGAAAGAATTGCTATTGCCAGCAGCAGCAGCAGCAGCAGCAGCAGCAACGGCAGCAATAGTCGCAACGGTAACACAGTACGCGATGTAGTAAGCGGAAGACGGGGCGAAGCGCGGAAACGAAGAGTCTGATCCATGGTGTATACCATGGCCAGTGTCAGCCCTCCGGCCGTTACGCTCTGGCTTCCGAATCGGATAATCTATAATCCAATATCGGCTGAATTTCTCTCTTCGGTTTTCCGAAGTGACTCTCGTATAAGCAAGCGGATGCACGATGGCGAGGGCTTTCGTCCGGTCTGGCGAGCCAATAGCACTAGATACTTATTACAAAACAGTCTGCGCAGGTCTATCCACGCATAACCAAATTCCGACTTATCCGCCATTTTATTTATTAAAACTCCGAATACCTCGATTGATCATTAAAGTTGGAAGTCGAACGTTTCAGAAAAACAAACAAATATTTGTGTTTTCATAAAAGAATTCTTTTTTTTTCGAGATTTTTATGTCAACATACTTAAAATGATAAAAAAAAATCATTAAAATCTATAAAGTGGTTAAGATTTTAAGGGATTTTTAATGTTTCCAATTGTGATTGCTCCAATTTCCGAATATTTTCAAGACAACGAGTTAAAACTTTGTGCACGAACCTTAATAGCGTTAATTCACAAGAATATCCCCACTCCTCGGTTCTACCATAACAACGCGTAACCCCCACTCTGCTCTCCACAGTCTCATTCCCGAACGATTTCGGTCGGTGTGACTTATAAAGAGTTAAGGGATGTTTGGTAAAAAAGCAGTTTTTTTTTTTCATTGCAAAAATGAATAACTTGCAGATCAAGAATCGTCTGATCAATAGATCTAACATTCTGCACGCGAGTAAAGCTATTTGAGCTCTTTATCTACAGGAATTCACCGTTAAGATGTATACGAAAGCTCAGGTTTGATGGCACAATGAATTTTGTAACGCGATGACATTGTTGGTTTAAACTTTGGACTAAAATTTTTATAAAATACGAAAAAACTGTTTCATGTTAGAAAAAAAAAAATTGCAAAGTAAAACTTTGCACATTGCTTCCTCATATTTTTGCTCCCTCGTTCAAAATTGATAAGTTAAAATTTTCACAGAGAAGACTGTACGGACGATGTACCATTACGATGAGAAAGCAACGTGCCAAGTTCTAATTTATAAATTTTATTTATAATTGGCCTAACAAGGATGGATTGATAAAATATTTCAACCATCGCTTTGCGATAAAGTTTATACTTTATTCGATGCTTTACTTTCTTCGTAATCATTCAACATTAAAGATACTGCCACAAATATGATTGTATCTTGAATACAAAGCTGGATAAAAGAATGTGGTACAACTAAAATTTTAATTACGAATGTTTCTCGAACAATAAAAACCCTTCGAACATGGTTCGCAAGTAGCAGCTTGAAATATCCACCTACAGGGAATTCAAGTGGATACGCCTGCAATAATAGTAACAGGTTGTACATACAGAAAGGCAGAATAGATCATCGAGGAAAGCTCAGAGGTAGTAGAAAAAGTTCAACTCAACCACTTCTAATCTTAAATAGATGCTACGATTTTTCGAATTGCTGTACAGCAGGGCAGCTGCAGTTGCGTACTTGGCTTCACAAGGGTCTGGAAAGTAAATTGACGCTGCTGGAATCAACTTTTGAATTAGAGAGAAGCCACTACTGCTTCAAGAGCTCGTTACGAGACGCGGTATCTAGTGGCTGCTCGACGAAATCCTATTAGACAGAGTCTCGTCATTGTCGTGTTGGTAGCAGTGTAATGAAATCATTGCCATTGCGCGTACAGGCATCGTTCACGATCGTAGTGCAACTTTGTGATGCAAGTACCATAAAGAAACAGTTGAATAACGGAATGGCGAAGAAAAATTAAAAAGGAAAAAATACGAAATATAAATTTAATGCAGCGGAACGAGTAGTCAGTGCGATGACATTCGAAAATACGAGACTTCGTACCTAAAGTCTTACTTACTTCGCAGGTAGCATATAACGTTTCAACCGATAGCCTGTGCGACTGAGCTCGAGAACTCGAGCATGGAAAGGCAAGAAGGGATCCTGTACTCGCCTTTCCGAGTGCCTGTCGCTGCAAGTATTCTTATCCTGTGACAAATTCGAAGATATACTCTCAACTTACTTATCCTCTCACTAGAGTATCTCAGCAAAACAATCTATGACGATAAAGCGAGCATTGGAAAAAATATAATTATTACAAAAAAATATTACTTGGAAAAATATTTTGTCAAATTATTCATTTAGAAGTAACTTAATAACATTTGTCAAATTATATAACGTTGAAATAATCCAAGGCCGTTTATCGACATTTGACTAAAAAAAAATTCCAATCGCTTTTTCGGCCAATTAATTTGCTACAAAAACCGGGATTAATAAATCAATCGATCTTTTCAATAAATCGTAATCGATATAATTTCTAATGATTCCGCCGGACACGTAGTAATTCAAAAAGGGTTAAAGCGAATGATAAAACTTATAAAATAAATCAGGACACCGAGATAACATTAATATAAATGAAACGGTAAAAGCTCAAGCGAATATTAATCTGCTTTAACGTCGGCAGGTGCCATTATTAATAATAATATTTCCACTGATTAATGTAGCGGAGAACTCATGATAGGGCAACTGAGATATTATATGCCCGGAAGGTTTATTCGTAATCGGAAATTGAGAATCCCTGGTTGAAGCATTGCGAGGCATGCGTGCGTGACAGACTCCGAATCCTGGGTATCACGTTCGCGAGCGACCGAGCTCGTATACTCCACTATGCTACGTCGATTACGTACACTCTAGTAGCACTTACGTGGCGCTTACGCGCGTAACGCGTTATATACGTCAGGTCATTGGTAGTGTGTTGAGTGTCGAGCTCGCAAAGGAAGAGAGAAAACGTGTTCTCGTACGTGCCGTTAGTAAAAAATGAAATTTCACTCAATATCTATGTATTTAATTGATTTGCACGAAATATCACTTTTATTATATTTTGTTAGACGCTTATTAGAATAAAATCAACCGAAATATTTCATTAATTTGAGGGGAAAAAAAAAGCACGAAAATGACAGAATAATGACAAAAAGCACAAAATACACGAATTTTTCGTTAATTTTCAATAACAATATTTGCCAATATTTATTTTCTTGAAACCGCGTATAAGCTCCACTGGTAGTACGATAAATACGGAATTAAAGAAGTAAGCGCGAGGGAGGATGTAAGAGGACTGATAGGGCGGGGAGAGTCGAAGGGAAGAACTGGAATAAGAATCAAGAGGAAAAAAACATAACGGCGTCGTTGGGCTTTGAAATAAAGGCGCTGTCGCCCTTCCAAGCCGCTAAAAAGTTTGATACCTTTTTACAGACATTGTTGCCATGCGAAGGGACCGAATCTCCCACTAGCTGGCTCAGCATGCCGCGGCTGTTGACGCTACTGCTGCTTTAGAGGGTTTTTCCCACAGTCGTCGAGATAAGGCTTGTTCTCCCCGAAGTAGCGGGAGGGCAGACGAAGGGTGTAAAACGGCTAGTGCTCCGAGCCCTGCCATACCACCATCGCTATACTATACGACAACGCAGTACCCACCAACACCACGATGACGATGCGGTACTGTGAAACAGATGCCGATAAGAGCAGTCGTAAGGGTTCGTCCACGGTAAGTGAGAACAAGGATAGACCCTTTTCATCCCCCTTTTGCCTTTCCGTATCCTCGGCATCTCGCTCACTGTTCCTATACCCGCATGGAAATAACGTCGTGATGGAAACACGTATAATACTAGAGTGTAACTCTAGAGTGTAACACCCCTTACCTCACCCTGCCCCTATGTCACGGTGTTTCTTGATAGCGTGAGTAAAACCGAGATTTTACTCCTTTCGAATGTAAGATTGCGGAAGATACGAGCGAACGCAGGGACGAAAGAGCTTTATTCTTGACGATAGTGCAGCAATTAGTGGTAATGCGCAAATGAGAACGGGAACTAGAGAGATAGTTGATAAAAGTTAGTCGGTATTACAGTGTTAAGGTAGTACGACGGTAGCCAGTTCGTCAAAATGAGAGTGACATCTGGCAATACAGGACTGAAATGAAGAATCTCTAACTCTGCACGTCATTTACAACAAACCACTCGATCGATTTCACTCTCCAATGTTTTATTATTTTCGCAACAATATTCTACGACGATTAAGCAGAAGACATTTTTTTTTTATAGAAGTTTTCAGGTCGGAGCTATCGACTAATTTAATAACTCTTAAGTTTATTTCGATGTTTTGAGTGAATTATATATAATTACTAGTATCGTACCCGGCTTCGCCCAGGTTTAAACTTTGCTTTTTTTTAAATTAAAATTAAACGTCAAAATTCAATAATACTCTTAGAAAATTCAAATATCCGTAACTCCTTAAGGACTCAACTTGAAGAGCTGAAAATAGTTGCGTTGACCTAGAAATCAGGAGACCTTTCCAAAATGTCCAAGATCATCTTCCTAGCACGCTCCGTCTAGGAGGAGTTTAAGGGACGGATATACAAACTTTAAGAATAGTATAGATATATCTCAGAATTATCGTTTTTTCAATATTAAATAATCAGTTGACCGAGTTCGGCTGTCAATTTCGAATAAATTCTGCCACAACAGAAAAAATCTTCATTCGTGCCTTCGATCGACAGATTTTTTATAAAATTTACGATTAGTTCAGTTGAGTGAAAACAACGTTTCACGCATAGAAAACTGAAATTTTTAAGCTAACTCAATAAACCAACCCCCCCCCCACCCGTAAATATAATTTTAAATGTGCATACAGATTTTCGCGTAAAAAGCAGACCGCACCTGAGCTCGCAATATCGAAATATTTTTAAATATATCGAAACGCGTAGAAATAAAGAAGCCAAGAGATTAAGTTACACGATGGCTACGGTACACACACCCGAAAAAATAACGGAATAGAATAGGGCCATAGTTCATAGGAGGTCAAAGAACAATATTCAAGGTAATCGTATGGTTTGAAATGTACGCCGATCGCAATGCACAGCAAAGCGTTACCCGGACGAATAGGAATTTCAAATTGGGAAAGCTATACCACGGTAAACGTATGTAAACGACAACTGCGTAACGCTGAGAGCGGTTCATTGAATGCAGTTTCAGGCGTACGATAGTCGCATTCGAAGGGTTGCTCAGGGATTATTTGCTCGGGTTGGAGGGAACTGTGCACATAAAGGAAACGCGTGTCAGTGGAGCTTCACCGAGCGAAATAGAAGGAATATCTTCGTCGCGCTCAGTCCCGCTCGAATTCGTATGGGATTCGCGCAACAGAAATACAAACTCTATGCCGCAAACAAGCAAGCCGCCGAGAGGATGGTGGGGTGCTCGGTGGCATTGTTGCCGTTGTGCTATTGTCCACGAACGTGACGACGCAACGCCCTTAAAACAAAGCGGCTCAGCCAACGGGCCGTGCGCGTGGTAGTCAACGGGGAATGCGCAATTACGTACGCGCGAGTCCATATACCGTATATGAGAGATTCACTCTCGCGCTCTCGGCATCTCCATTCGCCGGTATTGGTCTCATTCTACTTCTTCGCACCCTCTCCCCCCACCTTATCGTCATCGCCCCTTGGTCGTACTCGTTGTAAGAAGCTCTAATTAACGGCCCGTGCCCGTGCAAGTTTCACGCAAGTAAGACTGCAACCCAAGACGCGCCGCGCACTCGTTTCCCGCAACGTTCTTCCACTTCTTGCCCCATTCGCGCCGCGTAGATACAAAATATAATCTATGAGGCTTCCCACGTCAAGCGAACCATCCCGGAAACGGCCAAAAAGTTTTCAGAAATTTTAACAAAGTAGTTAAGTGTAATAAAAAAATGTCGACAAGTTATTCCAAATTTCTAAATCGAATTCCTTCCCTGGAACTACATACGGAAAGTCAAATATTTTTTATCGGTGATATTTTTCCTATTTTGTTTTAATTGATGCATAAAATGTTTTTATCTGATCTTCAGGCGATATTCTTGACAGTCAGAGCTAGTTACCGCTAACTTTTAAGCACTTTTTGACATCATTTCAAAATGAAATAATCCGCTTGACGTGAAATACCTGATATATATCCATCGCTTCTAGCAGCTTTTCTTACTTCACGGTATGTGTATCGCAGCATTTCTCTAGTAAAACTGCAGCAGAGATCTTTCTTTGTCGTAGTGTCTCGTTGATCGGTTTCCGATTTTATTTCTTGGGCAAAAGGGTCACGCTCCACACACGAATGTTATCGTTATCGCAGTCATTAACCGTCGTTTTTTTTTGTAATTAACTTTGTTGGGGAATTGATGGCAAGGATAGAAATAAACTTCGCAGATCATTGAACCTTTTTTATATTCAATTACCGTGCACTATACTTCATTTTATCACATTCTCGTTTATTTTTTGTAACAGTATCCGATTGAAGTTAATTTGTCTTTTACACAGAGTAAAAAAGTTTATACAAAATCGACTAAATCTGCGAATGGTAAACTAAATATTGAATTAACTGAACCAATATTTAGTCGAACGAAACAACTGAATATTTATTAAATTAAATATTTAGTTTATTAAAAAAATATCTCGTTTAATTAACTAGGTATTCAGTTTGCCACTCGCGATCCTAAATTTAGTTGATTTTGATAAATCCTTCTCCCACTGTAGACTACTTTAACCATTTATAAGTCAAACCATCCCGAAATGGGACTACGAAGAGCAGAGTGGGGGGGGGGGGGCATTGCGTTCTTACGGTAGAGCCGAGGAGTGATAATATTCTTGTGATTTATGAAGGGTGCAAAACAAATGTATTTTTTTCGTTCTTTCAATTTTGCCAAAATTTTTACGATTTATTGAAATGATTATAACATTTATAACCTGAATTTACAATAGTTCCGACGGTAAATCGAGTGAAAAATAGTCAAAGTTGAGAAAGTGTGACTGCACTGGGATAGGTTTACCCGGTTTACCGCATACGGCCATCGGTGCGCCGGAAGTTCCGTCTAGTGGCCATACATAACGAGAACGAACGTCGTACGGTTAGTCACGTGCGGGCGAGAGCGTGAACGCGTGACGGTTGCCGGATTTTTCAAGGAAAATATATTCCGCTCGCTCTATCAACGCTTACACTGTCTCTTTTCATTCTCTCTTCTTTCGCGGAGATCCCATCCAAACCCGTCACCAGCCATTCCCTTAGTTTTTCTTCATGTATTCTGTGAAAGCGAAAAAATCTCTGAGTGCATAAAGATAACGAAGAACCGACTCGGGCCCGAGGTTCTTTAAACTTTTGCCAACTTTTGGTAAGTGAACGAAACCCTCCCGAATCCCTGCGGCCTTATCCCGAGGCGAATATTACGGGGGAACCTTCGCGACTCACCCGCGTCGAGAGATATTTACCGTTCGAGTTCGAGAAAGTCTTTGGGAAGAAAAAAAAAACGTATATGTTAGGATCACGTGAAAAGGATACCAGAAGAGATGGACTCAAGAATTTTGGGATCTTAATGCCAAAGATCTATGGAAGTTTCTTTGAAAGCACCTTGCATCCTTTTTATTATAAAGGGTGATTTTTTAAGAGCTTGAGAACTTTTTAAAAAAAAAAAACGCATAAAATTTGCAAAATCTCATCGGTTCTTTATTTGAAACGTTAGATTGGTCCATGACATTTACTTTTTGAAGATAATTTCATTTAAATGTTGACCGCGGCTGCGTCTTAGGTGGTCCATTCGGAAAGTCCAATTTTGGGCAACTTTTTCGAGCATTTGGGCCGGAATAGCCCGAATTTCTTCGGAAATGTTGTCTTCCAAAACTGGAATAGTTGCTGGCTTATTTCTGTAGACTTTAGACTTGACGTAGCCCCACAAAAAATAGTCTAATGGCGTCAAATCGCATGATCTTGGTGGCCAACTTACCGGGCCATTTCTTGAGATGAATTGTTCTCCGAAGTTTTCGCTCAAAATGGCCATAGAATCGCGAGCTGTGTGGCATGTAGCGCCATCTTGTTGAAACCACATGTCAACTAAGTTCAGTTCTTCCATTTTTGGCAACAAAAAGTTTGTTAGCATCGAACGATAGCGATCGCCATTCACCGTAACGTTGCGTCCAACAGCATCTTTGAAAAAATACGGTCCAATGATTCCACCAGCGTACAAACCACACCAAACAGTGCATTTTTCGGGATGCATGGGCAGTTCTTGAACGGCTTCTGGTTGCTCTTCACTCCAAATGCGGCAATTTTGCTTATTTACGTAGCCATTCAACCAGAAATGAGCCTCATCGCTGAACAAAATTTGTCGATAAAAAAGCGGATTTTCTGCCAACTTTTCTAGGGCCCATTCACTGAAAATTCGACGTTGTGGCAGATCGTTCGGCTTCAGTTGTTGCAGGAGCTGTATTTTATACGGTTTTACACCAAGATCTTTGCGTAAAATCTTCCATGTCGTCGAATAACACAAACCCAATTGCTGCGAACGGCGACGAATCGACATTTCACGGTCTTCAGCAACACTCTCAGAAACAGACGCAATATTCTCTTCTGTACGCACTGTACGCATTCGTGTGGTTGGTTTAATGTCCAATAAAGTAAACTGAGTGCGAAACTTGGTCACAATCGCATTAATTGTTTGCTCACTTGGTCGATTATGTAGACCATAAATCGGACGTAAATCGCGAAACACTTTTCGAACCGAACACTGATTTTTGTAATAAAATTCAATTATTTGCAAGCGTTGCTCGTTAGTAAGTCTATTCATTATGAAATGTCAAAGCATACTGAGCATCTTTCTCTTTGACACCTTGTCTGAAATCCCGCGTGATCTGTCAAATACTAATGCATGAAAATCCTAACCTCAAAAAAATCACCCTTTATTACTTTCTTAAAAATTTACGTGTCCGTTGCCCTTTGAGTTATCAAGGGAAGACATATTTTTTGCTACATTGCAATTCACAAAGTGTGCATTCAACCACAGCCACGTATATCCTATTGTTGAAAAAGCAATCGACTTTGAGCATTCGCAACTGTCTTCCGTTGTGAAAAAATGTATATGACAACGGTTGCAATTAATGAATACGAAAGATGGCCATTGCAAGTCTGTGAGTTTACTCAGACGCTTGATAAGAGTCATATTTAACCATTGCCCCGTAAAATGCATCAGCTACAACGATGCGTGTGCTTTTTATGTATTTCAATTATTAAGAGCCTATAAAAAAAAATAATAATCGCAAGACACAGATACAACGAGGATAAAGTTACAGCGAAAGAGAAAGTGAATGAAAAGGAAGATAAGGCAGAAATAAATAACAGGTTGGTTAAATAGTTAAATATATCCTGTACAGTAAAGATGGTTAAAGGTGTGTACGGATAACACTAAAAGTGTGTGGCTGCAAAAAGTGTTTACTGCTCGAAGGCGATAAAAGGGTGTCGAGAAAATGAACTCTTCCCAACGTAACCTTGCTATTACGAGAGAAGATAATATCTGGATATTGCGAGGATATCTTGGGAACTGCGAGAGAAGTATTACGACACAGCGATAGAGGCGCAAACGTCAAGGACCGTGTCACAGCTGTGGGCTGTCAATACCACGAGTAGTACATTGCTGCTGGCGTGCTATTAATATACGATCGTTAGAACGGAAGTGGGTACACTCGGGTCCAACGAGTTCCGGCGATTGTCAGTGCGTTGACCGCGAGCCCCGCCTATGATGATGTACCGTGTACGCTGCAAGTAAACCTATGAGAAATGAGACATCGAGCAAATGGAGTTCTCCCAGTCGTGTTGACATACGAAGAAAAAGAATTTTTTTAAATGTTCCACAATCGATAATTACCAATTAAATCGGTAAATGTGTATTGTAGAATGATGATGATATCAAGAAGCTTTACGTTTATGGGATTGAAAGAACCTGTGTCAACAATTTTTATGTATTTATCCGGTATTTCTCCAGTTCTGATGAATTTGTGACGAGTATTTGTACTAAACAACGTTACAAGAGTCAAACTATAGAATTTTAATTCAAGTGTCAATCGCGAGATCAAGTTTCTCGATAGATAAAGCAAGTGTTCCATATAATTTCTTTTCGGCGATTGATCGTACGATTCGAGGACACTGGGAAAATTAATATTTCTCCGATACCCTGTCGCATGCAGCCCTGTACAACGGGAAGTGGTGAAACGCGAAATAAACCGAGGCGGCGACGTTTCGTGGCTTCCCTGGGATAGGGCTCGAGAGACTTCATTTCCCGATTGAGTTTCGTCTGGCGCACACTCGCATCTTCCTTTACGTCGTGCACGGAAACTCAAAATGTCGCGAATTCGTGCTGACAGAATAATCAAGTGGCATCCGGTCGAGTACTCTCGACGCAGTTGATGCGGGCCACCACCCTGTTCTACCAGATTTTATTGTATTATCGACGTGAGGTTCTGCGCAGATTCAATTCTCAAAGGAAATTGGAAGTTACGACTCCGTAAATATAGCGTTGGTATACGAGAGATTGGAAGAAACGAAAATAAACATCCGTAAACAACGAACCGTACAAGCCCAAGTATTACAGAACAATAAACGATTCTCATTAAATAACTTAGCAACTCGCGCGTAGTAATTTATGATTGTGAGAAAAATTTCTCGAGTGTTACACTCACCACAAAATCACAGCCAGCAGCAATCTCCTTCCCAGGTCAATCTGCAAAAACAGGAAAAAAATAATTCGTTAGCAAGGGTTCCCATGATTGTTAGCCAAGAGACAAGCATTTGTATTGTCCTCGACGATTATATAATAACGCACGTGCAATAATCGTGCTTTTCGTGACTCGGACTTAAAGTGGAAGCGTCGAAATACACTTGACGACAACGACCACGAGCCACGAGACGGAACACGGGTTTCCGATTACGATTTGTAGGGTGATAAAGAAATTACTGAATGGCATTGCATTGAACGATGTTCAGTGAGGCACAAAGACAAGAGTACCCCAACTTGTCGTGTGAAACACGCGATGCGGTTACCTAATGACAGTATTTTCACGGGTTACTAATTAAAGAGAAAGTTTAGGAATAATAGTGATTTCAGGCAAAGATTAATTTGCTGCCATTCCGTTCCGATGACAGTTTATCATTAAACAAGTACAAATATTTTTTCAGATTTCAACAGAGTACTTTACCCTGCAAATGATAATTATATTCATTAAATTTATCGTTTTTTTTTGGTGATAAAAATAACAAAAACATCAATATTCGTAAATTTGGCAAATTGTTAGGTTATAAGCTTTGCTAATAAATTTGAAACTGATAAGCACCTCGTTTATTGAATGAAGGAAAAGCATATATTTTTTACATTAACATGAAAATTTCAACGCACGTTTGAAAATGATATTGAAGAGCGCAGCTTATGAATGAAAATGCAACAAGCGTCAACAAATTCGCGTACTGCATAGTCCTGGATAAGATTAACCCATCAAATTGACAATAATTGAACGGTACTTGTCGAGTGTAATTCGGCGATCGAGAGAGCTCTATTGTATTTCGCATTTGGTACGTACCGGTTGTGATCGATCGCATCATACCAGGGACAACCATAGGCAGTTAAACTGGCTTTGCATATTGCAAAGCACAGAATTGCGCATAGTTAGGTATTTGCAACAATGGTCAGTGCACGAGGAAACTACCATTAGCGTGAGAGTTTCATTTGTCTCTTCCAATCGTCGTTAATTAGAGCCTCATTGTTTCAGTCATGTATGTCCTATTACAGCCCGCCATATGCACCAGATAGAGAGATAATACAGGCAGTTGCGATGTTTCTACTAAATTTTCATGTCAAACAGACAAATCTTCGAGAGCGAACATGCACACAGGATGAGAATTACCATTAGCGACGTATATCTGTCGTGATTTATCGATCGTTCGTTAGTGTTTCAAGTCCATTGATATCCAAGAATTGGTAAAACAATGATAATAATTACATTGGAGTAAAGAGAACGATAAGAATTCCTTATTTTAAGTTTTATTTAGATGTCATTAATCGTATTCCCATGGAAGACTCGATAAAATTGAACTAATTGGCAGCGATAGTTATAAAAATTATGTAGAAAAACAGCTCATACTTTGTATCACAGAGATAACAGTTCTTATCTATACGAGACTGACCAAAAAAAAAATCGGTAGTACACGATAGCGAATGAAATCGGATGTTATAAAACACTGCGCTGTCGTTTCCCGTCGGTCATTACTCATAAAAGCTATGGATATAGATGCGTATGCTTCTGATAAGGATTCCATAAGCTGTCCAACCCTCGATCGAATAAATCATACAGATATAGACGCGATTTATCGTAAAGAATGTATTTCGCGGACTTTTACGACGAAAGGGGTTACAGCTGCATTTCCGTTGAATATTAATGCAACTTGACCCTAAGACCCGGAGTGACGGAATAATGGAAATCATTAATTCCCGTTTGATTGATTCTTTCAATAAATCGCGTCTGTTCAGTGTGGCGCGTTGTTTTCGTTGCGCGTAAAGAATCATATTTTACACAAACTTTCGCAAACTCGGGTTTTCCCTTTTTTTTCCCGCAAGTTATCTACTCGGAAAAATCCGAGACACACTGTTTCTGCACTCTTTTTACTTCTTACAGGATTATATAATAAGAGCAGTAGTAGCGACGATCGAGTTACTTGTGAAGGGAAGAAAACTCTCTTTTAGTTAAGTCTTCTTAACTAAACTCCTCTCTGACTTTCGTCGCGCTCGACCGAGAAAGTCCGTTCAAATGAAACTCGTCTTGAAACTTGTTGAAATTTCTCTCGAACGAGTTTCAAGGTTCATTGTCGTTCGTTTCCCCTCGTCCGAGAGACGGTATTACTGACAATCTGTAACATTGCTGTCGACTATCCGTGTATCGTACTTATGTGCGTAGATTTTTAATCGTCGTGAAATTAACGAATTTTATGGAATACATTGACAAAGTATTAATAATGGCACAACTGATACTTCGTTGATGTATTGCACACGATTTTTATCAATCGTCTTTTACGACGGTATATCGATGATACATAGGAAAAATTGAATCCGCATTAAGCTTTGTGCTATCAAATGTCGACAAAAAATCGAAAAAAAAAAAAAAAACGAAAAATGACTTTCGCAAGCTCTTCACGCATATTACCTTCCATGCCAATAGTAATTTCTTTTGCGCAATCCAATTTATTCATGGAGATTCTGTTGATTTATTTTCCAAAACGATATTCGTTCGTCGCGTCCACGATGATAAACGAGGAATATTCGTTAGTGCAAAATAGAATCATTGAGCGAGACGACAGTATCCCTGCCTAGGTAGAAAGTACGACCGATTGAGCGCATAACACACTGCGGAATTTTGAAAGTGCAGCAAGGCTAATTGCCACGTAGGGTATAAAAAAAAAGTTCAAAAAGTGGCAATTACGAGCCGATGACCTATAATTCGAGCTTCGCCTCTTCTCTCCCTTCCACGGGGTACTTTCGGTCTCCCACTTATCCATTTTTATTGCTCCACCTCTGACTACCTTCCACGCTTCGCTATCTCTCGTCGTATTTCAACGTCCCAACCCCGTTGATTTGTATAAAATCGATTCGTTAAAAGCGTCGAGCTATACATCGATGGTAGCTATACGTATACTACGCATATTCGCGGCGATGAATCGACTGTGAGATGCGTGTGTTTTACGGTGGTACCAGCGGAGCCTATCGCCGAACCATCCGATATCGCGAATACGTGGGAATCCAAAGCAATTAGGGACTGATTTATTATTTTAATTGTCGGCTTTAATTACCGCGTTAATTATTCAAGATTGTGAGACCAGTCGTCTCGAAAAAACGGGTGTTCGTTCCGACTCCCGTTGCCGCACAGTCAATCGGACTGGGTTTAAGGAGTTATCGGCTATTACGGCTGAATCACGACATGACTATTCATTTTATTGCTCTGAAAATCAGGTATCGAATCACTTGAAAATTTTCGTTAGTTTTTAATTAATTGTTACGCTGTCTTAATTTCAACTATCACTTTTGAATAAACATATTTCTATTACTTAAGAGATTATTTCATTATTTTATAAATCATATCAAGCTCCATGGTGTTCAACGCACTTCGCTCTTAATTTCAAATAGTTCCATTACGTGAAAATCCGTCTAAAATAACTTGGAATGTTTAAAAAAAAAAATGTTTGAAAATTAATACAAAGATGTAGGAAATCTTTTTCGCCTACACACGTAAAACTTTTTTTACACGTGTGAATAAGCATGTATTTTAAAAGTCATGATTTAATATACAAATATTGTTATTTGTATCAGTAAATAAAATGTATTATTACATTTACGTATTTGAAAAATTCTTTAACGATTTTTCAATATCTAATGTCTGTATTAAATTGCACATCGCCATTGTTGTGAAATAAATGTTCGATTATCAATGCAGCAATGTAATGTGAATGAATATTCATTTGATATACTTAACATTTGTAAATTTCATTTAACTCGACACAATAAGTAAACAACGTTATATAAATTTCCCAACATTTATAACATTATGAAGGCAATCTCACTCGTGACTTTAGAGGTTATTTACGTCGCTCATCTGCAGTACGAAGCTTTATGATAAAACAGAAAGCTCCTATCCAATGCTGACGTATTTTATTATGCGGTTATCGGTTTTCCGGTGACGCAAATATTCTCATTTTGAGCCTTTCAGTCTCTGTCTCCCCATATCAGCTGTCCGACTGCTTATAAGCGTAGTTCGAAGTGAAATAGCTTCACCCGGAAGTAGGATTACAGGGAAATAAAGCTTATTACAGTTGATTAAAGGAATTTATAGCTCCGGACCGTCATGGTAAAGGTGGCGTCGGTCACCATGTATTATTGATTCTCATTGTGTGACATTCGTATGAAGTCTGCATTAATTTCACACTCGAGACTAAACACTACCAGTCGCGACCCAGGTGACGTTGAGTCACTTTTTTTTAATTAGTTCTCGTCCGTCCCTCTCGTTACGTTCCTTACCGTTCGGTGACGTTGACACGTACGTTATATGTATGTTCATCGATTTGTCTCTTCCTTCGTTCGCAATGCAGTGACAAACTTAATTATACATAGTTCAGCGCTACGTGTCTTCACCCGCACGTGTCGATTAATTTAATTTTACCAATTAATATAATTTCATCGTAACATAATAATAATAACAAAATTGTAATAAACTCATATTGTAAGAGCTTTCTTCATTTCCAACCTCCACCTACCGAAAATTCATTAAGTACTCGTGCGAATGAAAGTTTATCAACATTGATCGTCAAAGAGGAGTGCCAGAGGCTAGACAGTAGTGAGTACACACGGCTCCATATAAGCTGTACCTACGCACATTATACATCCAACTGTAGAACAAATAGACACAGGATATGCTCGCAGTAAGCTCAAACACATGTGCATTCCGTAGGTACGTACCACTGATATCCGCATATAGAACATCTCCGTATTCTGACATGTTATCGCTGGTAGAGAGAGAGGGATAGAGAGAGAGAGAGAGAGAGAGAGAGAGAGAGAGAGAGAGAGAGAGAGAGAGAGAGAACCGTACAGAATCCAGAGAACCGCGAGCTGGGGGAGAAATGTTTTAGCAGGTTCAGAGGATTTCAAGATGCGAGTGACATCGGTGCACGATCCACGAAGGACGTAACGCGCGGGAATCACTGTCGTCTCGTGTTGTTACGGTCGCGATTCGAGTCTCGTGTCGTCATGAGGGCTCGGTTCACCATCGTGTATATGTGCCCCATCATCACCGGGAGTATTCGCAGAGGAGGGCAAGGATCGTCGCTTCGTCGAGTCTCGCATAGCAGCGGCAGTAGTTCGACTCTCCTTGTATGTACACAGAGAAGATGATGATGATGGTGATGAGCAGCGGTTCGAGCACACAGCGATGAGCCAAAGGGCGGCATGTTGCACGCACATGGCAGCGACCCAGAGGCCTCTTCTCCGCGTAAGCCTGAAGCCTTAATAACGCTCATTCCAGTCGAGCGAATCCCAGCACGGTAAGCCATAGACTTCGAGTATAGTGATAGTGCATTGAAGGGACAACCAAGCACTACGGTTATTGGCATAATTCTATTTCACTCCGATCCGTGGAGTTCATAGTTTCATATTCGCTATGAATGAAGGCCAATAACTATAGATTGGGGGACAATCACTGTGTCATCGTCCGTAATAGGTAGTCTCTGGTCTGAAATACGCATATTGCTGCTGTTGCTGCTGTTGCTGCTGTTGCCGGTTTTGATCGTGCACAACGACGCACCGGAGACATTAGAGTGCTAGACATCCGGTACAATACCCTCGGTTATAATGGGCCTCTATTTCCTCACATTGTTCGAAGGTTACATTATACGCCTATAGAGATATACACTTCTGACGATTGGAATGTAGTATAGGTGGACTATGGCTTGCACAACATTAGACGTTTATAAGCACATTCATGATCCTGCCGCGATGTGCACGTGATACAGATACATTCAGGTACGTGTGCAGATTGCACCTGCGTATCGTCGTGTGTCGGTTATTATAGAATATGCATCCTAACACAATGCATAAATTAAATGGATTAATTCCGTGAATATAACACCTATAACCGGATGGTATTGACAGTAGCATCCAAGACAAATTAGTTTTTATGCAAGCAAGGAAAACACGTCAAGATTTTTGGTTAATTTAAGGATATCCTTTCCAGAAATGTAATGAGAAACCGGGGGGGGGGGGGGGGTAGAGAAGGGACTGCACTGAACGTTAGATTACTGTGCAAGAGAAAAATTTGAGTCAGAAAGAGATAGGCACCGAAAATCTTTTGTTCGTTCGACTAACCTCTAAATCTGAACCGTAAATCATCATCAAGCTTGGGCATAATCTGTCGTGAAGTATCCTTTTCCTTCTATTAGTTTGTTTATTTAGATCGATCCTTTACTACCTTTCGCGGGGGTAGTTTTATTTGAATTAATAAACGAACGGTTCGTTTAATTAACACGAGAAATTATTTTTAATTATCGCTTCGTCAGATCTTTAATAATTTTTTCATTGAAATTCGTTTATTCGACAAACGATTTTATCATATAAATTTATCATTATAAATTCTATAAAGACATATTAAACAAAGATGAAACAAACAAGCATGTTTCTTAGATAGCATTATGAAGAAACAGGTGTTCGTGACGAATCAAGTGTTGCGGGTGATCATAGCGAGACGGAATAACCACAATGCTTTGTATTCTTTGTGTACATCAAAGATCAACGCGGATAACAATGTGAATCAAGCGATCGATGAAAAAATTACACTCTTGTGTCAACGATAATTAGTCATTGTTCGAGTCACCGGTCTGGCTTTATTCTCCATTTGCGCTCTTATTATCCGTGTGCATTGACAAGGTTTCCAAGTCATGAAAGACTCTCGCAATATTTAATCGTTGCTCAGCTTTTGAACAACGACACAATTTAGTATACGCCGCAACGCATGTATCCACACACACGTAATTGAGTTTCGTATTAAAAATAAATAAATATCGATACAAAATTAATCAGACTTCTCCGTGCCGTCTGGCTTCTCGTGTGAAACCATAAAAAGCGTAAGCGCACGTGGCCCCCTTCAACGGTATCATCGTTTATGCAAGATGGGTAACCTTCGGGTCGGAAAAAGACATTTCTATAATTCAAGGAAGGGTAGGAGGGACTCTTTTACTGCTGAAGTCCTCCCTCCGGCTTAATAAAACTTCTGCTGGTTGAGTGCGAAATGGAAGAAGAAAAAGGGAAAAAAACGAGCTGAGAGGACGAAGTGAAACGGAGACTATCTCAATGCGCTCCTATAAATATAACCAAACGGGTTGTGTGTACCACCACTCGGCGAAACTCCCGGATGCTTGAGCGCTCTTTAAGGTTGGAAACACGACTACCGGGTGGCAATAAGCTATATGCAGTTAGAATAATCGTTCGTTCTAAAATGTGTTGTCCCATTTTGTCGTTGAAAATATTTCTCCCGTATCATTTTGTGGTTAAATATTTTTAGTAAAAAGAAAGAACGAACGAGAGTCACTCGTTGGAACGTTAATTGTAGTTCTTCATTTATTCATAATTATTCGAACATGATTCGATAAGTGGCACGTACCTCCTTTCTAAATACTTTAAACAACAGCTTCATCTAATATCAGAGAGAAAGAAAAAGCAGCACATTGCTGTACCAATGTGACTAGATTGATCATTGACATTTTATATATATAACAATCTTGTAAGAGTACAGAAAAAAAGAAATCTATCATTAAGCTGTCCGTTTCTTTTAGTGTAATTTTGTACGGTTTAATCTTTTAATGTCATGTTCCATCGTAGCTACGGGCGATGGCATGACACACCAATGCCAATTAAGGTCACATATAGCCATAGGGCTTTATTGTTGCAATATCTTTATTATTCATTCAACCTAGCAACACCTTTCATACATTGTACCAAAAACTAGAGATAAATTGACATGGATTCTCGTCGTGTCTGATATTGCTTCGTGTCACCATATGCTGACTGTCTATATCCGCTATTCTGGTAACTGCTCTACTCGTGAGCTCGAAATGTCAGCGACCCCTTCGACGTTATCGTGCTGATGTTGAAAAATAATAAAATGTCAATTATACGTATATTTTTAGCAACGTAAAGAGATATATTGTATAATAGTTGGTATCGAGCTATTATCTATCTGTTGCCAACTGTGTCTATGATGCCTCCATATGCTGGATGTACATGCACCACGTGTCTATACATCGATGCTAAATGTCGCTGACCCCCTTGACGTTATCGAGCTCGCTACGAGAATAATGCTTCGCAGACTCGAGTGCATGTATACACTATGTATACGTGTTGGTGTAGATTCAGAACAATGCAAGCAGCAGTATTATCGACGCGAGCATTTCGTAGAGAGAGCACAATAATCGGGTATTCCCTTGAGGACGCTACTGCGAAATAATCAGAGCGCATCTCGTACTGTACAGCCACACGGTATAATACCGAATCCCGAGACACTCCGGTATAGCAGAACTGCAGCAGGAGCAACGGTAGAACAGATATGCCAATCCGTAATATTGGCGGTCAGTCGGTCGAGTGGAAATCGATCGATTAGCCGCACGAACACTTCGAGCTCTTAGCACCAACCGCTTATTCACGGTTATCATTGATGTACGGATGTGGTAGAAGGAAGTAAAGACGGAAATCGGCATCGAACAGCCGAGTAATCGACTCAGTTATTGCCCCTCTGCAATTTTTTTATCTTATTTAACAGACGCACGTAAGTAAAATGTAAGTGCGACCGGGGTTATTTGGATTATTTTTGAGATTCAACGGCGTCGCATTGATCAACTGTATGTTCTGTCTGTCATGCATAAGCCTCTGAATGTAGATCCAGTGATTCAATGTGGACGACATACTAATACATTTGAGTTCATTTTAATTACTTAATTAAATGCGACACAACGCCGTTTTATAAAATTTTTTGTCGATTCGAATGTTATTGGTTAATCTACAGCGAAGCCCCCGAAATGCTTGAGGGATGCAGCCGAATTGTTGATATTTAAAAGGTGAAACGGGACTCGATTTCGATCGCTATAATACGATCGAATACGATCTATCGGAATTGAGTAAAACTTTCGAAAACGCCTTCGCATTACTTTACAAAATAAACGATGCTCCTCGTCTTTCAGCATTTTGCAACAAAAAAAAATGTACAGCTTCACTATAAATTTTAAATGTAGAGCTCGATCCTTATAACCAAACTGTACATTTTTTAAATGCGTAATTCGACAAGTGACGCAACGCGTTATTTACTTAGCGCTCTCCTTTTGCGTCGACGCTCAAAATTTGAATCAATCCGGATAAGTGATTGTCGAGAAAAACGTGCTTTTGCTTTTTTTAAGTGAACGAAGCGTGTCACATTTTACCTTAAGGTGAGGGGAAACATGTATATGTATGGATGTGCGTGATAGATTGAACTAAATGGCGTTTCATTCGTCTTGTGGTTTCGTCTGACTTTAGGGTAACGTGGTACTTACTCGGTCGGTAAGAAAAAACTAATTGGAATTTCCCTGCCACGGTTGATTTGTCGGATAAAAGCCGAGAACAGTGGCCCTCCGTCGAACAATTCTGCAGGTCACCATTATCGTGTCTTTCATCCGTTAGATAATTTGTGGTTGACCAATTTGGGATAGAAAGATTAGTTCTATTTGTCTCGCGCGTACACATATTTTGCATCGTCTTAAGCTGGCTAGATGCAATAAGCCCCAGACTCCTCGATCTGTACCGCAACAGATCCCGTTTCCCCGAGATCCAATCATGCTCTTCTCTCCTTTCTTAATCCGTATAATCGTAGTAGTAAGTCGATATAATGGAGGGATGCGTAACCATTCCTGGTGCCCCCGTAAAACGTAATGGAAAATGCAACAATATCACGAGGTAGTGACGCGGGATAGATCAGTTTATTTCAATGTTTAACCAAGAAGCCAGACTATGTTATATGACTTGATTCTATTTCCGGCCGGATGCCCGACCCCGATCTCTCGTCGTAGATCCAACCATGTTCTCCTCATGTATGGCTCGTTGGCGCTATCTTTAATCATAATTATGTACTTTCATTTGACACAAGTTTCAAATTTATAAGTTTCGAATAAATATTACAATTAAATGTTACGCCACGTTACAATTAAACATTTATTTATCGAGAAAAGAAGCATTTAAATCGCCCGTTGGTTCATATTTTTAAGCGAATTATCACTTTCAATCTTTAATAACGCAGCTAAGTCAAATAAAAAGAAATATGATCAACCTTTCAACAGTTCGGGTATCTCTCAAAATCCCGAATGTGTATATACTCACATCATCGCGTACATACATATTCGAAATTTTTACAGCACCCAACATTTCCGATGTTAATATGTGGTAAAAAGTTCATTAGATTTCCATCTTGATTGTTTTATATTAATGTTTCAAGTACGAGAAACCCTCAATGGCTTTCATTTTCATGTACTTTCAATCCGCTTATCAATCTCAAACCTTCAAAACGTTATCCCAGTAGATCCAATCCCAATAAACTATATGCAATCCGGTAAGACACCAAACAGAAGATCGTATGTACAAGTTTCTCCGGCACTGATTTGGAATTGATTTGTCCGAACTATTGTAAGGAGTACTCTTGAGGATATGGACGTTGTTGCAAGTTCATATTGTCGTGGGAGATTCGAGAAATGGCAAGAGATATGTAGATACAATGGTATACATCGAGACTTCCGGATGGTTCTCGGCGCAACTGTCTCAACAACACTACGATTGCACTACATTTCTATATGTATACATTACAAGATATCGTTGTGTATTCGGGGGATACAATTTCCACGAGACTTCGAGAGATATACGCGTCCCTGCGGAGAGATTCCCTCCTGGCAACATCTGCAATTCGAACATTCGGTGCACCAGAAACGGTACAGAAACTACGAGAACTATCGGACTATACACGCGACATCGGTATATTCTCAACGGGTCACTAGAGTTACGAAAAGGCTTACGCGAGTCTACTGGGGCAAGTTGCTGATTCTCTTTTCTCCGTAAAATTCCGTTTGGTGTAGAGACAGTCGTGAAATATTTTATCGAATCTGACGACATCCTGATGTTTCTATCGGATGAAAAATATTTCTATGTCAAGTTCAATTTCTAGGGTTAAGCGATAGATTTCCTTTTAACTTTTGTGCGGCACTCGGACTAGGTAGCTGTGGGTTTAATATACAATGAGCCTGCAAATCACTGTCACGTGTACACATTTTTAAAGCGTGTTGTACATGTCAGTAAGAAAATCTATAAGCGTGTCTCCTCGTGCGTAGTCGATGCCGCTATTCCGGTCAGAAGCGAAGCACCGGGGCGGGAAAACTGTAGCAGTTATTTATATCTATAAATCTGACTTTAGTGTCGCACACCGAGTGTAGTGCTTGTGGGAGGTCTCCGCGGAGATGCCCGAGAGCAGCAAAGACAGTTTCTGACAGACCGGATGCCAAAATACTATGAAAGAAAAAAATCAATAATAAATAAATAGAAATAGAAATCGCTAAAAGGCACTATATGTAATTGTTTCTAAAAAAAAAAAAAAAAAAAACATTCTTCTCTACAGAGTCGTTTGTACCAATTAATGAGAAAGATTTTACAGATAACCTTTAAACATGTTCCTGTACCGGATAACGTGTAGACATATACACAATGCAACGAAGTAATCTACGGTCAACACAGAATCCGGGTGCGTGTCTGTACAATGAGGAACCAAGTGAGCATTTCGCTGATGCTTTTCCGACAACGTAGCAAGTCTGGGCGCCTCAACGGATAATCCAGCAAAGCCTCCAAGCTCTGCTGAGCATTACCCCTCGTCTGTACCGAGTTCTGTGCACCACTGTTACCCCCCGCGTGTATTTGCTTCATCCCCTTGCTTACGGTATCCACGTACGTCCTTCCGAGTTGAACTGATTAATCTTCCTGTTTTCCGGTTCGCATCCGGTCACGAAACAAGACCGAGAGAGTTGAGATAGACGAGCGTATAGAGAAATAAACGCCAACTGTTCGAAGAGGATCGAGCTACGCGACGATTAATCGCACGCGGCTTTTTTTTTATTCTTTATCTATCTTTTTCTCTCTTTTTTAACGGCAGTATTGTAAATGCGAGTGACGGTGTTTCGCGGAGGACGCATTTCCACGTGACGAGGACGACAGGGGTAGACGACTCCCCCCCCCTCGCCAGACTGGCTGGCACAGCTATCGGAAAATTATTATTTTTTTATTTATCGTATCTGAGCGTGAAATTGCTGAGCGTGTCCGCGTAACGCACGAAGGTGACTAGAAGCAAAAGAAAGTAAATTTATTGGATCATAATGCTCTTGAACGCTCGAATGAGCACGTTGGATTCCATTCAACTATATCAATGAGCTTGACGTGACCAATTTAAAAAAATATTTCTACATCTTTGTGCCTCACGAATCATATTTTTGCCACGAGTTTCGAATTTTATTATTTTATGTTTTTTTAAATAATAATTTTTCTCATTTCATTGAATACTCTTTATTGCAAAATATTTAAACGTCACGCATAAGATAATATTCAAAGAATCCCGTTATTTTGTATTTCTGTTACGTATAGTGCCAGCGCCGATATCAAATTGACGTAGTGTGCGCGTGGAATTGTTCAGTAATACGAATGTGTCGCACGCGGAAGTTGGCGCGTGCTGCTTTTCCTACTCCTCCTTTAAATGAAGAGTAAAACCTGTACTATCGATATGCTTACGTGAAGAATGATATTCTACGTGACTGAAATAACGTAGCACACTTACGTACAACGCACATAAATCTACGAGCCATAAAATACTAACCAATTTATATTTTATTTCTCACTGTATTCGCTTCATCATTTTGTCTTCTTCTGCATTCAATTTTCATTATTATCAGGGGTACAAATTGAAAATGCGGGTTTGATAACAGATGGCGTTACTAACGCTATACGCATCAGGCAGTACTGTGACTATGTTCATGTCAAAGCTACGTCTTATAGCTTTAATTTTCAGTATGTGTCAATTTGTCGCAGTGTCAAATTCATAGTTTTTTGAGCTCTCAATATGTCGAGTTTCGTGCCAACAAAACAGCATTTGCGGGAAGTTTTAATTTACTTCTTTAATTTGAAGAAAAGTGCTGCTGAAGCACATCGATTGGTCTCCGAGGCTTATCCGAGTCATGTTCCATCGGTTTCAACGTGCGAGAGATGGTTTGTGCGGTTTAGAAGTGGTGATTTTGACGTTGAGGACAAAGAGCGGCCGGGCCAAGTGAAAAAGTTTGAGAATGCTGAATTGGAGGCAATACTCAATGAAGACTCGTGTCAAACTCAACAAGAGCTCGCAGATTCATTGGGAGTGACACAACAAGCCATTTCCCATCGTATAAAAGCCCTCGGAATGATCCAAAAGCAAGGACATTGGGTGCCGTATGAGCTGAAGCCGAGAGACGTCGAGCGCCGTTTTTTTGCATGCGAACTGCTGCTCGAACGGCAAAAACGGAAGGGTTTTTTGCATCGCATTGTCACTGGTGATGAAAAGTGGATCCATTACGATAACCCGAAGCGCAAAAAATCATATGGTTACCCCGGCCATGCATCATCATCGACGGCCAAACCAAATATTCACGGCGCCAAGCTCATGCTCTGTATTTGGTGGGACCAGCTGGGTGTGGTGTATTATGAGCTATTGAAATCGAACGAAACCATCACAGGAGCACTATACCGAACTCAATTGATGCGTTTGAGCCGCGCACTCAAAGAAAAACGGCCACAATACGAGCAAAGACACGACAAAGTAATTTTGCAACATGACAACGCTCGGCCACATGTTGCAGCGCCGGTCAAAACATACCTACAAACGCTGAAATGGGAAGTCTTACCCCACCCGCCGTATAGCCCAGATATTGCTCCTTCCGATTACCACCTTTTCCGATCGATGACACATGGCCTAGCTGACCAGCGCTTCCATTCTTACGAAGAAGCCCAAAAATGGGTCGATGACTGGATAGCAGCCAAGCCGGCCGAATTTTTTCGCGACGGTATCCGTAAATTGCCAGAAAGATGGGAAAAAGTTGTGGCTAGCGATGGACAATACTTTGAATAATTCATTTGTTACCATTTTTTCAGAATAAACGTTCAAAAATAGAAAAAAATCCCGCATTTTCAATTTGTACTCCTGATATAATATAACGTTTATCGCTGTAATGAAGTAATTATTAATGATTATTGAAATAATGATACATTTTTTTAATATTTAATATTTTATGAAAAATAGATTGAAAAGTGTTATTTTACGAAGAGAGCACTAAAAATCTTTCACATAAATAGAAAAAAAAAAAGTAATGGCGACAATCATTTCCAGCATATGTTGTGTCTCGAATTAATTTTAGAGACGAAATCGAAATAGTTATCCCAACTGTTTTCAATTGGTTAGCGAAAAATAGTACAAAAGACCAACGACTTGATTCCTGTAGCCAATCACAGCGCTGTCGTCACCACAAGCTGTTAAGTGGCGCAACTAACGTCGGCGGTAGTTGCGAGAAGCATTTGGATAGTACCAGAAGAGAGTGGTACAGGTCTCCACCAGGGGATGAGCCATCACCAGGCTTAAAGGGAGACGAAACTTCCATACTTAGACAGATGTGCTGCTTCTCTTTCACTCCGCATAGATGAATGGAAAAACAAATATAATTATTTCGCGCAAAAAATATAAAAAACCAAGAGTATTACAACAGTCAGCACAAAAACGCACATGGTATATTTACTCCGATTGCGTTTTTTATTTAAATTCTCGACAAAAGATTCGCGAGACATGGCCGAAAGCCCTGCACAAATATGAATGCCGCGAGAGGCCGCTAGAGTTCCGTTCTATTACTAGAAGCTTCGAAAACGGCTAACCATAGCAGAACCGTAGATTTTAACAATTATACTAACATTACACAGAGATTCACGTATAGGGAGTCCACTGTCCAAATTTTATTCAATTCTGTTCAGTGTGCTACAAGATAAGGATCTCCAAAAATGCGATGTGATGGTGCGAGTGCCATGTCTCGTGGATGTTTCGTCGAGAATAAAAAGTGTTTTTCCGAGAAAGATTTATCGGTTGATCCTATGTAAATCGCAGTCGGAGTGGACGTATCATGTGTTTTATTTTGTATGCTGGCTATGTTGCAATGCTATACGTTTGTTTTATGTTCTTGGGCGAAATAATGATAGATATTTGTTTTTCCATTCATCAATGCGGAGTGAGAGAGAAGCAGAACATCTTTGTAAGTATAGAGGTTTCGCTTCCCCGTAAAAAAAAAATTTAGGTTAATACCGGCAATCTACGAGCTGGTTGCCATTAATAATCGCTTTCCTTCTATGACCAAACCGTTTGGTACGTGCTACGAGTATAACTTTTCACAAAGGCAAACAACGCCATTGTTTTAAGTGACAGGTGATTGTCGATGAGCGAGGGCTTGCAAAAAATAAAAGTGAAATGCATTGAATATACAGGGTGGCCGATTTATCTGAAGACATTGAAATATTTCGAAAACTACGCATCGGATCAAAAAAAGTTCTCAATAAAATTTGTTCACCTGGAAGGGGGTCATCCAATGATACCAAAGTCGACCCCTCACCCCTACCCCCTGGGGTGGGGGTGGGGGCAACTTTAAAATCGTAAATCGGAACCCCTTTTTTTTATTGCAGATTCGGATTCCCCATAAAAAAATAAATAACTTTTATCTGAAACATTTTTTTTTCGATTCGTGATAGATGGCGCTGTAATCGCAAGAAACCTGATTTTTGCGAATATCTCGAGTAATTTCTCGTAATATCTCGAGTAATTTCGCCTGGAAGGGGGTCATTCAATGATTTCAAAGTTGCCCCCACCCCCACCCCAGGGGGTAGGGGTGAGGGATCGACTTTGGTATCATTGTATGACCCCCTTCCAGGCGAACAAATTTTATCCAGAACTTTTTTTGATCCGATGCGTAGTTTCCGAAATATTTCAATGTCTTCAGATAAATCGGCCACCCTGTATAGTAAATATACAGCGAACTATAGTGAAGATGACCTTTGTCTATCGAAGCATCGCGCGAAATACGCGCCGGACCCTGCCACCATAAATAAATACAAATATCTGTATTAACCTGGTTTTTTTTTCGTATTACGCTAAACCGATGGATTGCACCAACCCAACCGATAAGCTGAGGTTGCCGTCTAAGTTGAATACCGTTACGAGTAGTTGGCGGTATGGTAACTATTCCGATTTGATTTATCGGGACCAATGTGTCAGTTTTTCCAACTACTTTTTTCTTTCCGTGTGGAATTTATAATTGTTACCGAACCAGGCATATTTCGTACATTGTTGATACAGAAAGACTCTCATGGTAATAGCCGCTGCTGAATTTTTAACTAAACTCTTGTCGTATTCTTGCGAAACTCATTCAACTGTTTCATAATGTGACGTTATGATAATAACTGCGACTCTGTAATGACTGTACAGGCCCATATACACATCGTTAACAAGTGTTTTTACAGGCTTAAAAAATGCTTTTTAGTCGTCAACACAGATACGTTAAAAGTTGAGATGAAAAGGAAGACAAAGTAAAAAATGGATATAGTACGAACCGTAAAGCACGGCTAGTGCTCGTACACTATTTTCATTTTACCGGACGCACCGAACGAGCAGAACTCGCGTCAAAAACATCTCTGGGGAATGACGAGCTCGGTGTAGTTTGCTCCGAGGTTCCCGGATTACCATCAGGAATACTCCCGTGTACCGACTTAACTGAAACGTGCCAGAAAGAAAGAGTGAGCGAGAGCGAGAGAGAGACTTTACGACTGATGTAGATGGCGAACGTCGTTTCTGTTTCACCCTAATAGACAAACCATCACGTTCTAAAATATTTTCAGTTGCCCTGATAGTAGCGTCCTCTATCTATATTCCAGACCCCTTGCGTCTCTTCACGCGGCATAAAGCCCATTCGCGCATTCATCGACCACGGCGAAACGAGAACTAGAATCGAGTTGACCTACATTTCTCTCTCCATTCTGAATCCCTAATCGAGAAGCCCCGGAAGTTAGATACGCGACGAAGTCGACGGGGTTGCCGTTGGAATTGAATCCACTGAAACACTTCAGGGAATGACCAGCAAAGGTTCTAACAAGTGGGTCGTTAATCGAGCAGCATCAAACACTTTGTAACTCGGGGAATCTAAAGTATTCAAGAGGGCTGCGTTATAAGCTCGTTTACTTGAATATCGTTTTCTGTACATTGCGAAGGAATTCGTTGGGTGCTTCGTTTTATAACAGAATTTAATTTTATCTGTAGACAAAGGTGAAACAAGATGGAACGACAGCGATAGACATCATTTTCATTTTTTCAAGTCATTTCAAACGATCACGCAACAAAAAATATTCACACTAAGAAAAAAACTTAACTAATGCAAAAAAGTTCTTGATGAACCATTGTCATAACCTTTCGTCGTAACCGGAAATCACGCAAACTTCTGATGCAAGCGAAATTAATATTAATCAATCAGACGTTTGGATTAATCGTTAAAAATAACCTTTAAACACATTGAATACCGAACGACCACACATCATCATCCAGGATCCTAAATGATTGAGTCATCAGAATCTTCGTTAATAAAAATTAATAAGCGAACGTAAGAGATCTGCCGAGTAATGTGTTTGAGACTCCGAGACACTCGTCGAGCAATCGATATCATATGACCTAAAGGATAAATCGATAAACAGGATTCGAGACTCAAGGCAGCACGAGGACGTTCCACTTTCGTGAAGAAACCCCACTTTCCACTTCGTGCGCTGAAGAGGACATTAGTATGGACGCGGTACAATGCACGTTGCAGCGTGAAATTATCAGGGCGAATCGATACCGTTGCGGGGGCGAGAATGTGCGCGAAACATTCGATATCATTCAAACTCTCGAGCGCGCACTTTGCCCAACCCTCACTCAGCTACGTCAAACAATAAGAAACTGTGAATAAAGGGAGATAGATAGGCGAGTTCCCAGGGAAGAGACCGAGGTAACTGAGCGGAGAGTATTTGCTTAACCCAGTTCTCTCTGTTTCTATCAACCAGTGACGATCTTGCTGTTCGTTATGATACGCGAACAAAGAGACGCGCGCCTATGTACGAATTCTGTTACATATGCGCCTAGTAATATGAACATAGACAAATATATTCATGTTCTGGATTATAAAATATGTGTAATCCACGATTAAGTAAACGACAAGTTCCAGTCACACAAACGACACAACTCTACGATTATTCAGTCCAAAAATTCATTGATTTTCATTATCATTTCTTGCCAAAGTCATGAACAATACAACTTGAAAAGTCCACGCTAATCGTAGTGATAACGAGCGGTATAAAACAAAAAAGTATTTTAAAAAACGATGATACTTATCCAACACTTCCAGCAACGATCTCATCAACAGCGCATTGGTGTTAATTTTCTAACACAGCGCTGGTTTCATATTTCGTTAATATTGTTTCAAAAATCCATTTAAATGAATTTTGCAACGACATATTTTGATGAATTTTCATTTATTCAAAGTATACAATATTTTTATACAATATACAAATGAATAACGTGAAATAATTGTTTACGAACATATGAACATTCGTTGTGCGATATGTTCAACCAATACAATTAGTCTCGACATTTAATTTTCTAAAATCAATAATCCATTTTCCAGATGTTCATGTTTAGGAACAAATATACATGTGAATCACGAACAGATTCTGTATGTAACCTACTAGTATTACACCCAGGACGCACATGAACAAAAACTAAAAAGAGCGCGTTCAACGTGAATTCTACGATTCACGATAAATCGGTTTCGACGACCATTCACGATACATCGGTTTCGACGACTGTTTACCGGTTCGTTGGTTCTCCACCGCATGCACCACATGATTGACACCAAGCAGTGTACACTCAAACACGACAGCGTGTTAAGGGTAAACGCTGCCGATCGTAAAATATTTTTAAATGCTAACGTCAGTGTTGATACGTAAAATTAACACGAGATTTAATTAAACGAAACATTTCGTGATTATTTCACACCGTAAAAAGCTTTGATATTAACATTTTAGTATAAAACACCAACAAAAAGTTTTACACTGACGACATTTTGTGTTGTAGATTTTTAACGGTGTTACATATAGAACATAAAATATCAAATTTTCTTCTGCATTAGCTTAGCCTGGTCTTAAGACCTATAATTTATGTATAACCTACTTTTTTTTTAAATCGACACTCGGTGTTAGCTTAGCATAGTCTTAAAATTTATAATGTATGCAAACAAATTTTTTTTTTACACGACACCCAGTATATAATTGCAAGGAAAATAAATTAAAACCTCTGCTATGATCCGACTCTGTAACACGGAGGATAACAGTGCAATGAAAATAAAGAAAAAACGAAGGTACACGATCGACCGACTACCGGTTATTCCGGGACTTTCACCGATTGCAATCGCGGTTGACGGGAAACAGTGTTATTATTAGTACATACGAACGCGCGTGGATTACAAATTAATCTGCGGAGAGTGTAAATGCACGTTTGTTACTTTACTTCATTGGTTTGCATTATGACATTAAACCTTGGTGAACGGAATTACCATGTGTTCTAACGCGTATACTATGATTGTTGTTGTTGTTGTTGTTGAATACATTTTGTACATAATTTTTATATGAAAGTCGTCACGATCCTCGAGAAACGTAATTTCTTCCCCATTAAAACCATTTAGTACGCTTTGTCCGTAGTATTTTATAATATCAGAATGAGCAATACTTTTAACCCTTTCAATGTTCATTGAAGAATAATAATACGCTCTGAGACGCTTTGTTCCGTAGCTCAATCGTAAACGTTCTGTAAAGCATATGTCGCCCTGAAGCCACACACGTGAACACATACGTGCCGGTTAACATGGATACACCACCTGGCATCTTTGGAAGGAAGTCAGTGTGTGAAACAGTTTTCATGACGCAGGTGCATGGCGACGATATCGACAACATACGCCTTCTGTATGTCGTCAACAAAAATGTAATTGTCGTTGACTAGGATTGTTAAGCAAATTTGAAAAAAACTAGCCGCAGGTGCTAAGGTGTCATGACGTAATATCTCCGACAAAAGATCACAAAGCAAGATATCAAAACGACAAAGTACAACAAAAAAAATATAACCATAAAGGGGCGAATCCCTGGTAGAGTCGAAGCCCCTGCGGCTAGGGATAGAAGGGGGGGGGAGTGGGAGTGGAAGCCGGGGAGGGGGGGGGGGGGGGTTCCTTGCACAAGTTTTTCAAAACGTGAATACATCTTCAGTAAGACTAACCCGCGAAAACTTTTTTCAAAGAGAGTAATCGATGGGTCAAGGGGTCGGGACCCCCCACCGTACAAGACTAGTTTTTTTTTCTAATGTAAAAATGTCCGCGGTAAAACTAACCCGCGAAAACTATTCTCAAAAAACGTAATCGAGGAGAAGATTGTCAAGTTAACGGCAAGAATAAAACTTAGTGAATATTCACTCGAATGCGTTTGTGGTGTTTGCTGCCGATTGTTTGTTGAAATATTATATTTGTTAATAAATATTGTATTATATTTATTATATTTATTGATTTGTTAATAATTATTACATCTGTCTACATTATTGGTGTTTATATATTGTTCGTTGTTTTTTTTTTTCAATTATTACAATGATATGTTCGTTATGGCAATGATAGTTATTTTTTTAATGTTTGCCGAAGATTACGGAAACTAACTTTTCTCAGCATTCGATTCATGTCTCGTTCGCTCGGCTATTGGCTAAGCTATCGAGAAAAACGAGACAATCGTAATCCGTCGCAACAGCTGCGATCTCGGTTTTTCTCTTGAGTTTTCCGAATTTTTCTTGAGCTTTTGTGCCGACATTGACTTTGCAACTTGCCGATGCAGGTTCATGCCGGATTGTGACGGAAGATTATTATTTTTTTAACTTTATCGTTATTCTCGCTAATATTGTATATTTATATGAATATGCTGGAATAACATTTTTTTGATTAAATATTTCAATAAAAAAATGCTGAAATAAAAACAATTGAATCAAACATTTCAAGTTAACATGACACGAGTAGAAGACACGGTTCATTGTCTCCTAAGTTATATTACGAGTGAATATTGGTAATTTCAAAAGAAAACTCTCATTCCAACTTCTATTGACAACAAAGCACTCCTGAATGTCAGTGAACTCCGATATATCACGCGCTCATATCGGAGATCGTTCCAATCGCCTCCATCCACGAAGTTTATGCTTCGGTAGCCTGATGCATAAAGAACTCGGAAGGGCATAAGGGTTAAATATACCTTTGAAATTATAGCTCGAAGGTCCAACCTACAATATTTAGATGGTTCGTGCTAATTCAAGGATATTCGCCAGGAACACATTTTTCAACGAATAAAGATAAATATACACAAGAGTGTCAAAAAGCGAAATGTCACGAAGAAAAAGATGAGAGGAACGTCGAACTACATAATTCTTTTTCGAGTACCATCCGAATGTATGCGCACGAGACAGCGATTCAAGGGATGCCAAAGCGATCGGAAACGCTAGTGTTAAACCCTTTATAAGTTACAAAATCCGCGCAGAAATTTCGTCGGGCAGTCACGATTAAAAATAGGGCCTTGTCAGGCTTTGGCAGGGTTTCCACGATAGGGGTTCCAAACTAGGACCGTGTACCAATCCATAAAGATTTCCCTAATAAAAATCTAGTTTAAAATAGGGCCATCAACAGTGGCCGCAGTAGGGATTCCTCAATAGTGCCCTGTCTAATAATAACACTGTTCCACGGTAGGGATTCCAGGCTAGGATCTTACCACAACCCACAGTGGCTTCCCTAAAAATCTTAGGCTGAAAAATATAATCAAACCTGACATATTCAGGAACTCGATGATATATTTTCCGAGGTATAAGCGTGCTGATGTCAATAATAGCAATTATTGATAAATTATCAATATTCCGTCGACAAAATTTAACGTTTATTAACAATTACCTAATTGTTAACTAAACTGTTGAAAAAATTTAATAATTTTCATCGTAAATCCGCATAATTCACTTGTGGAATGCTGACTCCTCAAAGAATTCGATTGATATACAATGTTGATAATATTTAGCGTATGGTGCAATTTGTTTAAACGTACGCATTATTGTACAATTCTTAAAAGAGAAGCGAAGAGGTAAATAATTATCGTTGCTTGACTCCTTGACTTCTCAATATCCGTTAGTGACAATTTATCGACTAACTAATTATTAACTGATTATCAATTAACAATTGTTCACCATCTATCGATAAACAATAACTCAACGTTGTTTAGCATACAAAAAGTACAGTCTACGGTGTATACAGCATCTTCAAATTAATTATTGAATTGTTAATCGGTAATCAACGATTGTCAATCAACAGTTATTAACATATTGTTAACTGACAAATACGGTATTTATTGAAATTATCAATAAATTGTTAAATATCGTAAGCGTTACAATAAGTACACCACACGAAATATGTATGTTATACATTTATCAATATTATGAGAGCTCGCAGAATTTTTTTATCGGTGCAACACGTTGTAACTTTGTGATAACCGGACATAGAATTTGGGGAAATGTGTAGAATGGTATTGACGATGGCCTGCGCCTAAGTATCAAAGAGAGAAAATATATCGTGATGACCGGAGATCGAACCCGGATTGTTCTGGTTACGAGTAAGAGCGCTAACCAATCCGCTGATGTCATCTATATAGATTCCTCTCATTCGAATCATCTACTTACATACAAGTCAGGTATCATTACACACCTTCGCTCAATGAACTCGACGTATTCGTCGACTGTGCCGATGAGATGGGTATTACGTTACGCGATTGTATGATGAACCGATGCATGTGTACCTCGTTGGATTTTTTATGTGTGCCTCGTTGGCCTCTGTGCGTGTGTACCTCGTTAGGCTTCTATGCTCCAGCTGTACAATTTGTGCGTATGAGGACGTTTTGTGTAGGTCCGAACACTTTTGACACCGTGTGATGAATGGACGGAGAATTTGGGAAAATGCGTAGAATGGTAATAACGATGGCCTGCCGACTTATCGAAGAGAGAAAATATATGGTGATGACTGACCGGAGATCAAACCCGGATTGTTCTGGTGCCGAGTAAGAGCGCTAACCAATCCGCTGATGTCATCTATATAGATTCCTCTCATTCGAATCATCTACTTACATACAAGTCAGGCATAATTACACACCTCCGCTCAATGAACTCGACGTATTCGTCGACTGTGCCGATGAGATGGGTATTACGTTACGCGATTGTATAATGAACCGATGCATGTGTACCTCGTTGGATTTTTTATATGTGCCTCGTTGGCCTCTGTGCGTGTGTACCTCGTTAGGATTCCTATGCTCCAGCTGTACAATTTGTGCGTATGAGGACGCTTTGTGTAGGTCCGAACACTTTTGACACCGTGTGATGAGTGGACGGAGAATTTGGGAAAATGCGTAGAATGGTAATAACGATGCCTTACCGAATTATCGAAGAGAGAAAATATATGGTGATGACTGACCGGAGATCAAACCCGGATTGTTCTGGTGCCAAGTAAGAGCGCTAACCACTGCGTTGATGTCACCTATATATTCCTCATTCGAATCGTCTACTTATATGCAGCGCAGGCATTGTTACAACTGAAGTAATCGATTCTCGTGTAAAATGATCGAAGATACTTTTATTCCTATTATTTCAATCGTTATCATACAGCTGTATAAAGTGAGGGTGCGTTAATATTTTTTTTAATGCTCCAAATAGACAATGAAACGATATATTTCGATATGTGTATAGTCACGTGGGTCAAGGCCCAGCGCAAAATGTATAATTCGGAAGGTGGCAGGCTCAACAATGACAAAATATTGACATGTATTTTTTCAGTGATTAATATGTACCATTCTGTCGAATAAGCTGGAATTTCTAATTAAAAGTATTAAGTTAAGCCGATTAAACGAGCGCAAATAAATCTTTTTGAATTAGTTTTGTCGGTTGGTTTACTAAGGGCTTAATCGGGCAGCCTTTATAGGTCCTAACAAGAAAATCTATTACGGCCCCATACTGTCAAGTGTGATAAACCTAGAAAGGTATTCGTTTGATTTCCCTTATAGGGCCCATTAAGAGTTGAGGAATACTAGATAGAAGAGCCCACAGAAGACCCTTAATTAAATTTCTGCACGAAAACATCTCAAACCGTCCCTACTTGGGACTATAAAGAGCAGAGTGGGGGGCAATGCGTTCTTACGGTAGTGCCGAGGAGTGGGGAATATTTTTGTGACTTATAAACGTTTAAATGTATCCACGATTCAATTGACTCCACTTTACTCCACCAAAAATTGAATAAAATGATAATGAAAAAAGAATTATTCATTAATTATTTATATTACAATCCAGAGACATTATAGATACAAGAAAAAATGTGAAAAATCGCTGAAAACTTGTGATTCCTGTATTTTTGTCGTACAAGAGCAATGGAGCAACAAGAAAAGTTGTTTCTGTAATTTCTTTTAATCGCTCTGTCATTTCTGTACGATATCCGAAGTATGTACAATAATTATTTTTGGGTTTTCCAAAGAATCCGAGGTTAGAATAAACGTGATCCGTGAGTTATGAATCGCCAAAGCAACCGTACTGCGGTATACACATATATGTATGTATATATATATATACACACACAAGTATATTATAAAGCGAAGGAGAGTGAACGAACAAAAGCTTGGCCGAGGCAGCGAAGACGAACGAGTATATATGAAATGTCGTAAGCAGCAGGGGCACGGATTTATGATTTATGAATCTTCTTGGTCGTCTCTTCGTACATTGTATACACATATATATCTTCTTGATCCTCTAAACGTACAATTGGAATGTATATATATCGTCGGGCGAAAATATTCGAAAGAAATATTCACGAGCGTTATACAATGTACCACTTACCCTATCACCCTCCTTAAATGATTGGACCTTCCGCGTCCGTTATAAATACGTCTTGGAAAGATTGATCGATGATGATAGAGGAGCGTTTCAGTGAGACAACGAAATCAGATGAATAAGTAATAATTTTTTCCCGGTGCTTTTCGTTTATTACGCTTTGAAGAGAATAAAAAAATAACCTTCGAGAGTTATGCATAAACAATCGGTTCGTGTTCAAGAGCAGAAATACGTTGTTATAATAATTGTGTAATTGGATTACATTTTGCCCATGGCTGGTCAATAGCATTTAACGTTACCATTTAGAAATACCACTTTAACAATACCATTTAATGGTTTGTTTTTTAACGACTTTCATTATTTAAACTGGGTCAGTTTGTTGCGGATTGAATTGTGTCTTGTGTACTCGGAATATCGAAGCGATGTAAAGTCGTGAAAAAAGGGGACACGTTATCTCTCCTTTCCCCACCCCTCCTGCCGCATCCTTTCCGCGTTTCTGTCTGAAAGAGAAAACGATTTTGATGAATCCCGTCCTCTATCATTTAATTGGCTTCTCCCTGGTGGAATTAGGAACGCGCATTCACTCGTGTGCACCTTTATCGAAAAAAGCGGGGCCGCCCGTTAACTCGTTAAAACTCATTTTACCCGTAAAGAAACTGGGTTACCAGGCTCCAAATCGATTCCGAATACATACAAGCAGCAACCTTGTCGTTTGTCTTTCTCTCTCTCTCTCTCTCTCTCTCTCTCTCTCTCTCTCTCTCTCTCTCTCTCTCAGCACAATCCATAAAATCCCGTCTCGATCTCTGCGGGCGCGATTCGCCCACTCGGTACGAAGTTTCCTCGTCGTGTTCCAAAATCGGACGGAAATTAAAGCAGATGGGAAAAGTACTTTGTCAGAACGAATTAAAAGACTGTGCACCAACCAGAGATGGGAAACTCGAAAGTAAAATCATTTAAATTACTGTTATTATCGCTATATAAATATAACAATTAGAAAAAAAAAAAAAAAAAACAAACAATCAACTTTTTTTTCATTAAAAAAAATTCTTTTTCATCGTGTGAGCTCTCGTGCGAACAGACGCGTCGATTTTAACTTGTGAAAATCGTTGTTCCGTCATTTTTTAGGTAAACGAAATAAATTTTCGACATAAATATAATTTCCGAGCCACAAAATTGAATGAAATTGCTGCACAGTTGATTCGACGAGCGACGTGAATTTCAAGAGCACAGAGATATGTTTACACGAATATACATACAACTACCGATAGAACGTAGTTTCGTATGCTCGCTCTCAGCCAGCCGACGTCGAGACTGATTCGACATTTAATACACGTTTGTGCACGCTCGATTGAATTCCCGGTATATGCAAATCCAGGTTGCTTTCCTAGCGCACTCAGCCCGTAGGGCAACAGACTAGAGTTTTATGAGCTAAACATAACGTCATGTGCAACCGTGTACAGCGAGTGTGCGTTTGAATTTCGTGCACGAAGTCATCCCCGACGCAAGCCGCTGTCCCTCGACGGAATTAAACAACTGCGGAATCGCGGATCGCCGATAGTGATCGATTGTATAGAATGTGTATGGCACGAGTCTCTATCCTCTCTACCAGTAAGCTACCCCCTTCGCCCCCCCCCCCCAGACTCCTCATGAAATTTACCACATTCACGTTTGCCATAAATCCTATATGGGTTTTACTCGCGGTAAACACACACTAGCCGAAACGTACATATAAATTTGGGTACAGAGATGCGTGAATTCGACTTCCCGAACCACGAGACACGATACCATTCAACCACCTCTCGATCGTTTGTTATTTAATACAATTTACGTTGTTTTATACAATCAATTCTTATTTCATTAATTGTAATTCATTAAATAACAAGGCGTGTAAATTGTTTGATTGCTTCCTCATGATTCTCGCCAATCCACAAATTCTCCTCTACGGGGAATGGTTATCTCAATTTTGGTTTCTTCATGAAGATAGTGGTATTAAAAATTTTAATAAAAATTGATACTTTAGTTAAATTGTAAATTTTATTAAGTTTAAATCCCTTAATCGATTTTCACCAAATTCGAGACCAAGTATCATTATACTCAAGCCAATTGATATGCTAAGTTTCAATTTGATAAATAAAAATGTATGACAGATGGATTTTTTTCGAAAAATTTTAACTCGTGTGCAAAGTTTCAGAATGATCGAGTAACCCGTTCTAGAGATATATCCATTACAATTTTGAAAGCTTATTACACAAACACAAACACAAACACAAACTCTCTCTCTCTCTCTTAAAAATATGATTTCTCGACGTTTTGGGACTTTTAAGTACTCTGACATCAAAATTTCGAGAAAATTTATTTTCACGTAAAAATAGCTTCCTCTATGAGGAAGTTAAAAAATCAATTCGAGTGAACAAAATTTTTACGTACAGGTAAGTGGGACACGTATTTATTTTAATATGATTCGACTTTCGCAATATCCAAATTTTACAAAATTGTATTTTCATTTTAAGTAGCCCTAGAGGGACGCGAAAGGGGTCTCCGCTGAATGAGCTAGATAGAGACATCGAAAATCTTTCATTAATTCGACTAATCTGATTTTGAGACAATCAATAAATTTGATGTTGAGACAAAAGCATGTGTCTCAACATCAAATTTGAGAATAATCTGTCGTAAAATGTCCTTTTCGTTATGTTAGTTTTTTTCTTCTTCGATCAAATAGAAATTGTCGTAAGAAATCGCTATATTCTATTGTTGTCAAATGCTTTTCGCCGCATTTTCACGTAAAACTACGTAACTTTCAAGACACCTTGTTAAGACAACTAGCCCGTGAATGGTTTTTTCTTCAAATAACAAATATTCAGCGAGAGAAAACTCATTTTTGCAAGGATATCTTGAATTCTCATTATTCAGCTCAATGTTCTTTGATTTTCAAATTTTCTAAAATTGCAATGTTCAATTATCTTTAGAAAAAATATTAAAAGTATGCAAATTACAACCTTGCACGTTGCTTCCACATTATTTTCCACCTATGACAATGTCATCTCTATGAGGAGACAATGAGAAAAAAAGTTTTCAAAAAAAAAAAAAAAAGCCACAACATAGAGAGAAAAATTTTAATCATCGAATAAGCAAATCGTTAATCGAATTGCAATTTTAATATACAAACTAAATTAATTATGAAAATATTTCTTGTTGATGAGGAAGCCATAATACAAAAAAGTTTTTAGGAAAACCACAACAGAGAGAAAAATTTGAATCATCGAATAAGCAAATCATATATCGGACTGCAATTTTAATAAATAAACTAAATTAAAACAGACAAGAATTTTTGTTTTGCCGGTATCAATATTATCATAATTTATTGTACATAAATTATGAAAATATGTCTTCTTATCTGCTTTAATATACTTTAGTTATTAAAATTTTATTAAAAATTTTCATAAATTATGTACAATAAATTATGAAAATATTTATACCGGCAAAACAAAAAATTCCTGTCTGCTTTAATATAGTTTATTTATTAACATTGCATTCCGATTAATGATTTGCTCATTCGATGATTAAAATCTCTTGTGGTTTTCTTGAAAATTTTTTTCATCTAAAGCTTCCTCATTATGTACAATAAATTATGAAAATACAATATACATGTATATGCACTATGTACAATATGTATTATATACAATAATTACATAATTTATTGCACATAAATGATGAAAATATCGGTTTCGATGACCGGTCGTAATGACCGGTAGATGCATCTGCTTCGTGTTACTATGCCAGGACGTAGCATCCTGTGACGTAGATACAAAGTTATAATTATTTTAAAACTCTATTAACACTGTAGATTTTGATGGAGAATGAAGTGACTTTACTTGGAGTTTCATTGCGTACAGCTCGTTATCATTTGGATATAATCAAAGTTTGATTAGTCGCGAGAAACGGGCTTGTTGAACAACAATACTACGATGTTGACGTAATCAAACCAGTTTCCTACCAATCTTTGAATATATTATTCTATAACTGTATATACCCGCCTGTGTATAATTATATAGCGAAGTTGCGGTGCAGATAAGCCTACGGTAACATAACTGCTGTAGGATAACCGAGATGAAAAAACACTGTTGAAAATAAATTCGTAAAACACGTAAATTCTTATTTATTTACGTTGTTTTCACGATAGATAATTGTGCTCCGCTATTCGCCGTTTCCAATAGTCTGAGCAAAAAATACAACTAACTTGCGAAGGGTCGGTAAAAGTCTAAAGTGTTTAAGAAAAGAAGTTGTCTTTTGAATCGCAAGTGCAAATAAGAGAAAAAATAATAAATCGCAGCAGCCATTAGTTCACGTCCGCAAAGTTGCAACGAATTTCGGTGGGAGAAAGGCGGTGCAACAGCCTTAATTTCGCGTCTCTCGGTGGTACAGCGGACCGCGAAATTCTACAGAAGTAGTCAGTAGCAAATTTCCGCACGAGGATCGAAGTTTCCACGTCGAGCATCCATGACGCGCAACGAGAATGTTGCCGTAGGCAGTCAATGCTGACGTCATTGATGAGTTAACAGAACGTTCGTACACGAAGTACTTCTGTCCTCTGACTCCTCGCCATGAGTGTTAATTCATTCAACGTAACTACGAACCAATGTTAAGTGGAACAAATGCGAAAGACACGAATTGTGAAATCCATTAACACGATTACCATACGCTTTATGGACACGTAGAAAAAAAAATAAAAGAAGAAGAAAGAAAAAATATACATTACATTTGCAGAGCTATTACTTAATTACTGATAAACATGCAGCGGATTGTAGAGGCGCTATTTTGTATTCAAGGGGTTATTCATGGTAAAGATTAATCGAGTGATCTATGTAAACAATCTGGAGAGACAGAGAGATAGAGAGAGAGAGAGGCTATGATTATATTATGTCAGGGAACTCTCTACCAAACATCTCACCGAAGTGTTGATGTATTTTCGTATATGTTTAGCGCATGTTCGTAAAGCAGACAACGCGCAAATGTATAAAGCGGTTTTGCATGTACGACGCGACAAAGCCCTTTGGTATATCGAAACGTACAGGAGGGAATAACGTTCCGAAGGTAGCTACATGCTCTTCCAACCCAGATACCATTCGACAATGTAGGACTTTACCAGTAAATTAACCTAAGGCATATTTTACACTTAATTAAATCGCTTCCACAATAATTAATTCGAAAATTACCAATCGCGCAAGTAGAAAGTAATATCATCGGATGCAGATTCTTTAATGAGCTTATACAATACAATTTTTTTTCTTCAATATAATCGAAAGCTACAAGTGGCGTTTGCAAATAAAATACATTTATTTTTGTCATTAATTATTCTCCGATAGTGAAATGTCGAAATTATTTAAGTAATGCCTTATATTTTTCACGTGTATGAAAATACGATAATATTTAATGCCCACTTCGTCATACTTTTAAATAGCAATTGGCATTCGGGATGTGGATTGATATCAGAAACATGGCGCTATCGACGTTCAAGGAAGCTAGAAGGAATCGATACTCTGGACAGGGGGCGCCCGACTGTCTCGCCACAAAAGGAGAATAAAGTCTTGGCACTCCGCAAAGTCGGTTTCACTCCCTCTCTCGTACTCTCCCTCTATCTCTCGGGCTTTTGCTTCGGTACCAAAGTGTTTTCCCGTTCCTTCGCTTATACATGGCGAACCCATTGCTAAAACATTTCCGTGTAATATTTTCACGAGGAAGGGGAAAACATGGTCTTTCGTTATTCCGCGGTACGTTTCGTAAACCGACGGACAGTTTCCTCAACGATTAACTGTATTCAACGGCGCCAACTCTGTGCACACAGATCTTAGCTAAATAGATAAATGCAGACGCGCATGGGGTAGTGAATCGCTGGGGGTACTTTTCGTACCAAGCGCCACGAAGGCAATACCATCGTTAGTCACGTGTGGTACGAGAGTCTTGGAAATACGAGCAGAGCGGAAAAGAGGATGAGATAGGTGCAGAGCTCGCTCGGTAGAGTGGATATACGAATCGATAATCGTCGGCGCCAAACTGTCTGCAGTTCACGAAAGTAGAATAACGATGAGACTAGCGTGCATGTGTTTGCGCTTTTGATGGCTAGCTCTTTCGGAAAATTCGTCCTATCAACAGACATCCGCCCGTACATATAGAAATATAATATGTACGTACAGTCGGTTTCTGTATAGATATATAGCATAAGGTATACGTATATGAGCAATATTGCGAGCATACACGCCACCTTCCGCAAATGGAAGGCACCTGCAGTACGTGCAGACATGCGTAAACCTTTGAAAATCATCCTTTCGCATGAATGCCCCCTTGCTTCCTATCTCCATTCACTGTTTTTTCACTCCCCTTTTTCTGTGTTTTTCTCTGCAGCTCTCTTTTTCCGTTTTGTTCTTTACGGTTCAATTGCAGCATACCACGGAAACTCATCAACGTTAGGCGTCTCGACGGCCTTCGGGGAAGGTTGCGTGCACTCGTCAAAGAAATAATATATATAAGTACTCTGTGGATTGTAATATCCATATGGGACAAGTCAGGATTGAAAGTCGGTCTTAGGGGTTCGATTATTATCATAAAGAAATGTGTAAACATTTGTTTTATTTTCAACAACTCTTTCAAGTAAGACGATGATCGAAATTTACCGATTTTTGTGCTTTTTCTTTTATGACTTGTACAGAGACTTATGACGGAGAAGCTAGAGATGCAGTTATCAATGTTTTTTTTTAATGAGAACGTACTGTAATTTTTAATTTATGTACAACTGATAGTAACGAACGAGAGAAAGAAAAGTTAGTAATAACTAACTTAAAGTTGCAATAAATAATTAAATAAATAAATATGCAAATTATGCTTCTACTCTTCCACTCCAAATTCGTCTACCATTTTTTAATATTTTCCATGTACCTTACCGTTTTCTTATTTATTTTTTGTCACTTCTACTTTTCCTTTCATGTTATTCATTACTACGCGATCAAAATTAAATTGATTTTATGCTTCAAGTTTTATAACGATCGGCGACAAGATATCTAGAAATGCACTTATTATTGTTTCATTTAACGAGAACGTACCCCAATTTTTAATCTATCTAAAACTGATAGCAACAAATGAGAGAGAGAAACGTTAATAATGATAAGCTTGAAGTTGCAGTAAATAATTAAATGAATAAATGTGAAAGTCATCATATTTCTACTCTCCCACTCCAAATCTTGTCTACCATTTTAATATATTTTTAATGTCCCCTTTCCCTTGTCCTGTTTATTTTTTTTTTTTTCATTTATATCTCTCCTTTCATGTTGTTCATCACTATGCAATCGCATGATGAAGCACTACGCCCGACTCATCACCGTTATATACACCAGCATTACTTCCGGAAAAGCTTTTGCAATGAGGAAGCACTATGCGCATCGTACAGAGAATCTCGTGCACGGCAATATACAATATTACACGCAAAAAATATATAAAATGAAATTATTATCCAGCTCAAGATTGACGGTATAATTATCGTAGGTACGCACGCAGATTTCTGTTTCGTCTCGTCAGGTTTCTTCGTAGTGCTGGGGCAAGGGGTTTCCCTTCTGTCCTAACGTTTATCCGCCTTTCTCCTCCTCGTCGTCAAGTTTCCGACAGCGGGAGGACTGAAATTAATGGTTCGCAGCTCCGGGCACCCGCGTGCCACGGATAAATATGGAGAACGCGAGTATCTAGACTGTTGGTGAGTTGCGAAGCGCAGCGCGTAACCGAGGTATTCGCTCTATCTCGCTTCACGACAGTACAGCCTCACTTGGATTCTTGTAAATTATGCTCTCATGGCTAGACGAGTCCGACCACGCGCGGTAGACGAATCACGCATACAGAGGATAATATTACACACGAGTTGTGAGATGAAAAATAAACAGAAGAAATGTAGAAATTGGGGGGGGGGGGAGCTGGATATAATTTTATTTTAAATACAGATTCGTTAAGAGGATATACGTAGACGATCGAGTTTTGGATACGCGTCTACGACTGAGTCAGAATAACATACTTATATACACTGAGCGAAAGATTGAACAAAATCAACTAAATCTGCGGATACGGGTCAAGTACGAAGTATCTAAGTTAATTGATCGAGATCCCCTTGTTCGATAAAGTAAATATTTAATTTAAAAAATAGTGCCAATGGCGTGTCAACACCTCGTTACTTTTTCATAATATTTGTCACTGTCATGAAGTTACAAATGATTTTGTGATTCACCAAAGTTCTAAAATTGGTAATATGCATATTCTCCATTTCGAAGATGCATGCATCTAGCAAACAGTTTTGAATAAATGATGTTTTTGCCGTTAGGTAACTGAATGATCGTACTATCCAGCGGATACGCGTAGTACTACATACGAGTAAGTGAATAATCAATAGACTTGATAGTTGTTAAGTGAATTTCAACGCGTGGCATTTTGATCGAAAAAGACAGTGCGACGTAAGAGTTTGCACTGCCTCTGATTAGGTTAATCAGAGAGAGAGAGAGAGAGAGAGAGAGAGTCTGAAATTCCTCTTACCATCGAAACGTCTCTTTCTAAGATTAGGCCATGTTGAAAGCATTCTAAGCATACGGAGCGTTCATTCTATACGTCCCACGCGTCACCGCTTTTCGCCACTTTTATGTTCGCGTTCGTATTCTAACCTAACCCTGGATTTTTATTATGGCGGATAGGGCCATTGCACTCATGGAGTGGATCAAAGTGTAACAGAGAAACAAGCGAGAGGATACAAACCGACAATCCAGCCCAATTCGAACCTGAACTCTTATTGCAAATCTTTATTTAAAAATTTCTTTTACGGAGAACTACGCAAATCTGTTGGATAATAATACCGAACCTCGATCAGTCATCCCACAGGTAGTGAGGTCAAAGAAAGTTACGATCGAGTGATTCATTGGTGAGGAATCCGTTGCTGACCAACGATTCGATTTAAATAACTGTCATGTAATCTTGTTTAAAAAAAGATATATATTTAATGTAAAATTAAAGAAAAAATCTATTTCGGTACCGAGTAGCTGCAAGATAATCGATCTACGATCTATCTCGAATGGCAAATGTTAAACAGAAAGAAGGGAAAATAGACTGAATATTCGTATTTCGTCTGTACAGTGCATTGCCAGACGTGTTGCGGAATTCAGAGATTGGAAAATATTTATATTAACGGAAGCTCGAGGTAGAGGAAACCGTCGGCGATGAGCCGCGAATAGGTTTCGCTGTTAGGATCGACGTTCGAACGTGCGCATTAGCTACGACTCTTGGTGTGCCTCAAGCACCCCGTGAAGTAGAAGCTCGAGTATGCGATATGGATTGGCATGCGCACGTATACGTACGTCAGTACACGAGTTATTTACGGCCGAATGAAATCGAGGAGTGTACTATGTAAGCACCCGTTTATCAAAGCATCCTATCGATGGGATCCTTTCGAATATATCCTTCGATTATATTCGTTTGCGGTTCAACTGCATATGCGCTTAATTAACTTTGTTGTAATGCGTTTTAATTAAAATCTTGATATTAAATTTCACCCATTGTTCAACAATATTTCTGCACTTGAAAAATCTTTTGCTACCAAACAATTACTATAATTATTCGTGACTTTCAACAAATTATACTTCGAAATATATTAACCATAACGATTATAAATTACGCATCCGTACATTGAAATATAATTTATCGAATTTCCAACTCTCCGGTATCTTCGGGGTAATCTAGATTCCCAAAATAACTCGATAGTACGGTAGATCGTAAAGGAACTGCCCAGGGATGCTGGAAGAGACAGCCGTCCCTTCCGAACGGCCTACAGAAGCACCGGACGTTATTAAATTCGGTGAGCCGAAGCGTTTCTTAGGACGGCAACCTCGGAAAAGGCAGAGCCAGGGAGGCATACGACAGACGAGCATGCAAGCAAGTAGCAATCCCTGTTCATGCCGCAAGAGAATTCGTCAGCGTTTCCTTCGTGGTCCACGTGTTTCCAGGGCCCTTTGAACCACGAGAGAACTCGAGGAATAGACTCCGACGGGTATAAAACGGAAGACTGTATATCGACCTATGCAGACCTGGTGTATCGACGTAGCAAAGAGAGTATTCAGCTGTATTTCAATCTGTATGTGTATAGAGGCAAGAGGATTGAGCAGTGCCAGGCCAATCAAAGCCAGTGCGATACACGACGACCCCAAATAAGCAGCTGAACTTTCCCCTCTCCCGTCTATACGTATATCGGCGGCTTGGTCACCAGTTTCTCGAACGATTCGAGATGCTGTGAATTCGGAGCGATGCTCGAGGCTGTCTACCGACATTGGGATAATGGACGAAGGACGATACACTTTACTGTATATATATATATATAGACCTCAAGGCACGAAGGTATTTGTATATGAAAAGGTGCTGAGGATACTACGGTACAGCCCACCTGTGCCATTGGCGCACAGGTTTCGAGGCTCCGTCTCTGTGTGAAATCGAGAGCCGGGCTCGTAGCAGCGGCGCAAGAACCAGAAATCAGACAAAAGATGAGCATCTGGACCGATGACCTTATCCCACTACCTGTACATGTACCTCCGAAGTTGCGACCGAGTCGAATATTCGAGTCACACTAAAAATTTAATGCAGCGTGTGAAAGGACTTTTCGATTTACCGACCAACTGTAAAGATTAACTCAATCTCGTATAGGGAGAGGATGTATAATTTATGCGAAATTCTACTGTAATTTATTTAAAAATAGAACGTGTATTTATATACTCATGCATGACATACGTATAAATCCGTAGGATAAGTGTAACGGTTGATCGGTGCATGTGCACCGAAAGAGGAACAAAAAAGCGGGAGCTCAACCGAGAATGACGTCACTACCTGTCTTGCAGGTTCGGTAGCACCCCGGGGTATGGGTCAGAGAAGCTGATGCTGCTCTCGGTGAAACGAAAACTCGCACCGCGTCTACCTCGATTATCGTATGTGCAGGGATTCCTCATAAACGATGTAACGAGTCCGGTTGAAGCTTTTTTACCTATCGCCATACTTCATTATAAATTGAAATTAAAAACACTTTTGAAAAAGTTGTTTTATTCTTCGTTTTTTTTTTTTTACACTCAATTGATAAAAATTAATTTTATGGTTATTTTTTAATTGATTTTGACGCCTCCACGGGTAAAATAATATTGACGAATGGCTTGTGGATACGTGTTTGTTGAACAAAACATCGAGCATTGTTCAAGACGCATTCTGCAACACACGAACTGCTCTACACGCAGATGATTTTTGTTATTAAACTCTAGAATAGCTTTAATTGCGAGTCCTCTGGGCTTTTTCTACGAGGCTGCAAACGAGGTATGCGCGCGCCCAAATCTCGAATAGAACAATTGGCGAAGCGAGCTGGCAATAAACAGGAATCAAAAGCCAGCGTGTACGAATTTATTTTTGTCCGACGGTCTCTTTTATACGATGCGCGTATACCAATTACGCTTTATTGTAGAAACAGAATTAAAAAAAATTTTTTTTTATCGAACTGCAACCCGGATTTATTCTATAACGATCGTCGAATTTTTCACTCATTCTCGCAAAAATATATTACAAGGGAATATTGACGGCGAATCAATGTAAATATGGACAATGAAAATATACGAAATAAGTCATATTATTTACAATAAAATATAAATAATTTTACGATGTGACTTTTGTATATATTTTTTTTCTATCTGTTTGCCATACTCGCAGTACTTATGATTTTTTTTTCTTATTTCGCGTAAATAATATCATTAACGATAACTATTTTGCGAAAATTATTTTTTGTTTCTTTGAGAATTTCCGTTGTTCGAATGCTATTATTACTAATAAAAATACAATACCACTTACACCTTTTACTAATTAGGCAACCGAGAGGTACTTGAACTTCATTATAGACGTTTTCGAGATAAGATAAGAAAGCACCGTTGGGGCCTCAAAACGTCGTCGTAGGAGAGAAAAGAGTTGATACACGCGCAGTAGAAATTGTATATAAATGATCCACTTGTGTATAAAAATAAATGTTTAACTGAAGACGAATTTTCCTAAAAACTATATAGGATTGTTTGCTACTACCGAAACAATCGGCGAATATTATTGGCATTAAGAGTAAATGATAAATAACATCTCTGTACCAATTACGTTACCAAAATATACTTTGATATTATTAGAGGCAAAGTTTTCAAAGATAAAATAAGCGGAAAATAATTATTTGTTTATTTGATAGTTACACCTCTACCGATTAGGCAACAATTGAGATACAAGGAAGTATCGTGGGAATCTTAAATCGTCGTCGTGAGAGAGAAAAGGGTTGATATAAACGCAATAGAAATTATATATAAATGATCCACTTGTGTATAAAAATAAATGTTTAACTGAAAACTAATATTCCTAAAAACCATAGGATTGTTTGATACTACCAAAATAATCGGTGAATATTATTGGCATAAAGAAGAGATGATAAATAACATCTCTGCATTAATTACGTTACCAAGATACTGTTCAATATTATTCGAGGCAAAATTTTCGAAAATAAAATAAACAGAAAATATTTATTTGTTTGTTTGTTTGAGAGTTCTCGTTGTTCTATGCTCTTATTACTGACAAAAATGCGATACAACTTACACCTCTACCAATTAGGCAACAACTGATATATAGGGAAGCACCGTTGGGATCTTAAATCGTCGTCGTCGGAGAGAAAAGGGTTGATACATACGCAGTAGAAATTATATATGAATGATTCACTTGCGTATAAAAATAAATGTTTAACGAAAAAACAATTTTCCCAAAAACTATATAAATTGTTTGATACTACCGAAACAGTCGGCGAATATTATTGGTATAAAGAGCATATATGATAAATAACATCTCTGTACTAATTACGTTCCCAAAATATACTTGAATATTATTGGAGGCAAAGTTTTCGAAGATAAGATAAGCGAGAAACTTCGGAGCATCAAAGTATCCTCCAGAGAGGCTGAAGGTTTAACGATGATATAAACTTATACAGTACTCAGCATCCTATGTAACTCTTTATTTCTCATGTACCCACGCTGTACATTGAACTGGAGAGAACTCGAGCAATCTCAACGATATTATACGACGATACCTACGCGGTATGCGATAACACGAGATATTTGTACAGAGTGCGACTCGAGCGCAAATAAGAGTTGACCGATCGATAGGCAATACGTTCCGCGATTCTCGTGGGTACCGGTTCGTGCAATATAAAAAATTGTATAGCGTGTGTAGTATACACAAGTATACTACATCAACTTATATAGATAAAGGTTATCGGAGTTCTGAAATGATATGGCTCATGAATGCCAGTGTTTGTGATCTCATTAATAATGAATCCTTTGACGAGCAATAAACGTCAACTGACACGCGATGCTTCGAGTATTGGCGATGTACGTAATTATATATTAAATATGTATTAAATGCACACCACGTATATGCATTACACAATACCAATTTTTTTTATCGTCTTACTTGAAATAGCGTAAAAAAGTTCGTATGAATTTTTTTCTAATTATCAGTTGATATGTAACGAATTGACATTGATACATTTGATAAATTGGAATTAAAAATTGATTTTTCCAGAGCTCCCTTTTCACCATTAAAACCAAATAATTACAATTAATTACATAAATTATCATTTCTCATTATTATAAGTTATTTTCATTGAAGAATTTTTAATATATCAAACGTCTAGATAAATCGTTTGCGATCTCTGAACTTTTAATATAATTTATACATTGCGTCCGATGGACAGTTAAATATGATTTCCAGAAAATTATCAATAATTTCCAATTGATTAAAACCCTTTACAAGTAACACCGTCCGAAACCGTTTCGGAATGGGGCTATAACGAGCAGAGTGGGGATAACGCGTTCTTACGGTAAACCCGAACTGTGGGGATATTCTTTTTGGGAATTATAAAGGGTTAAAGGATGAGACGAGATAATTGACAAGTTTTCTACATGTTTGATAGATTGCGCATGAAAATTTTCCAATAGAAATTGACATGTGATTATCGAACGTTAGAGAGCGGTGTGACGTATGTCGGTATTATATGATCGATTACACGAAGACGTGACACTGTCTAACAATTTTGCCAATAGCATCAGATAGTCGAAGATAGAAGCTTAAACAATACGACAGTCCTTGTATCTTGCGTACGTCAATACGTTTGAGAATGTATTACATACGCGAGCAAAACGTCTTAACAATGGGAATGGCTAATTAGCTGACGATAAATTCACGTTACGTCTGTCGATTAAACGTCCCTCTCCGTTTGATATTAATTGTCTCGGATAGGACGAGCTCGTATATTAATTCACCGGTTAAATATATCTGTCCTCGAAGTTGCTCTCCCGTTGAACAAGCATTTGCTTCTTGGTTCAATCTCTTATTCCGCGAATACAATCGGTCAATCGATTTGAGAATTCCTTGTAGCAATGCGAGAAATGAAATATTCAAGAAATCCGTTACTCCGTACATATCTGATTAAAAAGTCGTGTAACAAACGAGCGTAAGAAACGAGAGAAAATCAAGGGTAATTCAATTACGTAAAGAAAAAAATATATATTAATCAATGATCGATTTAGACGTTCCACGAGAAATGTATTACGCTCAACAATATTTGTACCGAGCACCGATACAGTTAGAGACAGACAACTATTGTTGATGTTCCGATATCTATGACAACTAATTGGATAACGAGCTTTCAAGCGAGCTTTGTCATCAAGCATTTCCGCGCCGCTCGTAAGATAATTCGCTAAATTCGTTAATCTCTAATAAAATTCTTGATACACTGTACAAGCGCACGAGTGTATCTACCATTCTACGAGATTACAGATCGCGCACAACTGACGTGAGATTTCTTACTCACCGTTCTATCTCGGTTCATATCAATGGAATTGATAATTCGCACGAGCGACGAGTCATACAACGGGTTCTTTCAAGTACGTTGTTTATTACAAGGTTATCATCGATATCGTAAGCGTTGCTTCCATGTGATTTTCATTCGATCCTTCAATTATATATTTATATAGAAATTTTTTAAAATAAAATATCATTCGAAATTCGTGCATTTATAAAGAAATAAAAATAAACATTCATAGTCTCTTCGTCGTTAGTACGAATTATAACGAACTCTTACAATTCCAAAGAAGATAAATCATTCAAGTTATCACCGTGTGAGTGTCACTGAAGCAAATATCGACAAATAACTGCGTCAATATCGATATATCGATACTCGAGAGGTTAACAGCAATTTTTATTATTTCTTACGTCTGACCATTGAGCGAGGTTACTAGTGTAACCTTCGACAATCACGCCCGTCAGTGATAATAAAAGAATTAATGATACAACGATCACCGTTGCATAACATCCTGGGAATATCGAATATCACAATAAAGCATCTTCCAATCTAAAACTCAAGTAAAATCCGTCGCTGGCATCTGACGTCCATTCATCGATATACATTACATAAAGCTATAGTTATCATTGTATTACGAGATAACTGAGATAAATTGAAGGCGTTGAGCGGGTTCCATTGAGATTAATAATCTGGATAACCGTTGACCCGTTTCAAACCTGTATTCTTACGACAGATTTTCTCACAAGTATATATAAATATATATTACCACAGAATAAGTAACCAATTTAATGGGATGCTGACAATAAATATCAATTTTTCCATCTTTTTCTTATCTCTTCATGTTGAATACCACGTGAGTTTCGACCGTGACATTGACAGCTATTGTATGCAACGTTATCAGGCATGTGACATTGCGAGGCCCTGAAATGTCACCATACACATATAGTATATATATAGTTGTAGTATAGCGAATTTTCAAATGTGTAAATTCCTCGTTGGAATTTCTATCTGACGTGCATTCAATCGTAAGTGCAGCATTCTGAAATAGACTCTTCATCGGAATTGCATAAAGCTATATCGATTTACAATATTACAAGGCCGACGGTTCTTGGTGTCGGACCAATACGATGAAATCGAAGGTCTCGGGCATGTTCCATCATCTGTAAACTCTTTTCGGTTTCCTTTTCACCTTATCCTAAATACCAGATGCGCTACACGAACATCAAGCTGTACGTTTCGAGTCAGAAAGAAAATATCAAACTGATATTCGTTGAAAAAAAATTTTTTTTTAATGAAAAAGTACATTTCGTAAAGTAACAGTACGTTGATAATTCCCTCGAAACATCTTTGATATTGTTAAGATTCGTTCTCTACGTACGATGATTATTAAAAGCATGATAAATCCGATCAATTGATTACACGTAACCAGATATATATATATATATATATATACCTTGAGGAGGAGTACGATGTATAGGACGGTAAATACATCGTATCAACGATTGCAACGATACTTCGATAGTTATATAGAAATCGTGTAATAGTATCGAACGAGATAAAAATAACGTGCAATCGACTTACGAGTGCGTTGGCCACTTCTCTCGATCGATACTTCTCGCTCGTTTCCCTCGGTCCCTTTTCTCGCTCTATCTCACTCGTCTCGTTTTGCTGGGGTCTCCCACTCCTCCGACCCTTTGTTCCCTCGTGCGAAGGCCGACGACGGAACGAACTCGAGACACCGGGGCACTGTATATACATATATATATATATACATATAAAAAAAATATATATATATTTATATAAATGCACTGAACAGCCAACTCGCGTACTTGTACACCGAACGACGAACAAAATAAAATAATCTTATGTGTGCACTGCCTCGTCCAACAACAGCAGCAGCAGCAGCAGCTCGGTATGTATACCGCTTGCGGAATAGCCGCAAAAGAAGCGAACCGAGGGCAATAGCGTGTAGATATAATACCTCGAGAGCCAAGGAGCTCGCGAAACAACGACCCCCCGAGAGCGAGCGAGAGGAGTACTCGCGAACGAGCGTAGAAACAAAAACAGAGTATCAAGAATACACTGGACAGCGAAGAAAGAAGTAGAGGTAGCAAAGCGAGAGGACTCGCGCGACTTGTCTCGTCTCTCGCCTTCACCGTTTTGTTGCACTCGACGCCCTGTATTCTTCACTCTCTCGTCATCGTTTCATCTATCTTTCTCTATCTCTGATTTATCAAACGAGACATCCACGAGTCTCGAGCGATTAAAAGTTGCGTCCCGCTACTGTACTTTTCGCTAGCCTTCGTCCCTCTTGACCGGCTTGAGTTTCATCGTTACGATACACCATGTAATTTTTTTTCTTTTTATCGACTTGGTATCAATTACAGAGGTCTCGTGTTTTTTTTTTATTACCGGAAAGTATATTTCGCTGATTCGGCGATCTATCGTATGATACAGACACAAGACAAAATTATCAAAAGCGACGCGAACCCGTTGACGGACGCGGCCGTACTGGGGATCGAGGCGCCGGCGTGTTTACTGCCCCCACTCCGATTCCTTTTCACGATTTCTCCCGTCCTCGAGCAACTCGACGCTCGCGCGCGCCCACTACCCCCACCATACGACGTGTGCGCGATCGCTTCAACGCCACCAGCGGATCACCTCCCCGTTGTAGCAACCGTTCGCGGGGATGGTATCGCCCAGAGGACGAGGATGATGACGATGACAATGACGATGACGATGACAATGACGATCACGACGACGACGACGACGACGACGACGGAGTTCTATAATATGCTCTAGGTCCTAGCTCTCTCTCTCTCTCTCTCTCTCTCTCTGCCTCTGCTGCTGCTGCTGTTACTGCCGCAGCTTCTACCGCTTCCGCTTCTCTCGAACGCCTACGCCCGGGGCTCGAGTCTCGTTCCAGGTTCACCCGAATCGAAATTCCAAACCTCCGAATACCCTTCGTGTGCCTCAAATGTGTAAAGTCTACCATTTCTGAAGGCTTTTGGATAAGTACGAGACCCTCGTTTTAATTCTGCTCCACTCTATTGTATCCTTCGTTGGATCGACATCCTCCCTTAACTCGGGTACACTCCGCTTTGACTCTCACTCTCTGCTACCCTTCGTTAGCTCCTTTTTTTCTATAGCTACGATCAGTTTCTATGGCTTGCCGTTTTCAAATGGAACGAATGTCTACTATCGATATACTCAAAAAATCCAATAACTATTACGGTAAGAATATCGATGGACGAAAACCCCCAACGGGGATTAACCGAAGAACCAAAGCTACGATCGAACAAATATTACGAAACGCAAGTACACCCAATGTTTTAAATAACCAAAAGACTCGTCAAAGTCCTTATCGCAGGAAAATTAATTAACTACCCTACGCTTATCGCCCATTTTCTTTTGATTTTCTTTATACCAGTGCTTCCTGGTTTTTCTGATAGTGACGTATACGCGTAGCGATTCACGAATAATGCGATTGTTACCATTTTTTTCATTGATAACACAGCGTGGAGCATTCGAATTTCTTTCAATTGTTGTCCCCGAAGCTCTTCATGGCAGGACGTCGCGTTATTGATTACTGTTATTCGTTGGTTCGTAAGTCCCGTCACCGCCCCAGCACGTGAGCTAATATTAAGGCGGTCGCATCCTCGACGCGACTCTCATTAATTCTCACCGCAAACGCAGCAAAGTTGCGAGAAAGGAGGATCGTGGTACACACACAGCTGATACTATGAAAACTCAGCTCTCACCCTAGATTGCAACCGCGCATCAAGATGATTCACTGAAAACGAGGGCTCTCTCAGCGTGCGAGTTTAAATAGCGATTCACGACGTACGATGGCGGCCACCGCACGGTTCTCACAACTTTATAAAGCGTTGCACAACTTTCCGTCGTCGTGGCGCGAACCATGCGGTCTCCCCTCGAGATATTGGGAAAGTGCGCAATACGGAACGTGCACTGTGAAGGAAGCATTGCCGCACTCCCGTTTGGCTGTCCATCGAAGAAAAACCTCGAGGATCCGATACGATTTTTCGAATGACCACCTCGATAAATCCTTGCGGCTTTCTCAATTTCTGTCTGAAAGCATCTTTAAATTTATCGTGCCAATTACGCTATTCCTGAACTGTGCTATTCCCAATTCTCGTGGCAAATTCTCCGTAGGTACCGCTCTTTATTTTCTTGGGCAAATGTGGCTCCAATATCCGCATCTGCACAGAATTACCTCGTCCTATCTGGGTTATCAATCGGCGTTTCGCAAACTAACGGTTGCAACTTATTACGATTTTTACGAGGGTTCCGTTGAGATTGTGCTGATTGTAGGAGTGAACGAAATAATGAGAGACAGCGAATAATGTCTATCGCATTTGTTAAATTAAGATCTACAAGTCATATCCTAATAAACATCTTCTAACCGGGTATGAGTCACAATATGAGATTTGTGATTAATATTTTACGATAATAGCATTAAATTTCCATTAAAACTTGGTTTAAAATTCCACAGAAAATTACTCGGCAATCGAAATGTTAATCTTTGTAATTATTTTCATATCTTTCACTGTATCCCAAAAATTGTTGTCACACTGTGCGACACTATATCATAAAACGGTTAAATAATTATCGTAATCTGTAATGTAATCAGTGTTTCGCTTGAATGACAATCGCTGCACTGTGATAACCGGACGGAGAGGTTAGGGAAGTGTGTAGAATGATAGTGACGATGGAATACCGAAGTATCGAAGAGAGAAAATATATCGTGGTCACCGAGTATCGAACATGGATTGTTCAGGTACCGAGTAAGCGTACTAACCACGACGCTGATGTCACCTACATATTCCTGTCATTGGAATCGTGTACTTATATGCAAATGAAGCATCGTTACAGCACTGTATTACAACACTTGACTTGTAACCGTAAATTTATGCTTGAGGTAATTAAATTCTGTTTTATTGTAATCATATTATTCACTCATTGTTTATTGTTGTATTATTAACTCCTTGTTAATATTTGTGTAGTTCGATCGGAATAATTTTTGAATTTAACACAGAGGTAACGAATTTTTTAAATGTGACTTTTGTATTAAATGGTTCATCGCCCCTCCCTGCCAATTTTTAAAATAAATTGACTGTCCCATTGAGTCAAGTGTCCCACTGAACCCCCCTTGCGTCTATTTAAAGAAAAAAACAAAAAAATTTAATTAAGTAAATTACGTAATAACTTCAAAATATTTTTTTGCGATAAATTGATATTTTCAAACAGTAAAAGTGAACCTTCTTCGTAATGCGAGGTATACAAGGAATGGTATTTATTAATGATTATTTAAAAAAGACAGTTTCAGCACATTTTAAACATGTGGTGCAGCGTAAACCGAATGAACAGAGGAAATGAAGGAGTGCTCGAAAATCCGCGTAGCCAGACGATATCGTGGAAAAGCCGAGGTGCGGCTGTTGCTGTACTTTATCACGTACAGGGAACAGGAACCTTTTCACACCGGCGGAATGTCCCCAACGTAATTTATACAACCACGGTGAGGTTTGCACAAGGGCTAAGGCCGCAGCTTTCAACCGTACAACAAACCCCGTTGTAGAATGACGTTATATGGCTGACAGAGGGCCCATGAGGTGTTATTTTGATGAACGACCTACGTTTTTCACAAAAATACGTATGCACTACAAATGGAACACACTCCATATCGTTCCTATCCTCCTATTGCACCAAGGTACATCTGTAAAGCGGAAAAAGAAACGTGTGTGATCGATTATTAAATAAATCTCTTTCCTTTTCAAAAGTCTTCAGTGAACAAGCTCGTGATACTTAGCAACTGGATGTATTACGTAATGCGGTTGATACAATTAATATTTTTGATAGAATTTTGTATTTCTACGAAAGTAAGTAATATTACCAGTCTGCTGATTTATCAACGAGATCCCACGCGCAAGCGCATACAGCGTTAATTATGCACAGGAGCCAAGAATCTTCGATGTTCCTCGTAGCTTAAAGTTTGCCTCTCGTGCGGGAATGTCGCTGTTCTCTATTTTCAAGGGATGGTCGCGTAATTAACACGGTTATGCCTTATTACCGGGTAGACTGTATATGCAGAGAGGTTTACCAATATATTTTACATATATACTAGGCACACTACAGTTATACGAGTACTCCATACACGATGCAGTCTACGTGTCGTCCATCGAGTGGTCGTCGTGTAGCAGAAACTAGAGCCCCCAGGTATACACACTGCATAGTGCAACATTATACGAACACACGTTTATTCCTATATCAGGTAGCAGATAGCGTACATTCTATATATTACCCTTGCGGCTTCCAGAAGACTGCTAGGTGCGACGGTGTCGCGTCAAGTAAAACATGTACTCGTATGATTATGGTGTGTATAGGTGATAAGTACGAATACGTCTAGTGCACTACACGAGGTAAATGAACGCGCATGCGGTTTATATATACGATGTCCTGCGTGTTTCATGCGAGCCTCCGAGGACCAATAAAACGTGAATAAATATTTAATTACCACCCTCGGGGTCATTTGACAAGAACCTTTTTTTACGTCTCACCTTTCCTTCCCGCGCATATTCGTTATCGCTATAAACCTATGGCACCTGAGTTACACTTTGAGGGTAAATTATCGTGAACTTTTTATCAAATCTTTGTACCATATTATCAAAATTGTTTTTAATTGTATTCTCACCCTACAAGAGAATATTGATTTAATAATAAACGTCAATGGTTCGTTTACCGAATTAAAACTTGAATTATTCGATGCAATTATTTGTTATTTTAATTACATACTTCTTGCGTTCAAACGTCTGGAGAATTTTTATTTATAAGAAAATGCGAATGGTGATGCGAAAGTAACCGAATAGTCAACCTCGCGTAGTTACACACTACGCTATTATACAGAGTTTATACATTGTCATTCGTGGTAGCATGCATACGGAATATCGCAATTGTACTTTTTCACAATTCGTCATATTCTTAAGACTTTCGGAGCGTCAGGAGGCTTTTCATCTGTAAAAGCGCAGCATCGAGACGACGAACGCGTCGCGGTTATTCCGCCACCGCGATGAACAGAGGTACGAGTAGATACACACAAACACACACACACACATGCATACACGCACACACACACATTTTGTACGACTGCTGGAAAATTCTCGTTATTCTCGCACCGTTCCTTTCGCTTCGCTCACTCGCTCGCCCCCACGACGATAATTGCAGCCACGGGCGTGCGGCAGGGCCCCTTCGTGTATCTGGTCTTCGTTTCGCCAAGACAATAACCAGTTCCGAGAGAGTAGAGCCCGACTTCTACCACGACTCAGGGAATCTTCTTAGTTCAGCATACATTTTTACCATTATGTGGCTATGCTCTCCGAATGAATACATAATCAGCCTAAAAAGTGTTGAATAAATGTATGAATTAAATAATACTTTTGTAATAATCATCATTTTATGAAATAAACATTTTTTATTTTTATTTTATTCTTTAATATAACTATGTTAGACGTTTAGATGCAAAAATTAGCAACAAAGTTTCCGTTTCGGTAGAAATAAAGAGATGAAGAGTATCCTCGTACGTATATTGCACGACGTCCATTTTTTTTTTTTTCATCTATTTTCACAGCCGAAGAGTGGTGATACAAGTAGAATACCAGCGATTGAACTCGAATTTTTTTTTTTCATATATTTTCATAGCCGAAGAGTGGTAATACGAGTAATACCAGCGATTGAGCTCGAATAATTTTTTCCTCTCCGTTTTAATATCCGTCGTAAATTACAAATAATCGTGCGCTCATTATACTTTAGTAATAATCATAATTTTGTGAAGTAAACATTTTTCATTTCAATTTTATTCTTTAATTTACGTTACACGTTTAGATGCAAAAATTATCAAGAAAGTTCTCGTTTTGGTAGGAGTTGAGAGATCAAGAGAATCCTCGTACGTACATTGCATGACGTTGATTTTTTTTTCATATATTTTCACAGTCGAAAAGTGGCAGTACAAGTAATACCAGCGATTGAACTCGAATTTATTTTTCCATATATTTTCACAGCCGAAGAGTGGTAATACGAGTAATACCAGCGATTGAGCTTGAATAATTTTTTCCTCTCCGTTTTAATATCCATCGTGAATCACAAACAATCGTGCGCTCATTATACTTTAGTAATAATCATAATTTTGTGAAGTAAACATTTTTCATTTCAATTTTATTCTTTAATATACGTTACACGTTTAGATGCAAAAATTATCAAGAAAGTTCTCGTTTTGGTAGGAGTTGAGAGATCAAGAGTATCCTCGTACGCACACTGCATGACGTTCATTTTTAAAAATATATTTTTACCGCCGAAGAGTGGTAATACAAGTAATACCAGCGATTGAGCTCGAATAATTTTTCCCTCTCCGTTTTAGTATCCGTCGTGAATCACGGACAATCGTGCGCGATACGATGCAACCGAGCAGGCGAGCTCGTTATATTCGCGCGGGCGCGAGTCTCTTTACACGAGACGCGCGTGCATTAGGGTTTCTACACCTTCTTGGGTCCGTTGAGCCTTTCAACGCCCAGGTTCCGAATGTGCGAAAGCAGACGCGGTACACTGTATATCACGAAGATCGACTGAACTGTACAAAGCACAGTGTGAATAAATTATACATTATTATTTGCCGTCTGCGAATACCGCAAACTGACGCGTCATACAAATCGCACACCAGTCTCGGCCTACATAGAGAAGACCCGCAGACCGCGAGTACACCGAACGAGTTTACAAGATAGTTTAATACAAGTGCACCTATTCTCAGCGCAAAACGCGCCTAGAACGCAAGAGCCCGCGAATTTTCTCTTTCTCTGCATATATTTGTGTGTGGGACTTACATGGGACTTTCCATGTAAATTACAATGATTTACAGCACCACAAAATGCACACAGAAATAAAAAGTGTTTGCTACAGCCATACGTTTTCGGTTTAGTCTTCTCAAGCTCTCTAAAATTAGTTACGACGACTCGTAAAGTAACTGACACAATTAATTTCATTCGTAATCTTAACTGTTTACGATTATTTCTCGCGAGATATTAAATACGACAAATGTAATAATTGAAGCTCCCATACAAATGGTTGTTTCAACGATTCGATTACGTAACGTTGCAACCAATTCTTCTTTACCGTCGTAACTAAACCGAGTTATCAAAGACTCGGTAGTCCTTAGCAGCTTGATTATCTTAATTTTCTTTTCAGTTGTGTCAACTCTGTCTCTTTTCCATGTATTTATTAGGAGATTAATTTCCAAAATAAAAAAGACAATAGCTTCGCTCTAATGAAACAGCCAGTATCGTAATCATTGAAAGACCAAAAAGACATACTACAGTTAAAGAATAATGGATTATGGTTATGTTTACATCGATAATATGACATGGGACGCCCCGTATAAATACAGCTAGATCCATAAGTTTTATGTTCAGCCGTAATAAAGCAGATCGCGGAACACCGTAAATAACACTTCTGCCGATACTTTTATCTGCTCGCGAAAAACTCACAGAATACCGTCAGGCCATTAGCTATACACTCGAGCGATCGATATTATCCATTGGCAATTGACTTTTGCAGCAACATGTCTATACATAAATGGTGTACACGGTATATATGCAAATGATATATTTCGTACTGGCAATGCTCTCTAACCGCAGTCGAGCACATCGTTTCGATATACATTGATCGTAAGTTTAGGAATAGGTGGTGAAGTGCACTTATTTTATCGTTATAGGTATTATTGATTTATTAGCTATCGAAATCATGAATATATGTAAATCAAAATTGACTTCCTGGTTCTATATTTTATATTTAGCGTCAATAATTTACACTCTTCGTTCTATGAAAACTCATTCCGACTCACTGCACTTTATTCTCGGCTTCGGTTAAATTATTTTCGATATAAAATCTTTTTACAATTTTTTTGATTATATTTAGCGTAGTAAAACATCTTGGTTTAGTTATTTTGAATACTACAGCGTGAGAAACTCGTGCGTTATCGTAATCGTGCGTGATGGTCGCTCCACGCACAGAATTATCTTTATTTCCAACATAATATTACGAATAAATACCAAAATTTTCATAGTTCCACTTTTTTTTTTTACTCCCAAATCGACTTTCTTCATATATCGAAATAAAAACCATCTTTGGAACGCCCGCTATGCTATTATTTTTCTCCGAAATAATCACATCTAAGGAGTATCACCTCCAAATTTCAGTTGAAAATATAAAAAATTGACAAAATAATGATTTTTTGAGTGAAAACGTTATCATTTTGCACATTGACCTCTCTATGATTTTTTTTTAACATGTTACCACTTAATTTTTTATAAACCAACTTTTCGTACGTAATCTAGAATGTTCAATGCATGTTCCGTAATGTTTTTATCTACATCGGACGTTTTCTCACGATAATTTTTTTTAAATTGACATGGTTGGATCGACCCAGTGTGACAATCGTGAAATTCTCCGGTAGTGTGACAACGGAGGATTAAGGGTTCACTTTTACGATCCAAGCATAGACAGAGTAGGGTATCCGTACCCCTGGCTGATTTCCAATGGAAACGTTGTTTCCAATAACCAATTTCATTAACCTTCCAATAAACTTTATTTAAAAAAAAAACGTATTTAGCGTTGGTAGCACTGTATTCTAACGTATAATTCCTTTCGTTATATTCACCAGCCAACAATCTTGACGGCTTTACAGCTTGAACACGAGACGTAACGTGTCTTATTCTTCTTCGTCTTTTGACCTCCTCGATGTGTCTTCACCTATGCGTGACATGTGCACGTGACAGCGCGTGTGACGTACCAGCGTACAACTCGCGTTATCTCTGGTTTTCTCTCGTTCATGATTATGCGTGAGACGTCAATTTTATATATTGCACGTATAGTACGAACGCTATGAGGCTCACGCCCTCGACATAGATGTCTGCTGCCACGAGAGTACGAATTGCGCGTCTATATACCGAGTGACTTTCCTGCTTTTAAGTTTCTCTAATAAATATTTAACAAACCTCAACCTTAACCCTACACCCATGAAAATTATTTCTACATTCGTATCTGTGTCATTTGTTTTTCTATATAATTTATATGTTGGTATTGTAAAAATATTCCAGCACGTGATATACGAGATTCTGTACGCGGTGAAAATTAAATGGAGATCATATTTTAAACGCTTATGTGTACCACCTCGGTGAATTAACGAGCGGTGCAATGAAGGAGATATCGTGTAATATACGCGTAAACATCTACCTACACAAACAAGTCAGCGAGAAACTATGATAGCGTTCGAGATTGTTTTCCCGGTGACTTTTTGTTCTCGTACGATTAACGATAGGCGGTCGCCGAAGGTGGTCGAAAAATTCGTCTCCACGATGCCGAGTCGAGGTGGCAATAAAGTTTACGGCGATTCGCGACGGAACGTCTCGCCAGGCTGAGAGATCGCTGTGGGTAAGCTTTCGCTTTATCCGCTTGTTTTTTTTTTTTTTTGTTTTTTACATCCAGGATTCGGATTAAGGATCTCGTAAGAATGTAATAAACGATCAACGATGTGCATAAGATATCAGTCCGCTAGATACCTCAAATATCATTTCATATCGATAATTAATACAATTATTTTATGTTTTTGTCGACTTGCGAGGAATTCAGTGCTTGTAGCAACTTAGTTTTTGGTAATTACCGTAATAATGGTAAGAATAAATTGGCTGAGAAGTATTCAGCTCAAAGGTATAACTGTTTAAAGATTTTTAACAACCTTACTATCAAAAAAGAAAGTTTATCCATGTAATCTCGAATTTATGATTCAAATGAATTTATTATTTATTTATTTATTTATATATTGTTTTTGATGTTTTATATTGTTAGATTTATATTTACATTTAGGTTACGATAATAGATAACCTAAAAGATCAGACTCCGAAGCAGACTAGAGCGAGGTGTTGCAAAAACGAGTCAGGAAGATGACTTGTCGTCGTAACGTTCAACACAATTTAGTCTCGATTCTACGAGAGCTCAGCTCCAAGAGGGACAGAGAGGCTGTAGCTGCTGCAGCTCAATAATTGCTCCTAATTGCCCCCACTCCGCTAGACTGCTAGTCTAATAAATTTAATTCCCGTAAATGACTAATCTACTCAGCAACCCGTTGGCCCTCTAGCTACCGAGTAAATTGGGCGCACCCTTTTTTATTTTCTTATCGCCGCACGGATAACGACGAGCCAGAACAAAAATTCGAAACTCTTTCAGCCGATGCTATGAATTCTATGGGCGACCCGACGCGTCGACGTCGGCAGGAATAAAACGAATAAATGTAGAAAGTGGATTGCGAGAAAAAAAAATAATAAAAAAGGTTCGATGAAAGATCTAGTCGAAGGGATGGCATGCTTTTCGTATATAGATATAGACATTGAATTACAATGCTGAAAATAATTTCTCGATCGGTTCTCACCTCTTAAGCACACGGTATTCGTATAAGCGTATACATTCTACTGAAAGTGGGATCGCTTGAAGGGTGCGAAAAATAGTTTCGTAGTGAGTGAATGCCCCTTGAGAAAAAAATAAGAAAAACGAAATTCAACGGAAGATCCGCGAGACTAAATGTACGATGAAATCACTTTCTTTCGCAAAACGTATTTTATTCCAAACGATTTAGTTTTCTAAGGCAAGTCGGTTACACGGAAAAGGATATCGAGGCAGCAGCAGCAGCAGCCGAACCTCGTGACATTACTGGTGCGATTCTCTCCAGCATGGGTAGCGTAGGTTGAATATAATTTCGCTATATGATCTCTCTTCCTCTTATTTCCTTTTCACGAAAGATTAACAATATTAGATTTTTATTATACTTGTTTCAGCGTTATTTAATCTCTTACGAGTACCACTTTAACCCTTTTAAAATATTACAATATAAGCGTAGATAACAATATTTTTATAGAAAAATATTTATTTCAAGTCTGAATCTTCATAGTGTGAAAAATATTGCTATAATGATTTTTTTATTTATTTAAAATTGTGAAATATCTCTTTAAACTGGTTATAAAAATAATGAAATACCACGAATGAGTGAAAACTCATATGGATGTGCCATGCTTTTATTTGGCAAAGGAAAGAGGTCGGAATTGACCTTCAATAATTTTTATTTTATTAGGTGACCTGCGACTGGCTGTCGACTGCCCATTTTTCTTCCCTTTTAACTCCCTTTCTAATATTACATGTCAATATCCATATATATATATATATATAACGTTTTTTTTTCGTTTCTCTTTTTCCTTCATCGCACATCGAGCTGTCCGATCGAGATTTCAGATAACAGGAAATACGTGCTTGCTGCTCCTACAGTCACCCTGTAGTCTCATCCGGATAAACAACATATATATACCTTTTGAACGTAGTAGTACTTTTAGCCTGGCAGCCCCGATATGCCCGCACGATCAGATTACCCGTTAGGATCAAAGCTCTTACCCTCTACTCAAGGAAAGCCAGTTTGGTGGAATAAAAAAACGAGACAATTTCATTTCGTTCATTTCTCCCTTTCTCTCTCTTTTCTCTCTCTTTTTTATCTCCTTCTCTTTACAACGATTCCATCGTGACGTCGACGAGCATCTCAATTGGGCCAATTGAGAGAGAATAATTGGTAAGCCTCACAAATGATTATGCTGACGTAGTCGTCGACGTAATTTTACGCAGTCCTCGTACCGGATGTACGTATATACGTGTGACATTCTCGTTCAACGATGGTGACGGTCGAAGAGAGTCGTGCACCGCACCTCCAGACTCCATTGACTCGAGCCCTGGCTTTCATCCAGACTTCAATATTGACTCGGTACTCTCTACACCAAGCAACGAACACGTTAAACGAGAATTGAGAATTAGCGCACAGCTTACAATCGAATTCCCCTTCGAGAGTTTCTACACTAAGTTAATCCACTTTACCGCGACTGTTCAGCAACGTACGACGACTCATATATGAGTGACCGGTTGAGGTTGACGAAGAGGTTGCGGATGACGCGATGTTTTCCAGGACGTAAGGATGTCAATGGTCAATCAACAGCCAGAGAGGTATTCGTATACACGAGAATCTCGGATCCAGCCGTCAGAAATAGAAGGACGCTGGACGCTGTTGCTTCTTTATCTCTGTTGAGAAGAAGAGTAGCAGCGGAACTATCGAGGTAACTTGATCAATTTTTTATCATTTCGAAATCTCCGCGCCAAACGAGATCAATTCTGTCTCCGTTGTAGAATGCGCAAGCACTTCTGACTTCCGTGTACCTCTGCTTGTTCGCTCTACTGTGCGTAGTATAAAGTTGGAAATTTCGTTTTGTGTTATCTTTGCTGCGCGGATAGAATAAAGAAATGCACCAGCTCTTTTTCCTCTACATTCCGTCTATTGGTACGTTTTATACAGCATACGGAGTATTGCAAACTCTCCTTTGTAACCAAACACAGAATCGAGAGTTCGGAACGTGCATATGTATAGATACTTGGTTATAATATTGTATAGATATGCAGAGCGATGGTATGCAGATATACTCGTATAGTGAGAGGAGAGAGAGAGAAAGTTGAGAGGGCAAACACGTTGTAGCACTTTGGGCTAGCTGGTACCTGTATTGGCCTTTCCTAAAAATCTTCAACTTTTGTATGTACCGCTCGAACTTTTGTGTGTACTGTACCGCTAGCCAAGGGTGCGCGTCCGGTACGAGATAAAAATATAGAATGAACAGCCCCATACTCGATCTCTCCAATTCTCTATTTTATCTCCGCTCTCGGAAATCAAATCAGTTCAGCATATTGCAGAAATTCTTTTTTCAATTTATTTATTTATTCAGAAACTAGCTATAAAATAAAATCCAAGTAAAATAAACATAACGGATGTTGTATTATTATTAAATAATTTAATTATCCACACTGGATTGTACAATACATTATGAAACGTCAGCAAAATCGTGAGTTAGAAAAAAACAATAAGTACTTTGTATATATTCTGCTGAGATTCGCAACGGTAGCAGCTGCAGAAGAATGGAAAAACTATTGAACGGATAGGAATGAAAGTGTTCACTCGATAATCCAAGTTGAACAGCGAATCTACGCTTTAAAAATTCATAGTTTTGGGTTACGCTCTCTGTGACGTTCAAAAACGGTGAATTCGCAAGAGTATTTACCATCCTCAGGAATATTTAACAGAGTAAGAGATAAGACGGACAAGAACCGAAAGAATCTAAACGAAGAAGGAAAGATGAAAAAATCGAAGAGAAAAATAGGAAGGGTAGTTGTGAAATCGAGTAGAGGGACGAAGGAGAGCGGAGGTTAAATCGACGGGATAAAAATAAGGGGTTGGTCGTAGAACGTTCGAACAAAGAGGCCAATCTACAAAGCTTGAACTCGCAAACCTAACACCGTTATGTACGGTACACACACTCTCCACTAAATTCGCTTCGTTTCACGTACGTACCTTGAAACGTACACTGCATCAGGTATACCTGTGTGTATATAAAAGTAACAACCGCAGAGAAAGAGGTTCGACGTTCTTGCGTGACAATCCTCTTTCCTCTGTACGCGCTTTTTCACCCCCTTCGACAACGGAGAAAAAAGCACTTTTCAGAGCTCACATAGTTTTATCGGCTTATTACCAATGCGCCTCTCCCCAGGTGTCAAAATGTTCATTTCTTTTTTTTTTTCTTTTTTACATTTTCCTTGGCTTAAGCCACACTTCCGCAACGAAGCGTCTCGTTACCCCGGCTCACAGCTCGTGAACTCGTGACCCGAGCCAGTTATTCCGGCTTCCCAGGTTCCGGGGAAATTAACACATCTGCGTATCAGAGTAAGCCGTGTAATCGTTGACTCTTTAAGGAGAGGTTCATTACTGACGAAAAACCATCATAAGAATTCATAATTTTGTGAGAGACAGAGCTACATATTTTAAATAAATTTTGTCTCAGACCCAGATAGAAAAATTTTGGAAATTCGCGGCTCATTCCGTACCATAAATTTCCGCAGTGAGCCCAATGATTCCAATGTCATTTCAAAAATGTAAATTGGTGAAAAATATGTTGAAAGTCTTTAAGTGAAATGTTGTTATCGAGCCTTCCTTTAAGGAAACTTGGGTCATTAGTATTGCAACCAAAGAACGACTTTAGGCTCCTCTTCTTTTTTTTTTGTATCCTCTACCGCTGTACTTATAACTGCAGACTTTTTGAAATAGGATCATTTAAGTTACAGTTAAGTAAGGAATAACGAGCTAGAGCGATGAATATTTTTTTATTACTTCAAGTTTTAACCGTCGCTTTCTGTCCAACATATTTTTTAGTTAATTCACTTTAAAATAGATCATCAATGCTAGGGGATCAACTACTCTATTGCTTATCTAACTACTCGACGAAGTGTCGTTTATTCGTTGCGATAAGAAATATCCAACGTGACAAGAGCAAAAAAGACAAAGACAACAGCTACGTGAAACTTTTTTTTTTTTAAAGTTTGCTCGTAACAGCACTGAGATTTTCATCCCTTCGCCCTGAACCATCCTCCCTTTTCCGTCTTCATAAAACTTCATGAACGTATAACTTCAAACCATATTGTATATTGGAGGGAAAAAAATGAGAAAAAATTAATAAATCCGTTAAATTTTAACCCCGAGAAAAATAATAATAATTTTTCTTGGTGAAATTAGATAATACGAAAGTTGTCTCGAAAGACGAGAAATCGATTTTTGTCCTTCAGTTCGAGAACCTTTCGAAAACCTTTCATGATTCCGTAGCGTCTCTGCTTTGCAGTACGAGTACACGTATCTATGTATATTATCCCAGAAAAGTTTTTGAGTCGATTGAACGAACAGGCCAATCAAGCAAGCGTCTAAAGATATTCTGAATAGCGGTCTTTGAATTTCGAGCAAACTTCGAAGCTCGTGGGAGTCGATCGCGATTCAAGAAGGGTAGAACGCATCGAAATTCGGAGTTAAAATATGCGAATCTTCGAGGCTCGTGGCTTCGACAATAGTTTGATTAAAGTAGCACCGAGGGAGGCTCCGGGTTAGGTAACGTCGTTGAGAAAAGCTCGACACAAGCGTTTCGCGCTCACAGCGTAATCGGTAGCAAAAATATCCGGTTTCAATGGCTGTATATAACGAAGTTTATGGTCTGTAATTTCATTTATATAAATTATCGTTTGTAAGGGGCGAGTCTCTGAGGAAAAGTTCAGAGAGGCTTATAGACAGACAGCATTTTCCATACTGCGTGGATATATCGCAGTCTCAGGGCTTTGCGAAGCCAACCAATCGAGTATCGATATACCTTGAGAAGAGAAAGAGAGAGAGAGAGAGGATAACGCGATGAGACGAGGGTTCTGGCAAGGGAAATAGCTAGAGAAGCCTGAGCGACCTCGACGCGTTTCTGTCATGCGGTTAAACCAACCTCGAGGCTATAAAAATTCAGATATCTTCGATCGTGTAACGATATAGAAATTTCTTGAATCGTTTACCACTTTGGTAGCAATCTTTATGAAAGAGTCTCATAATAATATTAAATACCGCTCTCTCATTGACCGAGTGAACCAGCCAATTGATTAATTTCCTATATTTTTTTAAAAAATACTGTCTTAACGGTATTTTGTTATATATATATACAATGTGAGGATCAGCCCTCCTTAAGCAATCATCGGCTTATCATTGGAACCACGAGGCCTCACCTCAACGGTACTCGATGACAACATGAAAAGCAACTTTATGAATTTATGAGCCGAAGCAACACAGTCATGAGAGATGCAACGAAGAAAACGGTTGACCCTCCTTTTCTCGGCACGATCGTCCAGCTGCGTAGGTACAGTGCAGTTTGATGTGCGCCACGCGGTAAAGAGGCCACGACACGGTAATTGCACGCATGCACGAGCAATCTATTTTCGGAACATGGGAACATCAGCATTAACCTTTTTTCCTTCCGACACGCACACATCATACTCGCCTGCGCGTAGACGGTATGACTCGATTCCACACACGTTCGTCTTTTCCTGCACCCTCTCATTCCGTTGCAACACTATGTCATCATTCTTTAGTAATATATGACACTGTATACATGTGCGTAAGACTCGCAAGTGCACGAAGAGGAGTAACGTCGGTTGTGTCAACCGAATACCCTTCCGTATACAAAGTTAATTTTAATTACAGCCGATATCTTCATTATTTACGATCGCATTTAACCGGTTGCCATGGTTGAACAAAAATTTCACTCATTAAATAATGCACTACGGTTTTAAACATTTTTATCTTAATCTATGTACTCGATACTTTGATAAACGAAAGAAAGTAATCTTTTAAATTGCCTAAACTAAATTCAAAGTAAAATTCAATTTTTACGCAAAAAGCTCAACAGACGCAAGGAGAGAAAACATTTCTGGTATCCATTGAATGAGTAACCATAGTTGACAGATTATTCCAACATCTTAACAATTTTCGTATTCAAATCATATCCAGCCTACCGCTTCTCCTTCGAAGTAGCAAGAAATCAAAAGCAGAGTAGAACGAAGCGTAAAGAGACGTTATAAACTCGAGGAGAACATGTACAGTTGCCGCCTCATCCCTAACAACGACGAAAATCTTTCGCTTCAAAGACTTTCCTGAGCCCGCAAGGAGTTCGAGCCCTCTTGCCAGTAAGCTTCGCTGCCACTGTAAGAGACGAAACATACGACAAACTCCGTGCCAAAGCAAATAGTGTACTCTCACTCCCAGGAGAAATACCTAACCGAGCGAGGGCTGTGGGTACGCGAAGTTTTGAGTAAAAAACAGGTGACGGAAGCGCGAGAACAGCTGCTTACACTATAGATGGAAGTATACGTGTAAACCTTGAACGTGGTAGCGGAGCAGGAAAAGCAGAGCGTTTCGCGACGAAACGTGGATGAAGCAAAGGGTGGTGAGGATTCTTGTAACACGTGTAACTAGCTGGGTACGGTAAAACCGGTGAAGATACCTCGAGGTGCAAATAACGAGCTCGATCCGTTCTCACCGCATCTCGCTTTAGCTTATGTGCATCGTTCTATGTACATCTTTACAGGATATTTCCATCTCGCTCGTACAACTGGTACGTATTCCACAGTGCGAGGAATAATCGGGAATACAACTCGTCCAAGGTGTAGTTGTAGTTGTAGTACAGCTCTGCAGTTCGAGACGACCGCGAGTATCGAATACGCCATAACCGGTAACCGTTATCGTTACCCAGCCACATCGGACTGATACACCCAATCAAATTGTACGTATCATATATTGGTAGCTGGACATACCCTTCTGTGCTTTGAAATCCCGAGATATCCTCAGATCCGAATATATGTTCCGTTTGAACTGACGTTTCTCATACCAATTCTCTCTCTCTCTCTCTCTCTCTCTCTCTCTCTCTCTCTCTCTCTCTCTCTCTCTCTCTCTCTCTCTCTCTCTCTCTGCCTGCGTATCATAGAAAGTCGTTACGAAGGAGTAGCAAGCTCATTCAAACTTCAGCGGATGATACAACGCGTGTTTTTCGCATATCGGACGAAGCGTCGAAGAAGGAAAAATTATAAGTAGGACAATGATTAATTAAATAATTAAAAGTAAATTAATTGAGAGGAAAAGATGATTAAACGTTTCGTTAGAATTGGATAAACGTTATGTGGCCAAAAAATTATATCAAAATGTTGCTAAATAAAATCCAATTAATTATTTTGTTCTCTATGGAAAACATTCGATCGTTTTGTCCCGTGCTTTTTTTTTTTTTACATTTGGTAGTATTCAACGTAGTCTTATTTGTGTTATTCTTATCAATTATCAATTATTTATCGATTGTAACAGTCTGAGATAAAAAAATGCTAATATCTACGGAATGTATCGCAAGATATATAAATGCCTCAGTCTCCGGTACATGACATTTAATTTTGGACTCCGTCGGTAACTATACAGCCACGCGGTCCGGTATACTCTCTTGTTAAATTCAAGTCTGACCCTTGGCCATCGTGTCTACTTCATTATGCTAGCACGGGGTTGCGCGCTGTAGCCCACAACGTTTATACAACAATTTTCCACGGAAATAATAGTGTTTTAAGCGAGAAGGAGGGGAACAAGGGGTCCGAGAACATGCCAGTGTTCTCGTTGTAGCGATTGTACCGTCTCTGTGCTATACACACTTGCCCCTGAGCTCCGGTGTACGAGTGGCGTTTACACGGCTGTAATTATGCCGTAGTCGTTGTGGCACCACGACGTTTATTTCGCTCGCGTTCCCGGGTCCGAATGGTCCACGGCCGACTAGTACTTCCTCCTATCCCCTCTCGTCCGCTCAAGTCTTCACGGCTCTCGCGAATATTTTCGTTTATTCAATGTAAAATTCCCTCGATAAATTCACATATCGCGTTAAATATGTCAAAGCATTGTGCAGAGCATAGAATAGATATGTCAATGTAGTTCGATGCCTCTCCGACAATGTTCCTACTCGACTACTTTATAACTAACGCGCTCAGGAAAATTGAGTGTCTGTGTCATCGATAATTCACTATCGATCCCGGTGGTTCGTCCAATCTCGTTAACGTTCGCTGATACAGTGTTGAACCGGTACAGCGATAGCAGGCTGTCTATACATAGTCAGAGCCATGAGTGCTATATGAAGTTAAAGGAGGGGGAGGCAACGAGAGAACCCCGCGAATCCGTGCCGCGTGCGAACCTCTCGTTTCGGGATCAAAGTGAACACTCGACGAGTCAGTGAACCCGTGCCTCGGGTTCGCCGGGTATCCGATCGGCAATCCCTTCGCGCTCGCCGCGCCACACATTTGTGCGGGATATCGCTCTATACTCAACATCCAACGTTACGAGACTTATTATATCGCTTGTTCGCGAGCAAACGTCACGGGTTTGATTCTGAATCGCTTATAGTATACGGTAGATCATAGATTATATTAGATTTTGGAAGGTCACCTCGTTATACAAAAAATATGTCTCGAAATATCGAAACCGTCTTCGTTAGGCGTTCACTTCACATCGTACATGAGTAATCTAACCTAAGAAATAATATAACACGGCGTAATACAAAATAGAGACTATTAAATTAAATAATAATAATATTATAGAAATGTACGTGATAAGCCAGCGTGTGGCACGTGTGTTCGTGTTGGTGTATGTAAAACAGCAGAGATAGGGAACATCCGATATGTTCAAAGATATCCTGTTGTTCAGATGAAAATCGCTGTAATTGATTCTATATTTAAAGCTAGATATTTGGAAGACTTGCTATTATTTAAAATATATTTATTGGTATTTTCAAATATGACAAATACATTTATTGAAAATATTCCTGACAGACAAACGGAAGAAATAATGTAAAATCTTAACTGCGTTCGTTAAACGAAATTTTGAATAAATTTCAAAATAGAAAAGGTTCCGATATTCAATTTTCTCGGAATAAGATGTAAAAATAATGTTAAAAAAGAAAAATAAACGTAAATTCCTGAGTAAGAATGTAATATAAATTTTCGATTTTACTCGCGACACGATCCCGTTAAGGCAAAATTCTTGTTCATCGTTGAAAACTTGTTCGCAGCCGACATCGCGGGGCCTCGGCATCAAACTTTTATGCCTCTTTATAGAGTGAAAAGAAAAAGAACTTTGAGAGAGTTTCGTACAGCGTTGATATTCGATCTTTCATCCTGTCGTTCCATCGGAAAACGAAACTCGAGCACGACATTGACGTCTTGGAGAATTCGTGTCGAGATCGACTCGATTCGAAACGGAATTTTGTCGTTCAAACTCCGCGAGGTCCTTCGTCGTACAGCCTCCCGTAAAAATATTATTATACAACGACCAAACGAATCGAGATCGAGTCGTTGCTCGAGACACAAAATTCTTTCATTCGTCGTTCAACAGTTGCTTCTACCGCTGCTGCTGCTAACGTTGCTGCTACTGGCATAGAATTACTTCGCTTTTCAATTGGGACGACCGCGTTAAATCGCGTCAACGAGTGGAGCGGAAAAAAAAATTCATAAAGTTGCGCTGATGTCTCCGGACTATCTATATATAATATTAAATACAGCAAACTTTCTATATATCTACAGTCGCATTGAAAGTAATTATTGTAAGGGACATTCCGAGTTAAATATTTCCGCCTCGAAGGGCGACGAAGAGCGCTGCAAAAGAGAAGTACGACGGCAATGTGGTAGGAGAGATTCAACTGAATATTTCTCGCGAGAAAGACTCGACGAGAACCCTTCTTCCAGTTGCTTCCTCTTCCACCTCATCCTCCTCTGCATCGTCACCCTCTTACCGGCAAGACTATTCCAAGCCAGGAGAAAGAGAGAGAGAGAGAGAGAGAGAGAGAGAGAGAGAGAGAGAGAGAGACCGAAAGAGATGTCGTTTCCTCAATGAGAAGACGGAAGGGAATTTTTCATCAAACTCTCACCCCAATCACAATCCGTAGCTTCGTTGTGTCTCACCGCAGTCAACTTTTTCCAAGACTCACAATTACTCCTCGTTCTCGCTCGTTATAACATTGTTTAGCATTTTTCGAATAATTCTCGAAGCGTGCAGAGGAAGAAAACAAAAAAAAACTGTACTCTCACCTTTCTATTATTATTAGCCAAATTATCGTTGAAAATACATTTTTTAAATAAGTAAAGGGAGATTGACGGCTTCGTTTTTTTTTGCTGTTGATACAAATTTAGAGTTTCGATACAATCATTCATTTTTTCGAGAAAGATTATCATTTTTTTTTTATTTACACAAATATCTTCAACCGTGTGAGAGTCACCGAGGATGGCAGCAATTGGAACACTAACTTCATCGAGATATTGCGGACAAAATGGGTTGGGCCCAATCCTCGTATGGGACGAATCCTCGTAGCCTAACCACGCGTCATTTTCAAAGTAACGATTCACAATTCGTGAATCAATTGTTCTTATCGATTTATCGTATACCCTTAAACCAGATATTACTAAAATGCAAAAAGTGGTACAACATCCACCACTCTCTCACCTTCCCGTCAATTAATTTTGAAAGCCCGAGAATAATTCTAGATACAACAAACGAAATAAGTGGAGGACCTTCGGCAAGTTCTTTTTTCGTATATCGTATCGGAAATCGCGTATAATTATAACGTACAGTATTTTTCGAGTCGCGGTTTCTGGCAACGCGAATATAAAACGAAATTTTTTTTCTCGCACAAACCCGACAGCGTAAGAAGGTTCGTCTTTCCCTGCGGCATTGAAACTTGCAAACCATTAAATGCGCGGCGCCCGTCAGGGAATCAGTGTTAGCGAGCGGATGCTCTTCGCGAGTTGAAATTGAGTGTCGGCATAGGCAGAACCGCCTGCCGCCGGTTATACGCATAACGCGATCTCATCTTTTTCTTTCCGTCACTTTTTCTCCGTTACTTATACACCTCTCTCTCTCTCTCTCTCTTTCGCTCTCATTCTCTTTCTCTGAAGCGGACGAGAGTGGTGCGCCACAGATAAGTATATAATTACGATGCGAGTGTATGCGCCCAGCTGACGCCACCGAGACTTTCGCGCCCATGCTCCTTAATGCATACGAACGCTCTCTGTACTCTATAACTATATATACAAACAAACACACGCGCGCATACACACAACGCACGCACGCACACACACACACGAGTTACTTGCTGACGTTGAGTGTACAGCATACTTACTTCTCTTAGAATATAACAGCCCAGGAGTGCAAAAAGGTATTTTGAATAATTATTTTCTTAAAGTTTATGAGACAAGTCCTCGTGACGACTTTTTTTAAGGCTTCGAAACCTTACAAGCTAACAACCGTTGGTAACTAACAATAGCCACCTTTGCAAAAATTCAAAGCGATTTCAATACGAGGTAACATGCATTTGTAACGTAGAGTAGCAATCGTAAAGAGTAACTATCGCACTGAAGTTCATTCGAAGACTGCCTCGCCTAGTTCCCCACAGCGAGATGTCGAAGTTTCGATGAGAGGCCCGCGATGATACTTTATGGATCTCTTATAAACCAAAGTACCCGACATATAAATGGCAGTGTCAATAAGGGTTTCAATGGCGGAGTTGTGTTCTAATATAGACCCTTGGGAGTTATGTTATGAGAGGCGAAGAGAAAACTTATCAAAATACTTTCTCATAGAAGAAGTTTTGTGATAAATGGAAGATAACGAGGAAGCAATGTCCATCAAGGTTCCAATTTGCGGGCTTGTTTTTTTTTTTATCAAACCCGAGTTATCGAACAAAATATACAAGCAGAATCAACAAAGGTTCTGCGAAGTGTGGTATCACACTTTGTTGCCTCTCGTTTCAATCGAAAGCGGTGAAATCTGGCAAAGTGACGGGTTAAAAAAAGGCTACGAAATGCAGTGTCAACGGTGGTCTTAATTATAACTCGGGAGATTGTACGGAGGGTATACGTAGGATATGATACAAGCAAAATCTTCGGAGGCTCTGATGTGAAGTACGCCGTTACCCTTCGCTGCTTCTCGATTGAATGTAAATGGGTGAAATCTTATCCCAATCCTTCCTCATAGAAGAAGTTTTGTGAAAAATGGAAGATAACGAGGAAGCAATGTTCATCAAGGTTCCAATTTGTTGGCTTGCTTTTTTTTTCAAACCCGAGTTATCGAACTAAATATACAAGCAGAATCAACGAAGGTTCTTCGAAGTGTGGTATCACACTTTGTTGCCTCTCGTTTCAATCCAAAGCGGTGAAATCTGCCAGTGTGATGGGTTAAAAAAAAAGGCTACGAAATGCAGTGTCAACGGTGGTCTTAATTATAACTCGGGAGAATGTACGAAGGGTGTACGTAGGATATGCCGACGATACAAGCAGAATCATCGGAAGTTATGATGTGAAGTATACCATCGCCCTTCGCTGCTCCTCGTTTGAATGTAAATGGGCAAAATCTCTTTTAATAGAGAGCTAACGTAGGGTACGAATTACAGGGTCAATCACGGTTTAAATTACGACTCAGACTATGAAGGAATATTAAAGTACTTGCTTACTAAACACGTGTTTTTACATCATACTTGTATATTAAATTTAATACATCAGCTTATGCATAAAAGATTCCTATACAAGTAAATCAATTTTCATAAAGAGATTTATTACAAAGTATAGAAACACTTGCATAACTAATTATATTTAAAGTACCGATATCATTGCCCCTCTCCCCCAACTCAATACATTCCTTACGCGCATACGTCTATACAGCACTTGGTACGCTAGGGAAGGAGTCAAACTATCCGGGTTTCTAAAGTCAAGGATTTGTAGATCGATGGATCGTGGATGGAGTTCAATGACGTTTTAAATTACGACTCAGACTATGAAGGAATATTAAAGTACTTGCTTACTAAACACGTGTTTTTATATCATACTTGTATATTAAATTTAATACATCAGCTTATGCATAAAAGCTATACAAGTAGATTCCTATACAAGTAGATCAATTGTCATAAAGAGATTTATTACAAAGTATAGAAACACTTGCATAACTAATTATATTTAAAGTACCGATATCATTGCCCCCCCCCCTACCTCAACTCAATACATTCCTTACGCGCATACGTCTATACAGCAGTTGGTACGCTAGGGAAGGAGTCCAACCATCCAGGTTTCTAAAGTCAAGGGTTGGTAGATCGATGGATCGTGGATAAAGCTCAATGACGCTTTAAATTACGACTCAGACTATGAAGGAATATTAAAGTACTTGCGTACTAAACACGAGATTTTACATCATACTTTTATATTAAATTTAATACATCATCTTGCGTATAAAAGATTTTTATACAAGTAGATCAATTTTTATAAAGAAATTTATTACAAAGTATAGAAACACTTGCACAGATAATTATATTTATAGAGTACCGATATCATTGTCCCCAAACTCGATACATTCTTTACGCTCGTACGCCTGTATAGCTGTTGCTACGCTAGCGAGGGAGTACAAGTATCCGAGTTTCTAAAATCAAGGGTTGGTAGGTCGGTGGTTCGTGGGTGGAGTTCGCGACGGCTCTCGTTCGCCTCCGCTTGGTCCCTCGTACACTCTCGCATATCCGCGTTCTTGTTGCTCCGCTCCTCCGTTCTTCTACCTTGCAGCGTATCGGCTTCTGCAACATAGAAGTCTGCACGCACTCTCACGTCCCAGCAATCTCTGCGATATGTACGACTACAGCGGAGTGCGTTAAGGGTTGTGTGCTTCGCTCCACTCGTAAATGGATTCTATGTGTATGTAGTTTTCACGTAACAAGGGTATGCGAACGAACAACATGTACAGCCGTACTGCTGCAACGACTATCTTCCTCTCTCTCTCTCTCTCTCTCTTTTTCTGTGTATTTCTGTGTAGGCAACCTCTTCACACTGGTGTTGAAAGTCGCGAGAGCTTAATGATCTAGCGAAACGCGGGCACCACCCCTGAGACAAAAGTGGAGAAACAGAGAGAAAAAAAAAAGAAGATGAGAGAATGAAAAAACGAGAGAAGACGCGCATACCACGCGAGAAACGAGGGTCTGTTCTATCCCTGCCTCCCGGAAACCTGCTTGATACATGCATTATGGAACGTAGTAACATTATTGTGTTGCTGCGCACTGTGGTACCTTTGTGCAGTCATTTTGCCACCTCAGACGGCAACATTTTTTATCGAGAACTGTAGGCGTCATTCGTCTTTTATTCTTTACCTATTTATTTCTCAACATCTTTTGAAAGCTCTCTGCAGGAATTGAAATATGAACTGAACGTATATGTTCGCTCGAGGAACGAATGTCATAAGTGTATGAATATTTTATTGTTTAGTTCCGAGTCAGGAGAAAAATATAAAAATTTATTCTTTTAGTTTAGATTCTTTAGATTCTTTAGGACAGAAAAAAAACATAAAAATTTATTCTTTTACTTTGTATACATTTCTATGTGATGCCACAGCTGTTAGAATAATTTTAAATGAATTTAACAATAATACGATTTTTATAGAAAATAATCGATCTCGACTTTGTGATTTCTCTCAAAAGATACGTAATCTGTCGCAAATACTTGTCCATGGAATAAGGAAATATCGAGAATCGCGATGCATAAAATTTAATGTTATTACAAATCATCTAACAATATTTGCACTCGAGGCGATAGTTATTGCAAGATATACTTATAAATAAATCCGTAAACGTGCGCTGAAAATCACAGACAAAAATTTTATGAGCTACGTAAGGTATATATGATGAGGCAAAGGCATCATCGACATTCGCGTCCGGAAATAACTGTGACTGTGTGGCCCTCGACGTTCCGGACATCGTGGGTGTAAGATCGATAGGATTTCAAAACGACCGGTGGGCGTTAATGGTTCGCCAGGCGAGGTACTCGAGTGAATGCAGCAAGATCCACATGCTGCACAATCTCGTGTCATACACGTGTGCACAATGAATTCAACACGATGCACCGGTGTATGCATCAGTGCTGTCGTCGCTATGTATGCATCGCGGGAAACGAACAAATGTTGTTAGCTTACTACCGATGGGTATATAGCAGCACGTGTGCGCATTCATATGATACAGCGAGTCTCATTGTTGTTGCACCACGCTAATTGTAAGCCGTGCTCTGTATATGTATACCAGAGAATGGAGGAAGAATCGACTACCACAGCAGTCGATTCGTAACCCGATCATACGTTTTTTTTTTGTTTTTTTTTCTATCGATGCATACCGAGGCAACGGGCGCTTATGCTGATTCGTAATCCACTTGGAGAATATACCACAAAAGAAGGACAAATTGTAGATATCTTTAGAATGCGTTTGTGTAAGCCGGCTGTACGATCTTAAATAGTTTTCAACAAGTTATGCGTGTTGAGCTAGAATTCCAGAGGAATTTTCAAAGCGTCTGTTATTCTATTATATTTTAAAAAAAAAATGTCCGCTTAATGAGGACAAAAAATCACAAAATTAAGGGTTGAAGTATTTGTGTATGAAACACAAATTTACGTTACTTCCGTATCTCTTTGTTAATAAAATCGGATAGTCGGATATAAATTAATTCGATGAAGCAATATTCAACGAAATAATTGAATTTATTTAGTCGATAATAGCAATTGATTACTTATCCATTGATCGAGTAATGACGATTGGATATTTTTGTAATTGTGTTCGAGAGGTTAGTAAAAGGAATCTCGAGGCAGTGGAAGACAGTGGATGAGATGAAGATGTTGGAGGGTGCGAGGGGTGAGATGAAATCCTAGCTCGGTTGGCAGGGTACTATCGATCCAGTTACGGCAACTTGGCTCGTGTCGCGGACACTCGAATGTCGTTGCCAACTGCAATCTTTGAAATCGAGACTGGAAAATACGTTGGTTTTATCTCGGTAAAAGTACCGGAAGATATACGACAACCGCGAAGCGCGCTGTTACTGCAAGAGCAAGTAGTACAGTACCGGCCGCGAACGTCCGGTACAAACGATCGCAATGATCAGCAACGCTCGAGACTTTTAATGAAGGTAAAGCTTGATTAATGCTCCTCGACTCCGCAACCACCATCCCTCTACCGTATTACAGAAACGAGAACGTATTATATCCGTAGAATTTCTCAAAGTTTCTCTCGATTTACCGGTTCGAGCAGACGCAGGAAAACATCTATGTACATGGAATTTCTCTTGCAAAACCCTTGACTTTCGTGTAGTCTCGGACTTCGAAGTGCCCCTTTTGCATCGGGGGTAGTAATTACAACCGCAAACTCGCTCTCTCTGTACCGGTTGTGCTGTTCTCGTACGCATCACTGACAATGAGTTGTTTCCTCTTGATATTCTACCTTAGGTACGGTACATGGTATATCCCGATGGACGGATTACCTTAATGCCGAATGGATACAGTGAATCGATGTATCACATACCTCACGAGATATAAATTATAATAGTAATAACAACGATTGGCATTTTATGCTCTTGAAGTGATTCGCTATCTCTCGGTCGATAAGAAAAATATCTCCGCCAGAATAAATCTTTCGGATCAAAGAGTAGAACGATGAACTGCGTCCTACGATTCTGTAGTTCAAAGTTCCTTTTTGTTTACTCGATGGATCAAACGTGAGGTCAAAATTTCAACTGAGAGAGACATACGAATCAGAAATTTTTAATGATTGCATCGATCTATGAAATTTAAATCGTTGTCCCCGAGTTCAACTTGGCCAAGTATGTAATACAACCAAGTATATAATTACAAAAATAAGTCCAGAGTACCGGTGTTTTATATTTTAATAAATCCTTTTTCCGGATCTGGAGAAACATACATTTTATAAATAGAAGATAAAAAATTCGTTGATACGAAATTATAACAAAATCTACTTCGAGTATGCTAATTCCATATATCTTCGCACCGGGGTTTTATCGAACAGCAGTCTCGTTTTACTACCTAACGAACGAATATGCATATTCATTTTAGACATGAATTTAATGCCATCTATAATACCAGGGGTTCGTAAATGTTTGATGTTGCGCGTGACACTGTCTAGCCTCGCGTTCAGTATGGACATTCGTACGTATAACATGCGAGCGATACATGAATTCGCGCAGGAAGTACTTGAGGAACGTAGTGCTCGTGTCAAAAGGTTCGCGAGACGAAATATTATCAGGGGTGTCGTAAACAACCCGGGCGAGCACGCTTGCGATACGCTTGTGATGTATGACAGCAGCAAAGGTGTTTCTATAGTTCGTACGTGTATACATGAAGAAGTGGGACTCCCGGGGAGAACGGGAGAGTATATGGATATATCCTCCTCATCCGATTTAACCTTCGGACGCTACAAAACCCCGCAGGCTCTCCCTATTCTCGCGAGGGTGGCGAACCGACGCAGAGAGCGTTAGGGGTGATGGTCGTTTCGATGTCTGAAGAGTCGACGAGAAGTTGAATGATGAAATCGATCAAGGACATCCTAACGTCCTGTGAAAGAGTCCTTGATTCACTGCCGCGGTATACACGAAGAAACCACAAGAAAAGGAAGCTATACTCACTGACGTATAAAACGTAAACGACTATTACTGTATAGCGCACCGAAGCCATTCGCCATTTTATTTCACTCAAGGTATAATAAACAGTATATTTATCGGTTGATCGAACGATAAATTACACTTGGGAATAAATCCCTCAAGTTTCTCGGTGCGCGAATACGTATACGAGACATTTAATGACAAATCAATATTGCGGTGGTCTTTACTTTTTATTCAATTTAGTATTTTGCTTCGCAATAATCTACCAACAATTTTGCTTAAAAAGTTGTCAGTACGTAATAAATGTTAAGTATAACGATTGGTGTGATAATGTTTGTTTCCCGTTCCCAAATTTATACCGATCGAAGAAATGAAATTGATAGATGACGCGTAGACTCGATCAGTCAATCCATACTTATATCCAGAGACACGATAGCGTCTCGACGTTAATTATTTGAAAAAAAAAAATTAAATGTATTCAAACCTCTTAATGATGGCCCATCGATCTGCCGACACGGGAGTTTACGTGGAGAAAAGAAGTATGCACATGTGGGAATAAATCCTTCAAGTTTCTCGTTGCGTGAGTGTATCCGAGAAATTTAATGACAAATCAATATTGTAGTGATCTCTACTTTTTATTCAATTTAGTTTTTTGCTGAGCTTCGCAATAATCTACTAACAATTTTGCCTGAAAATTTTATAAATAAGTCTAAAAACTGGTGTAAATATGTTTTTTTTCCGTTCCCCAAACACATACCAATTGATGAAATGAAATTGATAGACGCCGTGTAGACTCGATCTGTCTATCCGTATTTCAAGAGACACGTCTCGACGTTAATTATTTTTAAAAAAATTTGATGTATTAAAACCTCTCAATGACGTCTCATCGATCCGCCGACACTGAGGTACATTGCTCTTACTTTTTCCGATATAATTATTCTATGTAACCGAGTAAAGCCGAGTAACATTTAATTGAGTACTCGAAAGGAGCACAAACGGGCTTGAAAATTCACGGGCTATTGAAGCAATTCCGATGCCGTTCGCGTCCTAACGAATTAATTATATTTGTGAACAGAAGTAATTCATATTTTTCTTGTATAAAGATTGTCAGTTGAAAAGATTGTATAAATTAAATAAACGAAAGGGACGATAAACACTGTGGGACGAAGGGAAAGAAAGAAGTCGCCGGGAGATAAGAAGAAGAAGAAGAGTGGAAGTACGCTTAGCGAGACATCGCGACACCGCATAAGATAGACTTTATTAACACTGAACCTGTCGTGCATTTCGCTTTAGAAGCAAGAAGAATATTATTATCGCGTTCACTACTAGAAATTGTCGTGAAATACACAAGAATAATATTTATGATTAAAAGTAAAACTTCTTGACAACGAAAATTCGCCGACAAAAATATATTTAAATCAAAACTGTTTTAAAAACCAACACAATTTATTGTACTACAGGACAAGTTTGAGTTGACACAAAAATTATATTTTTAACAATTATCAATGAGGAAGTGACGTGTAATTTTTTATTTGCCTTTCCACCATTTAAAATCCAATCTATCAATCGTTTATTTAATAAAAAAATCTTCTATTATATAAATAAAAGAAAAAATCTATTCGAAACGAACGTCACGCGACGATAATTCTTATTTAATATTTTTCTGTGATACTCGACGTGACGTCTTCATTTATAGAATGACTTTGATGATCCGAAGTACCGAATATATCGCTTTTTTCTTACGGGATTTCTTATGCCACCGTGCTCGGTGCCTCGGATGGTATTATAGATTTACCAAGGGGTGAAAAAGTGATACGCGAGGGAAGAAACTATGTACCTTGTCGCCCTGTAGGTACTTACTTACTTACTGCGAAGACGCTCAAAGCTTCGACCGATACGTTTGTTTCTGTTGCGCACATTCCCTTCTGGTATTCTTCTTCGTCTATGGAACTCCTAGACTACTGAAGAAATAGAGAGGATAAAAGAATCTATGGATAGAGAGTGAGGAAGACGATGAAAGGAACCCTGGAGAATCGTGTACGGAAGAGACCAGAACGCGTAAATACCCACATACGTGGTTGCTTTGGCCGTACTTGTAGTACTATACCTACCAACTGTACGTGACTGCCTGGTACACGGACTCCCCTGGGACGTGTTAGCTTCGCACGTGATATTCTCATCGGCCTAACCGGAGTTCTGACTCTGACTCTGCGGAGCTTGCTCGTCTTTAAGAACTAGAGCTACTCTCATCCTCGACCTGCCATTCACCCGATGTCTCTAAGATATTTGCAGACCTCTTAGCACGTAGGTAAATCCAGTGGGATTCTATACGCTCGGCCTCTTTTTTCTCTCGTGTTATTTCACCGTTCGCTTTCGAGTTTCTAACACCGCTGGGTTCACGTTGATGATTGCGTGGGGTCGTCATGTGTAAATTGTAACGATACAGGTGACATTTATTTCATCTATTACCTGCAGAAATGTATCGGTGTATCGGTGTAACTTTTGACAAATGTTTGCATCATTTGATTATTGTAGAATGATGTAATCATTTTTATAAGTCGTATTAATATAGAAAATAAGATAAATGTGTTGTAATAAAATCTATGGAAATTATTTTGCCGTTTATTTTATAAAGGTCGGTAACTTTTCTGCGAGTACACCCCATTAAGGTTAACTACAACAACAGACACGACGAAAACTCTTCGGAAAAATCCTTTCGTGATATCGATATACTATTCCGTGTTTTTTTTTTTTGCAGGTCGTAGCGTAAGAATGAGTTTCCTGAACGTGGAGCCTCGTGACGAACGGTTCATCCCTTCGACCGAAGTCCCGGGAAAACGTGGAAATACCCTCTGCGCTTGCTCGTAACTACGCCCGCGAGTCGCACACAAGTATCACGGGGATCTCGTGGGTGTTAAGGTCAAAGGTAACGTGGTCGTTACGAGCTCGCATCGCGAGTTTACCCGAGTATTCATTGCAACATAACTACACGAAGAACGAGAACTCGGAAAAGACGTTTCGTTTGCGATGATACTGAGCAGCCATTTGTACAAATATATCACTCGGTGATTACATTCTCAGAATGATTCCAAATAAAGGAAGTTGGAAATATGGTTGGTACTCGTACATGCTCCACGTAAAGGTAAATTCATTTGAATTATTAAACGTTTTAATGTGAAAATATCATTTTTAACCCTTTGCACTCCGTTGTCGCCGTATTTGCGACATTAAAGCCTCTATGCCCTACTAGCCTGGAGTGCAAAGGGTTAAATACAAATAAGTAGTACGACGCATCGAATCGTGTGGAGCGGAAGGTCATATTTTCCCAGAGACTAGTCATTTCCTAGACGAGCACCAATCTCTGTTAACCCTTTATAAGTCACACCGCCCTATACCGTCCCGGACTGGGACTATGCAGGGCAGAGTGGGGGTAACACGGTAAAGTTGAAGAGTGGGGATATTCTTGGGACTTATAAACGGTTAAATGAGCTGACTTCGTATGGCAACGACTTTCTGCAGTTTCCCTGTGTCCACGTGCACTAATTATTTCGAGTCTTCCTAGGAACCTCTCCCCAGTGGGCCCGAATTATTTCAAGTTCCGATTGAAGCCCCTCCCAGGCCATGGGGTATCTTCTGGAAGAGACTTGGAACAATCAGGGTCAGGGGAGGCTTCAATGGGGACTTGGAATAATCCAGGTCAAAGGAAAAGTTGCAAAGGATACTTACATCGGATAGATTGACGAGGGTGCGTACACCCGAGCCGTACGATACCCTGACGTATGTAATTTTATCGAGTGAATGTGGAATATAGAAAATTATATAGAGTACTTTAAAAACCATAGTAATTGTTAGTCAAACGACCGTATAAATTAAAACATTTACATAGGTATAATGTATATGTTTGGTCAATAGAATTAACATTTTGCGAAACACAGCTCGAGGGGTGATCGCGATTCTAAGCGCGGGAACGAGAAGCCTAATTCGTATTCTACATTTGCGAATCATTATAGATATTGGGTCTGATAACTTGAAACAATTAAATAAAAATTGATGAAGCAACCAGATTCGACAATTCGACAATCGCAAAATGTTCGTCCAACATAGACGCTATATCTATATAAATGTTGCAGTATTTTTAAATTAATAAAACGAAAAGTACGATCCCACTGATATAATATCGTTGAATAATAATTTTCGTATGACAATTATATGTGAAGAAAAGATTAAGAAAGAATATTTTCGCCATCGTCGAAACGATCAGGCTACATTGCAGAAGAAATTTTTTGTTTTAAACAACATCTGTGGATAATCCGGGGAAAATTCTTAAGCGGGCAACCCGGTACTAACTCGGGTTGGTAATGTTAAAACTCTACAACGAAATATCGTCATCTCGATTTTTATCTTTATTCTACGAGGGTCTGCGGACGGTGGTGTTTCGTTTCGGCATCGATTCAAGCAACGGCTAATAAAGGAGTTAAGACTCCGTTGTATTAAACAAAGTGGCAGGGGGGTTGCCGCGAGGCGAATAAGCGTTTTTATTATATTTGTATATATACCAACCGAGTGTACAAGGGTGAAGAAAAGGAAGGTGGAGGCAACGGATATATATAACAACGTATAAGATACATGTACGTGTGGACGGTGCTGAAACCGCGGATTTAACTTTATCGTTCATCCCCGTTGGATCGTTGAGCCAAAGGTGTGTTTTACGGTTGAGATCTTGCGTACCTTCCTACCTTTCGAGAAATTGCTCTGAACTATGCCAGAAAATTACGACAATCAACGAGATTTGCTATGAGTCGCTGTGGTATATTGTTGCTAACCCCGTTGCTATCTAATATAATTCCTCTTCTCTTTTTTATCGACTGGTCTACTACTACGTCTCGAAAAGGATTGTTAGTCTATGTAAGAAAATTTCCTAGATCGCAACGTAATGAATTAATTAAAATCAAAGTATCACTTCTGGGTAGCTCTGCGGAGAGATTTCGCGAGATTGAATTGTTACAATTGAGGGAATAGCATCGACTGGGGTTACTGTGAATGTAATGCTTCTTGCTTGGATGCGAATCGATGCTAAGATGATTCAGTTACCTCATTTAAACTGTTTATATTTATCACGTTAATTATAAATATATTGTTTAAAGATCTATCAACAATTGAGAGAAAAACTAACTAATTACATGGCAATAGATAAGTTTGACAACAACAAGTCATAATCCGATTTATTATCATAAAGTAATGTAAATTTTCCAGTAACTAATTATTTCAAAATTTCGTATTACACTAAAATATTCGTAGACATTTAAAAAAACTGGAAAAACGATTGTCAGCCAGAGAGATATTATCTCGGGCAACAAGTTTTCATACCGGTAAAGCATTTATTCGCACGAATAAAAGTAGGATCTACTCGCGAGCGAGAGAGAGAGAGAGAGAACAAAGTGCGCGTAATTGAGAATTATAGTTACATATTGTATGCGAAAATGTGGAGTTGAAGCGTGAAAATTGTAAGGTCTATATCGTGTTATATGCACGTAGAGCATAAATAATAAATACGATACAAGATACATCCGTCTCAATTACATGCGGAACTACCAGAACAGTTCTTGATTTATTTTTTTTTACCTCTTTCAGTTTGTTAACTTATATTTTTTCTTCCTTATAGAAGCCTCTTCTATGTTTTCGTGAATAAAAAATTTCTCGAAATTTTTATGTCAAAGTACCATACTTAAACAGTCGCATGTGAACGCACGTGAATATGCGCGCACGCGCGCGCGTGTGGGTGTGCGCGCGTGTGGGTGTGGGTGTGCGCGCGTGTAGGTGTGCGCGCGTGTGTATGTGTTATTCTCTTTGGTTTTTGGCCTCCTACCCACTGTATCCAGTGGAACTTCCCCTATCCGGCACCCGGGGCCGCGCCACGTAGGGGTTTCAGACTCCCCCTACGGGGTGTGTGTGTGTGTGATACAACGAGTTACTCGATCATCCTGAAACTGCACACACGTGTCGAGTCGCCAGCATCGTCATTTTGTTGCAATTTTTGATAAAATCGCTAACGGGTGTCTAATTTGATGGTTATTTGGATTTTTCGAAAAGTCGATGTACGTTTTCGTACATTTTTAGCTATCGAGTTAAATTTTTTTACAAGAATAGGCCAGGGAATAAGGTTATTCGGTACTGCATTTGGCATGAAACGATCAAGGCATTTAGATTTCATTAAACTATGATTTTTTTAAATTATTCGAAAAAAAACGATCCTTCCTCCAATTTTCATAAATTTTCATCTATCAAAATAAAACTTGACGTAGAAATTGACTAGGATACAAAGATACTTGGTCTTGAATTTGATGAGAAGCGATTGAGAGATTTAAACTTGTTAAAATCTGCAATTTTATCAAATATTCAATTGTATTTAAAATTTTCATACCACTTTCTCTGTAAGGGAGCCAGAATAGAATTAACAAATTTACACGTTTTATTTTTTTATCTGTATTTATATTTATTTTGTTTCGCTACCAAATCTGATTTACGATCTACACTGTCTCGATGGAGTTGACTATTTTTATTCCGGGCCCTTTTTATTCTAAGAGGGTTCGTGTATAAAAGACATTAAGACAAAAGAATTCATTTAAAAAAAAAAACATAACAACTCTGGCGTCATCAAACTGATAATAGTTGGATGAACCAACGTATTTGTTAAGCAAACTAACTTATTATCGCACCCAACCACAACCTATTTGTTCGTTCAACTATTAAGAGTTTTCTAGCGACAAAATTGCTTCTGGCAACTCACTACTTTTCTCCGTGTGACGCAGCGTTATTTTTTTCTTTATTAAAAATCAACCTGCTCGGAGACATTGGAATTTATAATCATAGGAAAGAGACTTTTATCATTTCAATCGATTAAAGTACACGATTGAAAAATCTGAAAGATATTGTCGATATTGTAAAGGATGTGAAATACTTTTTCAAAAATTATTAACTCGTCATTGGCTTGGCTGATATCACATCGAACGAATCATATATGAAATTACATTCGAAGAGGCCCACTTGATACAGTTTGTGGATCTATTGTCCACAATGAAGTATCAAATCGACAGCACGTTTCACCAACTCTCATAACCATTGAACACAAACGTATAGAAGAAAACCATGGGACCATTGACGTTATCGACAACCTACGTGTATGCGCCCTTACGACATCTTCTCACTACGACAAGACCAGGGCACGTTACTCTTTTTATCGAATAATCTTGAAAGATTCGATGTAACAGAAAAAGCTACGTTGAAAGCTCGCAGAGTGACGTGAAGAACACGGGGTTGGTAACCTCACACGGAAGTGCGATGATTACACCGAGAGATAATTTCCTATGGCAAAAGAGGTCAAAGCTTCAAAGGACTCGAAGATGGCGCGGGTTCGGTTATGGAGTGTTGTGCATTATGATATTGCTGTACCGAGTTTCTTGCATCCGATCCTTTACTATCCATAACAACAACAACAACAACAACAACAACAACAACAACAACAACAACAATAACAATAACAACAACAACAATAATAATAATAATAATAATAATAATAATAATAATAATAATAATAATAATAATAATAATAATAATAATAATAATAATAATAATAACAGCGTGCTTTCTTTTGCTGCCATAATGTAATAATAAAAGATAATAATAATAATAATAATAATAACGTACTCCACAGAGTTCACGATAATGTTAAATTCAAGGACATCGCGTTTCACTCGTGTTAAAGATAAAACAGAAATTATGTTTAAATCGTGAAACCCTTGTCCAGGAAAAAATATGGACGCTATGAAACGTTAAAAGATAAGAATAAAATATTTATTATAAAAATGTCTGCACGAAGAGAAGAGGTTAGGAATATTCTTTCAATATTTTTTTAAGGAAATAATTAACGTAAATATAAAAATAGTTGCATGAATCAATAGTTGAATTTAAATAGTTGCGAGGCCTTTCTATTCTACTCGCCCCCTCTTTTTCTCTCTCCCCTTATCTCGAATTTACGTATAGTCTAATTTATGATGATAAGTTGAGCAATTATAAAGGATTTAAATATCTTAATTACAGTGATGTAGGGAATAGTACATGTACGAAATCCAGGGAATGACTAGAGTACTCATTAAAAAGTCCATAAACACCTACATACTCAACTTTATACACCGATATCGTACGTATTTATATACACAACCCTCACGTTACAACGCTACAATTTAATTTAATTTAATTGCCAAGGATAAGGTTCCACGTTCTCCAGAAAATCCTGGATTAAAGTGCAAGCACGTTGTAGCACGTAATATAAATCTATCGCAGTGGATATATCCAGAGGGGATTGAGTCGTGGGAAACGGAAATTCAATACTCAAACGAACGTTACTGTACCTACAATTACCCATGGACTTTGTATATATGGACCGCTCAAAGTAGAATTCACTTGACCATTATCACATTTTTTTTTTTTCATTACATACGAAATATGTCAAGAGAGAAAGTATCGTAATCGTTACGTCCTGGATTTTATAAAAGGAACGCAAATAATATATTAATTCTCTATTTTACAGTGAAATGCGTCGCTCAGGGATTGCAGTTGGAGACTGATCATGGGGAATTTAATATTGATTTTTACACTGAGACATCGCAACAATAAGAGATTTTCTTTTAAAACTCGGCAAAACTACGAATATATCGAGAGAAGGTTTGTTATCACAATTAATGTCTGAATGTACTTTTGATAGTAGGACTTCAAAATGATGTTTTTGTACGTCGTTGACTTCAGTGGTCGACGCACGAAATAGAACTAATTTTAGATTTTAGCGTGAGACTACTGACCCAAGCAGAAGGTACATATACATCACTGATAAGAACTACTGGGAGGTACAAAAACAAATGCGCGTACGCGCGGTTGAAGCAAAAATGTAACAATTCAATAAAAAAAAAATGCATAATTAATACGGACGTAACAGTAATGAAAAAAATTTATTTCACTGCCAAATTACGTTTCAATTGTATGTTTCGAGTGTCCAGTACGTTGACGGAATTCTGTTTGTCAGGATGTGCTATCCGGAAACGCAATAACATTTTTATATTTTAATCCAAACGAAATATTTTATCATCCATAGTATTTCTTGGGCAAGCGAACGTGGAAATTTTTACATTTATATAGATACAGCGTCTACATACAGCGTCTATAGGATAAACATTTTAGCGAAACACAACTCAGAGTGCGAGATACGTGATCGCGACTGTAAGCGCGGAGAACAAGAAGCCTAATTCGAAATGGTGGCAGAATTTTTTTCACAATTCCTTTGGTAAAGAATTATCGAATCTGGTTGTTTAATAATTTTTTATTTAATTGGTTCAAGCAATTAGACCCGATATCTATAATGATTTCGCTAATGCAAAATGGGAATCAAGCATCTCGTTCTCCCACTTAGAATCACGATCACTAATCTCCTACCCTGAGTTGTCTTTCGCAAAAATGTTCATCCTATTGACCAAATAATAGACGCTATATCTATATAAATGTTCGAAATATTTAATTTTATTAAAAGCCCGAATGGGTGAAGTATGAAATCATACATGCTGTGTGTGTGCGTGTGTGTGTGTGTTAGACTGAGAACTTGGTAACAAGACGGAGGAAGAAAATGTCAAGATTTATTAGCAGCAGTAGTGAATCACGCTACCTGTTAAATTCGCGAAATGGAAAAGGACATAGAGGAGACATCGCGCTGGAGAAAAGACAGCAGGGAAGAAGGAAAAAGCGTAGGAAGAGAAGTACGATGACGATGGCGACAACCAAGAGGTCGCTAAAGTTGAGAAGCCGGTGGCTAGAGGCTTTATTACACTTCCGAAGGTTTTATGTTCTTTAATCTGGACGTGACATTCCCCAGGAGTATTGTTTTACTCCAAGTTGTCGCGTTCTCTGTCGTTCGCTTGGCACACGTACGTACCTACTCCCTGTCCTGTCTCCGACTACTCCAAAATTTTACGAGAGCAACGTATATAAAATCTTGACGATGCCTGCCACTTGGACGAATTTACACAAATAACTTTTTGGGTACTACGATCAATGATCGCGATTGTATCAGGGGTACAAATTGAAAATGCGGGTTTGATAACAGATGGCGTTACTAACGCTATACGCATCAGGCAGTACTGTGACTATGTTCATGTCAAAGCTACGTCTTATAGCTTTAATTTTCAGTATGTGTCAATTTGTCGCAGTGTCAAATTCATAGTTTTTTTGAGCTCTCAATATGTCGAGTTTCGTGCCAACAAAACAGCATTTGCGGGAAGTTTTAATTTACTTCTTTAATTTGAAGAAAAGTGCTGCTGAAGCACATCGATTGGTCTCCGAGGCTTATCCGAGTCATGTTCCATCGGTTTCAACGTGCGAGAGATGGTTTGTGCGGTTTAGAAGTGGTGATTTTGACGTTGAGGACAAAGAGCGGCCGGGCCAAGTGAAAAAGTTTGAGAATGCTGAATTGGAGGCAATACTCAATGAAGACTCGTGTCAAACTCAACAAGAGCTCGCAGATTCATTGGGAGTGACACAACAAGCCATTTCCCATCGTATAAAAGCCCTCGGAATGATCCAAAAGCAAGGACATTGGGTGCCGTATGAGCTGAAGCCGAGAGACGTCGAGCGCCGTTTTTTTGCATGCGAACTGCTGCTCGAACGGCAAAAACGGAAGGGTTTTTTGCATCGCATTGTCACTGGTGATGAAAAGTGGATCCATTACGATAACCCGAAGCGCAAAAAATCATATGGTTACCCCGGCCATGCATCATCATCGACGGCCAAACCAAATATTCACGGCGCCAAGCTCATGCTCTGTATTTGGTGGGACCAGCTGGGTGTGGTGTATTATGAGCTATTGAAATCGAACGAAACCATCACAGGAGCACTATACCGAACTCAATTGATGCGTTTGAGCCGCGCACTCAAAGAAAAACGGCCACAATACGAGCAAAGACACGACAAAGTAATTTTGCAACATGACAACGCTCGGCCACATGTTGCAGCGCCGGTCAAAACATACCTACAAACGCTGAAATGGGAAGTCTTACCCCACCCGCCGTATAGCCCAGATATTGCTCCTTCCGATTACCACCTTTTCCGATCGATGACACATGGCCTAGCTGACCAGCGCTTCCATTCTTACGAAGAAGCCCAAAAATGGGTCGATGACTGGATAGCAGCCAAGCCGGCCGAATTTTTTCGCGACGGTATCCGTAAATTGCCAGAAAGATGGGAAAAAGTTGTGGCTAGCGATGGACAATACTTTGAATAATTCATTTGTTACCATTTTTTCAGAATAAACGTTCAAAAATAGAAAAAAATCCCGCATTTTCAATTTGTACTCCTGATAGTTAACCCATCGCGCACCAACGCCGGGTTTACGAAAAAGCGAAATTGCAACTATTTCTCAAAATTCATAACATGTCGCAAGATTTTTTTTTTTTTTCCAAATTGCAAGATTACTTTAATATATCATTCCCGTGATAATGAAAAAAAAAAAGAAAATTAATGAACCCTGTGGGTATTATCGCAATAACAAAAATAATTTGTATATCGTTCGTTCCAAAGATAAAACTTCCGGTACTTGGGAGGCTTGAATCTTCGTAAAAAAAATCTGTAAGTTATATTCATCGTCGTAAAGCTAACTTAAGTGTTTGCAACATATAATTCTAGCCAGGAGTAAAGACTTAACATAAATAAAATATTCCAATGAATATTACATTTTATAAATCTCGAAAAGGGGATTTTGCTCTTGATAGATTTATCAAACGTAAGAGACAGGGATTAAGTAAATAGCGCCAATTTATAACGAGTTCTAAATCGATTCTACGTCAGTGAGCATCATTCGTAGAGGCTTTTAAAAGTAACCTAGATTTTTCCAGTTGGCAATATAACGGGACTCGAAGCGTTTGCAATATACGTGTGTGGACTATCGCGAGACACTCACAAGGATTAAAAATCGATCGGACCCACTGAACCTGCAATCGCATACACACGCACGCACGCGCAATACACACACACACACAAACCAGTCACTGAATTTCAACCCATCGACTGATTAAAAGCTTTGCCCGCAACGCTCTATCTATCTATACAGTTTGAGCGTACTAGATAACTCAGGTTGCATCGCCAAGTTCGATTTACTTGCCATGGAATATATTAAAAATATATTGTCACGCATATTTCATAATACGAGTGCACGTATCTCGTACATGTGAAAAAAGGCGCAAATTTGAAATTTGCACATTGCTTCCTCGTAATTCTAGCCGACCCACAGATTTTCCTCTACGGGTAATGGTTATCGCAACTCTGGCTCGTAGCTCATAGTTTTAATGACACTTCCTCACAGAGAAAGTGATATTAATATTATCAATATAATTGAAAATGAGGTAAAATTGGAAATTTCGTAAAGTTTATTTACACGTAAAATTCTATCTTTTTCGATATATTGTGAATAAATGTTTCGAATACATTTTATTTCCACGGGAAAATAAATGAAACAATTTTGCAAACATTGAGCTACCGATTGTTTTATAGGAACATTAACTTCGTATCCTTCTATTATACAAGAATTATAATGAGTATTGAACGGAAAACTCAGAGCAGCGTGGGTTTTATTTCACCTGGCCGGTAGATACACTCGGTCACTTCTGGATTCGAATATGAGCGACGCGTTGATGGATTTGCGGAGGCCAAACGTAACGTAACGATCGGTAAAAAAAGGCAGAGAATATATTTGTGCCACTCACAGCTAATGTATAATTTTATATAACTGGAAGCAATGCACGTGCTGGAGTAGACAAAGGGGACGTGATAAATAATCATTTATTGATTACGTTCACCGTAATCACGTAAACAATCTCGTGTGTACGTGCTATGGAATTACGTCGATACTCGCAAATTAACAGTAATTAGCAAGTTGATGCATTCACGGGAATATAATTGGAAATTTTTCGTAGGCGGATGCTGTCACGAAAGTGTTTACTCTGGAATAATGCAGCGAATAAAACGCTATTTTTAGTAAATGCGATGCAGTGAATTATGTTCAACGTCATAAGTTAAAATTGAACGCTAGCCTTTCGCTTCGTAATAACTAATTAAAAAATTTATTTAATAACCGGTAATTCGCACTTTGTACCACACGTAGAACATTTTTGTTGAACCGTAATTTTTAATTACATAAATACCTCGATAAAAGATGCGCTATCGTAGCCCGGTTTAATACACAGGCCTGATAACGGATTTACTCTTCTCCGACTGATACCCAGTACACGATAACCGGAAAATCGAAATTCCATACTGATGAACGTATAACGGAAAAAAAAAAAATATTTGAACGGCAATCAATAATCTAGTAGGTTAAGGTGGTAATCCTGCTACAGGAAAGTCAAGGTAGAAATGTCGTATGAAATTAAAAAAAAATGTATTCGAGTTGTCGTTATTTGATAAATAAATTTGAATTTATCGATAGAATGAAATGTCTAAATTATTTAGTTTATAAAAATTTAATAAAATTTGTTCCTTATTCGAATCACTCTGATTCAATGATTTCTGCAAGGATTTGTCATTATTTTGTGTCATAAGACATAACGTACATGTTCAACGAAGAATAAATTCAAATATTTTTAATAAAATTTTTAATTGTTCAATATCTGCTGAAACAAAACGACTGTCTTGAGTAGATTGAAATGCAAATGTATAATCGTGTATTCAATTTTTCTTCATTTGTTGTGCATAATTTTCGTGAGTTAATGTTAAAATCTCTCATGAAGTTGAGAGTTTCGAAGACTGGCCACTCATTGCAGCTTTGCAATATTTTAAACTTCAATGATAACTGTTATCAGACTCCTGAATTTAATAGTTAATAAAATGATTACAATGCACGATTATCGAGGAACTTTGTAATCTTCAATAATAAAATCAACGAATCGTTCATTGTAGTTGATAGCAACACAGCAATTAATAGTCATACGGTAAATGTGTTATTGTAATTGCGAATCACAATTATGTTGACACGGTTAACACATTGCGGTGAATCGTTGTTACAAAACGACTGTCTTACGTCGACTAAAATGTAAATGTATTCAGTTTTTCTGCATTTTTTGTGCACGATTCTCGTGAGTCAATATAAAAATCTTTCACGAAGTTAAGAGGTACGAGGACTGGCCACTCATTCCAATTATCAATCTCCTGAATTCACTTGTTAATAAAATGATTAAAATGCACGATGGTCGAGAAACTTTGCAATTTTCAATAATAAAATCAACTCACCGTCCATTATAATCGATAGCAACACGGTAGTTCGTAGTCATACGGTTAATGTGCTTGTAATTGCAAATCACAGTTGTGGCAACTGAAATGTAAATGCATAACAGTGTATTCAATTTTTTCTCATTTTTTGTGTACAAATCTCATGAGCGAATATAAAAATCTCTCACGAAGTTAAGAGGTACGAGGACTGGTCACTCATTCCAATTATCAATCCCCTGAATTCAATTGTTAATAAAATGATTGAAATGCACGACGGTCGAGAAACTATGCAATTTTCAATAATAAAATCAATGCACCGTCCATTACAATCGATAGCAACACGGTAGTTCGTAGTCATACGGTAAATGTGCTTGTAATTGCAAATCACAGTTGTGGTGACACAGTAATTATAACACATTGCGGTGAACCGCTGTACGATCATGTACCTGTGTGTTTCTCTCGTTATACGGTGATCGTACGATTGACGATAATGCTTGTCGTGTTGCATCAGAAATTAAAAAAAAAAATGACATAGCGGTGATTAGCAATTTGAGCTCGTTAGTTTGCTCTTGTGTTACTCACTGATAACATATACGAAACCTATAGCCGGTGGGTAACCAGTGCTTCGTTCAAAGACTCGATCTCACGGTTATTGGGGTGGCGCGCGGTTACCCATTCTCGCTGGCGAGGGGTCGTAACGTCGGAGGGTGGAACACGTGTGCGCGCAACAAAGCGCAGCTTCGATAAAGTCATTGTAGCGGTAACCGCGAGCTCGCAATTCATCTTTCCCTCTTTCCTCAGAAATGAACTTTTACGGCATAATATCAACTGCTAAAAAACAGAAGGGCGTACACCATGGTCTTTTACGATTTAAACGATATAGGATAAGCCTTTCTCTTTATTAACAGACGATATCTATGCTCATATTATTTTTTTAAAATTCATGTTGTAAATAAATAAATATATTTTCTTTCCTATGCGATGCATTACCATTTTTCATATGGCATTGATACCATTTTTTTTTCTGTTACAAGAACTTTGTAGCGGATAATATTTAGCACCGAACTTTTAACGTTCCTATACCTTTGTGCTCTATTGCCGTAACGGTTAATATCTATAGTACATAGTCGATATTCCACTCTTCTCGCAATGAAATACGTGACGCGTATTCTAATCCCCCAGCGCAATATCGAGTGCACGTTTTATAATATACTATAGAGGTAGCATAAACGTGCACCACGAAAATGCATTCGCAGTTTTACGCTGTTATATATAGATAGAAAGGAGGTCGAAACGCATAGGCCACAGCACTTTGGGATTAAACGGATGGAGAGCTCGCGCTGTCGAATCGCAACCGATTTCGAGGCACAAATTTTTCTCCTCTTTATCAGATTTTAATTGGAATCCAATTCACGCACTCATCTATACATTATAACGATCCCTACCAAATTGATATTCAATCGCGCTACGTTCTCGGTGCAATTAGGCAAATTCCAACCAGCAAATTCGAACTCTCGACGTTCCATACTCGAGTACATGGTATATGCGGTACGTGACACCGTGCTGGTACGGAGATTACAACGAGCGCGAGGAATTAATTTCAATTATTAATGGCTTTTTTAATTGATGTATATTTGTAATACGTTTGAGTACGTTGAATTCCATTTGAAAATCATGTTCCAAGTGTAAATCGTATGTGCGTAACCCAAACGATAATCCAACGAGAATCGCGCGGTTGCGACATATTTTAATGACGTCGTTATATCTTTGCGAAGTAATGTTAATATTTGCAAAGTCGTGACACCGGGCAAAACGTTGATGCCGGTATCTATAATTGATAACGAGCTCTATGGATCGTTATCACTCTTTTGTGCGTCTACTAAAATTAAATTAAGTTATTCTCTTCTAAATGCATCATTTTTACGATTTTATTTCACTGTTTACAGATCTCGTTTGATATTAGTTTTATGTGTGAGTCGATCGTTTATAATTTATTATTGATTTTTTGATATATGTTTACCTTAAGCGTGATCGTATTGTTCCGATGAATTTTGTGAATTGTTTTTATTAAAAAATATTTAATAATACTTTGGATTTATGTTTCATGAATTTATTTTTCTTAAATCATTAAACATTGTTTAGAAAAATAAACAAAAATTGTATGATAAGAGAACACAAAAATACCTCAGTTTATCACTTGGAGTTGTGCACAATTTAAAATTCATTATTCACTGCGGTAATTGGGATATTTTATGAGAGTTTATAAATTTTATTTTTATTGAAAATGAATTCGTGGCGAATATTGTGCTATTATCTTCTTGGTATTGGGCTTTGACGATACAACACGATCCCGCGGGAGTAAATTAAAATCATCACTCTCTATCGAATCTATCAATAAATGTGTATGAAGTATATTTGATATGCGGTAGAACCAAGCTATATTTATTTTAGCTATATCTTGTTAGCTGCAGTATATTGTCTCTACAGATTTTAACTCAACACTCTGTACACTCTTCATTCCAACTCAACACAGCATCGACTGTACACGCGTCAACTGTACATCTGATACGATTTGCAACGAACAGTGTGCAGTCGACGGGTGTAGAGTCGCTGCTGTGTTGAGTTGGAATGAACGGTGTACAGTTGACGCGTGTAGAGTCTCTGCTGTGTTAAGTTGGAACCTGTGGAAACGACTTATTGCCAAGTTAGCCAAAGTTAGTTCAGCTGGCTCAAACTAAATAATTATTCCTCAGTGCGTCCAATCTGCAACTGTATGAACTTTCTCCATAAACCCAAGATAAATTGGTACACAAATCGATACGACTCCCTCATTAACATAAAGAAAATAAACTCGATGTACATTAAACACCATAATATAGCCATAGACATCGATGGATACGTGCGTAGAAAATAAAAAAGGTTCATTCTCTCAACGAATTTCTTCGTTGAAGCTCTTGCAGCATAAAAATGGAGAATGCGATAATGGACGCTCTTCTCTTATATCGCTCTACCACTGTATACACCACAGCAGCACCTGAGATGTACGGGAAGAGCCGAGCGGAGTCTGGCCTGTGCGAATCGCGCGTGTGGAAGCTTTGATACATTATTTATTCGATGTCTCCTCCATCCGAGGACCGAGGACCTCTGTTTCTTCTCGCCTCGCGCATCCTCGCCTCGTACGAAGCGCTTGGGTTATTCTCGTTCCTTCGTGCCGACGTTCGGTCCTCAGCCCTGCACTCACCGTTTCGCCTCTCTCTCTCCACCAGAATCGCTTTGGTAAGCGGCCGTAAAATCGAGACAAACTTCGCCCGTGATAGGTATTCATGGAGGCACCTCGAAACGAAAAGGTGACTATATCGTATAGCATCGATAGACGCTGGTAATGACGAGCGAAGCTGTCCTCTCCGCTCGATGGTAAGCAGGCAAAAAGGATCGTTCGTTTTTCCACTTTTAGTCTAGGAATGACCGGGGCAGGTTGGCATATGAGTCAAGTTGGCTTGATGCGTATTATACGGATAAAAAAAATCGCTGGATTCTACTGTATTACCGGTTACGAGTTACAAACAAAATATTTGGTTGATCAAACCAAGGGTTAATAGTATAATTGAGTGTTCCTTTATTTACAATGACAATTATTTCCTTCATTCAACCTGTTATTTTGTTTCGTTACCCGTAATCGCTAATTCAATGCGATATATGCGATTGTTTCTTTTTTCAGTCTTTTCTTCTCTTCATTGACAGCGAATGTCTCTTCGGAAGGTTTTAAATAACTCGTGAAAGGTTTATAATGTTCACAACTTTATATCGTTGAATAAAACAAAAATCAAGATTATCCAGTCTGCGAAAATTATGGAAATGAAAAGTAGGTTCAACAATACAGTTCCTTATGCGATGTCTAGAAATTTAAGTGATTCACACGATTCTACTGATACTAAAGACTTAGAAAAATGATCAAGATCCCTTAATATGGTTCTCAATGATACAGTCATTTCACCTTCATGACTATAACCTAAAAGAAATAATAAAAAATTCACACAAAGTTAACAAAATTGCCCCGGTCTCTTATCCAACAAATAAATCCGATTCTCGTATTTTTTCACGATCAACCGATCGAGGTGTAAAACCCGATCAGAAATAAGCGCAAGAGGACACGAGAAACGATATAGGTAATCGCGTGGGGCGAAGAGAATATCATCGCGGGACAGTCAGATGTTAACCGATAAATACATTATGCATTTTCGGTGAGATCGTTCAATCGCGGAATTGAAGGAAAACTCGAAAAGTCGAGTAAAGTAAGAGGAGTGGTACAAAAAGCTCGTGAATTCGTATTGATGTTTGCTATTTTTTTTCGGACCTCGTGCTGTAAACGAATATAAGATTCGCAATCAATAATTTAACAATCGACTCGTATAAAAAAAAATGAAGAAATAGGGTAAACGATCAGGCGAACGTACCATCGGTAGATACGTTTTTAAATATAAACCATGCGTTATTATTATTATTGTTATTATAATATTGTATGGGTTGCACGTATTATTGCTATTAGTATTTATTGATGTTGAAATGGTTTTTCACCCTCCTGGAGATCCTTCGGAATAACTTTACTCCTCGATTTAGTCGAGATATACATTTTTTCAAGTAATGTAAATTTTTTATTAACCAACTTTGCAGCAACTTTGCAGCAACTGGTGAATTGTAACAATCTGTTTGCAAATGGTTATTCTCGTACGAATAATAGGAAGTTGAATCAATCATCGTTGAAGGTTACTCGCATTTTCTTAATGCTTATCCATTTATTATGACATAATTAAATTTGTGAGTAATAAAATTGTTACTTGCGGCATATTTATACTGTGTCATTAAACCTCGCGGTCATGAATTATAAGCAGTACACACGGCAAACATATCGCTGTTGTCCGCCATCAACTACATTCACTCTCGTGGAAATGCATTCCCGCGCCCAGGGATCGCAAATTCGGCGACCTAGATTGCAAAATTATGCGAGTTGATTCGCGTGTGTCACAGTATTAACCGTGAATGCTATAGTATCAATGTATGAATGTTGCGCGGTGATTTGCGAGAATATTTTGTTAACAAACAACGCCTGATGACGCCATTCGTCGAAAGATTAAACGTTGGATTATCAAACGCTTGAAACAAGTGAACTTCCCGGAATATTATTTCGCGAAATGTCATTTGCCATAAAAATTTTAATACCATCCTCAAATGGAGTTCGATTTCATTCGAGTTGCATATTGCATCATCATTCCATTAAATTTCAGTCGACTGAGTTACGTTGAAGCGCATAATTGAGTAAATCGAATTTTACGGTGATACAAACATAAAGGTTTTACTTAAAAGGACACATTGCGATACTTCACGGTTGGAGATGTAAGAGACAATAAAAAATCTCAAGGATCTCCCGGAAGAAGGCTCATCGTACCCCCCGCGATAACGTCAAGTGCCATACGCAAGGAATACTCGACCGAGCTTTTTTTTTCGCACACCTTGCACTTTTAATATTCGGAAGTGGCGCGCGGTGACGCGGATATCGTAACGGATATTGAAGAGGTGCGCTCTCGAAGCACGAATAACCCGAGTGCTCGACAGTTACCGATTTCTATTCTTACCGTAAATTTTACATAGTGAAGGATCCATGCTCGTGATTTTTTTTTTCTCTTATATATCAAAGTCAAATTGCTTAACTAAAAAGTGTTGGGAAAATTATTTTTGCACGTCTGTTCGCGTGTGTGGGATAGTCCAAAAAATAATGAAACTTCCTTAAGACTTCTCAAGACAATTGAATTTTCATCAACCAATACGATAACTGTCGATTTAAGAAAAAAATCACAAAAATCATTGCAGATTTCAAAATAATTCTCTAAATTGTACAATTGCTATTTTTTTATTTATCGATCACGATTAAGCTTTTAAGAATAATTCGTGCGATGGAATGTAGAGACAGGGGAATCCTTTAACCCTCAACGATTCGATAGAAACGGTGAGCTTGCAATATTATAGAATTCGTACAAGTACATTTGTCGCAAGTCACAAAGTACTAGTTGCGAAAAAAGGAGTACAAGTAGTTTTTCGTGCTACGCCACTGGCGCGAAATATTGATCGAGGGACGGAGAGACCCTTACGCTTGGCGCCAGCCCCGAGCCGCAAGCAACAGCAGCCCTTACGTAGGTATAGGTTGCTTTCGCGCATTATCCCGCTCGAAAAAAAAAGAAAAAAAAAACGGAGAAAGTGAACGAGTCGGAGACGCGACTCTACGATGATCGTTGTTCCACGAAAGTTCACGTTAATTTCTCCCCCTCCCGCAATGTTACGCATCGTCGAATCTCTTCTCCTTCGTTATGCGTTTCTCGGTTCTCCCGCTGAACCGAAAGCGAATTGATTCGACTGTTTTGAACAATTATTATAGAAAAAAAGTGACAAACTGTGTCTGTAAACAATAATTTATTTATTATTATTATTATTTCGATTTGTAGCAAAGATTGTCACAATTCGAATAAAAAAGTATTTTCAATACTTTTACAACTAAATAATTAACTATTACCATGCCTACGACGTACAATAATTGATGGTAAAAGAATAATAATTGTACATTTATCTTATACCCGTGGAAGACAGAACTAACCAACATACTCTCTCGCGGAAGAGGATTTACGAAGGACATCAAAGTAGAATGAAAAAGCGATAGGTGAATTTCACTCGCTGCTCTTTTACGGTATAATAATGAAATTATGGCGGAAAAAGGCGCGTTTTACATCCTCTTTGCACGTATACCACGCGAGTGTCTCTTTTCCTCTTGTATATTCATTTTCTTCTCACGCACGATGAGTAAAGAAAGGTATCCTGACATTTATTATTTTTTTTTTTTTTCGTTATCGGAAAAAGCCAATAGTTGGTTACGAGCTTTCTACATTTTTCTGTATTGTCACGAGCTGCATTTTTTTTTCATATACACGAAAATATTGTCATAGAAGAATAATGATACACCAATGTATTGTACATAGAATTAAATATTACACAAGTCCCTTTGTAGGACAGGGTACAATTAAAACATTAGCAATTCGGCTTCGCACGCAAGCCTTACATGCTTCACAAGTGCGTGTAATGTACGTGAATTATGCGATGCAGAGCGACCGGAATAAATGTCACAAAATCCAAGAGTCAAACTCGCTTGAATAGCATACCTCGCTGTACATTATTTAATAATTCTTTTCACTCTATTCGACAGGTGTGTCTTCTCGATTCTCTTTTAGGTTCTCTTTGTTCCATTATGTAGAAGCATTGGGAACTATAATCCAGTACGAAGGAGGTCAAAGGAGTACCAGCGTGATCCGATAAGCTGCACGTAGTCCACCGATAGCCACCGTGACTATACATGTTGCTTCAACGTGCGACCTCGTACTATACATAGCCGTAACACATGTACGGCATTGCTACTGGCATAATTAACATGTCGATGATCGGACGAGAGAACGAAAATGCGGGTTTTTTTTAAGGGAACCGAGCTTCGAATCGTTTGATGCCCACTCGTGAAACCACAGCTGTACTCGATAATAGAAAGGATATTTTTTAAAATAGATATTCCTACAGCACTAAGATAAACGAATGGGATACGAGGCAATGGCAAAACACGAAAAAACAAGAAGGATTTGAAAGTAAATTCAGAATCCCGTGGACAACTGCTACGGCTACCGCGGTTAGTCAATAAAAAGCACAGTACCTCGATGACAAGGTGTTTATTGGAGAATCGTTGCGCTTGGATGAGAGTGCAGAATCGTTCACGACAAAGATTTTCGTAATTTCATCGGTCAGGACCTTGGAACGCCGAATGAGAAAAACAAGTGAAGCGCACCTCGCGTCAGATAAGAAGCGCAGCGGGAAAGGAATGATGAAGAGAATCGATTTTCCTCGTCGATAGTCTATGGCGTAGCTACGAATGGAATTCACGATATAGCGTCGTCGGACATCTTCAGTTTGCAAGTAGGAATCGTCGAAAGGAGAAAAAGATTACGTGAGAGAAAGAGAAGGAGAGAGAAGGAGAGGAATAACAGAGAACCTAACACACATTCGGACGCTACGCGAGTCGCTATCACCCCCGTTATTCCATTATCGCTCAACATGCTATAAAGTGGGCAGCGATAAAGTGGCCAATCAAAAGCATCTGCGCGAGAAAATTATAGTCCACTATATATAAATTGTATAATGGGAATAGTATACGAAGTGCGCGAGTAGTCCCTATGGCCATGGGACTGTGGTCTCGCATCGTCCAGTACGATAACCAAGTGGTTGCAAGTAGATACGGCAGTCGTAACCTACAGAAGATATTTCCATGCGTGTGTTGCGAATTCGTACGAGTCTTTCCATGCTGAACCAGTCGCTAAAAAAATATCGAAATATCAGATTATACAGGGAGACGGATGATTCGTTTCTTCAACGATCATCTGCATGGTTAAATACGTTCAAGTCGGTTAATATTGTTGAACTAATAAACGAGTTGTTTCAATCTGCCCGTTAATTGGTTGGCGATCAACTGATTAGTTGTTGAAACAACTATTAATCGCCTGGAGCGTATTTAATGCAATTTGTTGGAGGAATCGATAATTTCTTTTCGTGTATGATTACAGCAAGGTGGCCATATAAAAATAATGAAAAAATATTATTATTCTATCGTTGTTTATCGATAGTTTTCTTCCTTACATATAAGGTAAGTGACTTTGGAAAAATATGAAAATTATAAATATAAATGGTTATCCGATAACAATTTAAGTTTATTTTGACAATAATGAACTTTTGGTTGTTAGATATTATAGTTTTTAATTTAAAAAGTTAATAAAACTTCGTAATATCGAATAAGGTAACAGTTTAAAATATTTTTTATGGAGTATAAAATTTAATAAAAGATATCGATAGCGAAAGACAACTAAGTTGCCTTGCGCTTGGAACCTGGTATAACCGATAAACGAGTGAAATTTAACGTTGAGAACGCGTTTCTTATAGTCCGACCTATAGTTGAGCTTCTCGCAAATTTTTTATGAGTTGAGTTTTAGTGGAAGAATCGAGGAAGTGTAGTGGGTCGAACATTTCGTTGCGACTCGCTTAACGTGATAAGATTAAGAAGCGACATAAACGAAGCAAGTCCATTTGAAATTTGAAGAGGAAGTACGCATCATTGAAAAATTTCACCGAGGCCAACGAGAGGATATTCGTTGATGCTGATATTTGCGTGTAACTCGGATTATCAAACACCATGGAGGTTCCGGATCGTTTTAAATGATCTAATACAAAAAAGCTTTTGAAACATTTCTATACACAAGATTTATTCGTTAGGAAAATCAATAGAATGTGATGCGGCTAATTCTACTGATCCGATTGAAATTGTAATACCTGCATTAAGTAATTTGTAAGTTTTTTAAATACTTCAGGGTCAAAAGATGGGAGTAAATTTAGTCAAAGCTGTTGCGTCCTTTGAATTCATTCTACATTTACATTGTACATCTTCAACGTACATCTTCATCGTACATCTTGACCGTACATCTTCATCGTACATCTTCATCGTACATCTTCATCGTACATCTTCATCGTACACCTTCATCGTACACCTTCATCGTACATATTCATCGTACACCTTCATCGTATGTCTTCATCGTATATCGTCATCGTACATATTCATTGTACGTCTTCATCGTTCATCTTCAACGTACATCTTCATCGTACACCTTCATCGTTCATCTTCATCGTACATCTTCATCGTACACCTTCATCGTACACCTTCATCGTACATATTCATCGTACATCTTCATCGTACACCTTCATCGTATGTCTTCATCGTATATCTTCATCGTACATATTTATTGTGCGTCTTCATCGTACATCTTCATCGTACATCTTCATCATACATCTTCATCGTGCATCTTCATCATACGTCTTCATCGTACATCATCAGGAATATCTTCATAGTGTAATGGATCGCATACTTTGCAGATCGAGTTTATAAAAAGATCGTAGCGTGTGGCCTATATTACAATACGATTGAAGTAATTATTTCAAAACCTTATCTCCGCGATTGTTATACTTACATAAACAGAAACCCTCTCGTTGAAATATAAAGATGAAGCTCTTCAGCTCGTGCTGTACACCTTTCACAGTTTCTACAGTTAAAAAGTATATATACAAGATACATAAAAGATATATCTCCGATATATCAAATATGTTTCGTCGAAAAAATTTTTATCTCAGATATATCTTAAGATATACGCGAAATATACAAATAGGAAAAATATATCTGAGATTTATCCAAAATATCCTTTAAATGCATTTCTGATGTATAAACCGATGATAAATCATATATATAACTGACATACTTTTTCATATATTAGGTACTTTTCCCCGGAAGTAAGTGCGAATATATTCGAAGGAAACGTTTCGTTCTAAATAAAAAATTCCTCTTTCATAAGACTGATTATATTATTACGATTTTCAAAGAATATTCCATACGTGTAAGACGTAAAATCATTGCAGTTGCTCATCGACTCGATAATTACACTTTGGACACAATGAAAAATCTGACAAAAGTGAGAATCCTGACACAAGCATCTCTTGGTATTTCTTCACAAGCTGGAATTACACCCTACACTGCTTTGCACCGTGTACACTCGAGTCAAATGTTATTACGCATAGCACAAATATTTTATCCCGCATCTCTCGCTGCTGTGAAGAACCCTCGAGGCGCTCGGAGCAGTCACTTCTCGAAGGCTCAAGTCGTTAGAACGTATAGCAGCGCAGTGAGCAAAGGAATAAAAAAAGCGAGGCAAACGGAAAAAGCTTCTACCCACTGTACGAAAGTACACCGGGAGTCTCGTGCTTCCGACGAAGAGCTTTGCTGCGTCCGACTGCAACCCACCGGACATCCTAATGCATTTGTACAACTTGGAAGATACATCAGTTTGTACTAGTTGTAATCGCTCTGACTCTTGATAATATAACACTTTTTGAACACAGGGAACTGTTACTCGTAAGATGGACTCGATCTACTTGTAGAATCTGAGAGTCGTCGAGTCGATGACGAGAAGTAACGAAACGCAAACCCATCGAGCAAAATGTAATCACTCTCAGCCTTGTTCACGTTGTTCTACATCCTAAAAATATCCTAAAGATTTGAAGAACAAAATCTAAGGAGGGAGATCAAGTGAATACCAATCAGTTGGCTCTTGGACCGAAATGATCAGATCGATCGATTGACTGGCTTGGAAAAAACATGGAGAGATCGTGAAGCCTGAGCGAAAAACCGCGGTTATATATTCAATGTGAAGAGTATTATGGATCCCGAATGTATTCCCAATGGAAAATAGAGAATTCCATACGGGTAGGTACGAGAGAAATTCCGCTTGTGGAAAAACCTTCGCGGTATCGGACGAGAGTAGAGAGAAATCCCTCCGTCTCCCGTTCCCCACGAGAACGACCAATTCTTTCGTTCCACGAGGGTTACTCTTTGCATAGAATTGATTCGAGAAACCTAGGTACATACACATATATCACTCACGGTTATTGCCAACGAGAGTTATCATACAAACCAATGGCTTCTACCGAATGGAAAGGAAGCCCGAACCCCCTTGAGAATGTCGAAAACCACTCGTAGTGAATGCTACGCGTTGAATCTAATAAAATTATCTAACTTGTATTTCTTTTAATGTATAATCAATAACTTGAAGTGCCAAAAAAATGAAACTACACAGTTGGATTAACCAATAGAAAAAAATGTTGTAAAAATTTTCAATAAAATCTTTGGAAATATCTCGAATTATCGAAATATTTCGAGTGTCGTGTGTCTATCGTAAAAACGATTGACAAAAATCGATGATGATAATAATAAAAAAAAAGAAGCCAATGAAAAGCGAGAGCTTTGATATTGATATGAGCGTCGAAGTACTTTTCTTCAAAGTATCGATATGAATATTGAATAAAAAAAACTCGAACCAACATCAATAATTGAACGAAGCTATCGTAAAATGATTAAAGAGAATAGTAAAGTCGCAAGTATGTAAGTAATTACAGAACGAATATTTATGGAATTTTTTTGAACGCTCGCCAGCACAGAGGTTTCGCTGATCCGAAGCGAGTGCGATACACCAGAGAAAAGCAAGGAATAAGTGATGAACCTTAATAATGACAGGATAACACACTGTCGGATGAATAGGAGGATGAGGCAGTGGGATAACAGTCTGAAAAACGCGTGTGCGCTTCGATATACAAAACCGCAGGGAGTTATAGCGAACACATTGAAGTATCGACCGTCGGTAGAGCCGCACAGGTCTGGCGAGAACGAACCTTGGCATTGGGAAGAGACCGGAGACTGTATGTATAGCGACAAACCTAGCCGTGCACAATTTTTTTTTTGTCCCGCTCTATCTGTTCCCTCTTTATTTCTATGAGACTCTGCTTTTCATGCGCGTTTCTCTTCTTTCTTCCTTTCTTTCTTCTTTTTTTTTTTTTTATATATCCACCACCCTCGAACCCCCTTTCATACGGTCTATTGTCAGCACTAGACGCTTTGAAACTACTTTTCACCGGAGGCTACGTTTGTACGTGCATAACGCCCATTATGCGTCCTTGTATATTTGCGGTGACGGTGTAGATTGTGCACCGTAAATTATATCGGTGTATACACATAATATGTTGGTACAAACTTTACTTCCAGCTCGTATATCCTCTCGGCAATGCTACAAAGACTCGTATACTCTCTAATCTCATATCCAGTCTTTCACTCGTGTACCGTATTAGGGTTGCTCAACGTTTTGCCTATTACCGCGACAAACCACCGGGCGTGAAATGTTCAATGTCACGTACCGCGAACTCTCGTTAGACGAGCTCCGTGTCACCGTTATAGTACACGTGGCTGGGCCCTGCGGTACAACCAGCACGCATACCGTCGGAATCATTGACGTACATATACGTATATAACAAAACGGAACTGGAGGAACGAGGAGGATCCCTCCGTTCGAAGAGGTGAAATGGACAGCCGCAGACAGCGGTACCGACAGAACCGAGAAATTTCCACGGACGTTGAAACGCTCCCACACGGTATAACGCTGAGTCCGGTACGGGTGCACGAAAGAAAATTCGACTGGGCAAACGGCCAATCGACCTGTTCAACCGGGACTTCCGTTGCTGTCTCATCAAGACGTCGGAACCCTCCGACTAATACCACACCGCTAGCCTGAATTCCTAATAGCCATCGTTTTCTTTCTCCAGACGTTATAACACGTAGATATGTTGTTAAGACTGACGTAGATTGCGAGTCTGCGAAAGAGCTCCGTTCATTAACTTTTTGAAGGCGGGTGTTACAAAAATTGTGAATTTTGTACGCTGTTTTGGCTCCCGTAATAAAGGCATAACGTCACGTGCTAAAAATGTGTGTCGGTCTCTCTCGTATTACCGCGATGTCCAATAGCTCACTGTTATCTCACTCGCACCGACGGTGGTTCGATTGATATCGGCACATCATCTTCAAGAAATTCCATAGAATTTGAGTAGAAACGATAAATGTTTAAGATTATGTTGAACATGTATGGGTGCATTGGGGATAAAACTAATCTTGCGATCTCGAATTTCTCCGCCACGGTTGATTCGTCGCACAAGAGACGAGAACCTCATCGCTCTGCAGAATTTTTAAACGGAGGACAGCATTTTGTCGGTTTTTATTCGACGGATCAACCGTGACAAAGAAATTCAGATAACAAGCACATTAAGTGCAACTCCATCTGTTTTCAGACGGAACTGCAATTTTATTCAGTACTTATTGTCTTCGTGATCGTTGAAATATTCAAAGTTTTTGCAAAACCGGAAAAAATTTATGTGAAACCACTGATGTTGAATTTAAAAAATATTATTGACAGTGATGACCAAGCCTCTTTAATTCCTGACGCGAACTACGCTTTTTCGCCTGGAAAAATGAACAATTACAAGCCTTATAATCGCGGATCAAAATAATTATTCACGTTACGTACGTATCGATCGCACTTTGTAATTAGTTCGAAGAATCTTTGAGCCTTATCGCATATCGCGTCTTTGAGAGACACACAGAGATATAATGCGCACTCGTGCGTCATGCAGAATTATAGCATGTACCTCCCGCGTTACGCAGAGTCGGGTACTTTCGTGTCACGACGAGAGACGAACCCCGGTCGAGGTACTCTCGGATTACAGGCAACCCTCTGTACGGTCTTCCGTCGCGTCGGGTCGCCGTCGTCGTCTGATAAACGGATGCCCGAGGGGCGGACCGCGACTCCGACTCGGTTACGCGATGCGTAATATCCCTGCGTAGGCCCGCCGTGATCCAGACGGGTGAACGATACGCGAACTCGACGCCGTCGACGACGCGCTGCATCGCCGACTACCAAGGAAGAAATTATTGCCGTGCGTGATGCATACGAACAACTAAAATACACGCGGACAGTTCGACGCTGATGCGAGCTTTGCGCTCGAAAGAGGAGTTCCCGTAGAGCTCGTATACAGATGTACACCGCACACGAAGCGACGACGAGCGAGCGATACTCTTCGATTATAACCTAATCCTCTTCTTCGTCTTCTCATTCCATTTATATTCCCGCTCTGCTGATGTTCGAGGACGACGGTGCGTGATCAATCTTGATAAAAGACTCGACGCGTCAGACATTGAGATGGAAATCCCATACGAGCTACAAATTCGCGAGCGTCTCGCGATCTCTCGAGTGCCTTATCCTCTTTTTCCTCTCGTCTCACCCTTTCAATCTCGCAATGCCTCGGGCTATGTTCGTATTGGTATTATAGCCAATTATTCGGGAGCCCCGTGTTATCTGTAATGACGCGTGGGACACGCGTCGTTGAACAACTTGACGAGAATAAACGATGTGTCCAAAGCACGACATACGAATGGTCTATATATATATATCTTTCAATTGCCGGATTCATGGTCCAATAATTTTTGTAACCTACTCCTACAGAGATAGGGGTACAGTCGTTGACTATTTAACAGTGATATCTATCTTGTCGATAAAGTAGCTTAATAAGAAAACATAAGATACAAGTATTCCTATGATTAAATATTCTTATTTTTTAAATAATTTCAACATCTCGATTCGTTCCTTCAATGAACGTGGATGGCCATAAACTTTTAAAAAATAGGATAATTTTATATATAAATTAAAAGAGTTCGTAACAGTCTCATTAAAACCGAACAATCAGACAAAGATATTAACATAACCGAGAAAATAACACAGTCGGGTTGCGTTGGAATAGATTTCCTCCGTATCCTATAGCTTTCACGAATAGCGCATGGGATAAGAGATCCCTCCACGAGGTTTCTGTACCGCTTTATCAAATATAAACTCGACTCAAATATTCTGTTGCATCGACATGCATCGTTATATGCTTCGCAATACAAGCTTGTAGCGAAACTCGCGAGCAGAACATTCTGCAAAATTTAGTGCAGCTACGAAACAACGGTCAGGACGTAACGTCGACGGTAAGCTACGTGGAAAGTATACCACCGGTTATTGCTTTGACTCATGGATCGCTCACTAAAACTTTTAGGGATTCGAGACGGGACCTCCAACTTTTAGGATACCTCGCGATTTTCCTTCTCTCGACTGCTTCATCCACAAAAGAATCTAAAATACAGACAATAGACGACGGGGCTGCGAGAATAATTAGTAAAATATTTATATAATACGTTCCCTCAAACGTTTTCCGTTAATTAATATTCAAATTACCTTTGTTACATAAATTCCTGAGCGTCGATACCTCCAAGTCTGTACTACCGATCGTATAAAACAAATCTCACAAATATTCTTCGACTTTGCTTGGATTACACGGAATTTTTTTCCAACGATTTTTAAATAAATTGCAGCGTGCTAAAGTTAGTGAAAAATGTATTTTACTCCTTATTCGGAAGTTCATTCAAGATTGTGAAATATACATCTATGAAAACTGTAATAGAAACAGTCAATTCAATTTACTCTGACAATGAGTCGGCTGATACTTAAAATGAAATTTGGTTTAAATTCGTAAATGTACTCTTCGGTGAAACTAGATTTGCTTTTCCTCTAAAATATTAATCGGCTCTGAATAAATTACGATTTCCATCGTCAATTATAGTTTCGAACGGTATTCCACTTCATCTTGTATCTCGAGTAATAGCAGATCGATCGTTATCGCGCAACATGCAATTTTAAATCAATGATACCAAACCTCATAAAGATTATAATTCGACACTTTTGATGTTGGTGATAGTAAAATCTAAAGTCTCACAATATTACTTACAAGGGTCGTGAACAAAATTATGAAAGAAATATTAAAAACCTTAAGCCGGTACGCTCGTGTGCTTGTAATAAGAAGTTGCGGTCTGGGTCCTTCATCGCGGGCCATCCGTATGCCGATATTACTATCTCCGAGTCCCCCGACCCTTTAGGCAAATCCATTGTGATACCGCCAGGAGTATTCGCCGAGAAAGTTCATTGTAGTCGCGAGTACTCCGAGTCCATGGGGACGCGCCGAAGAGATGGAACGAGGAATGGGCGCAGAACAGACGGACGACGATCCAGCTAGACACTGGCTAGACCTGGAGAAAGTCAAAGAAAATGTTCACGAGGCGAATACGTGGTGGATGTTCCTTTTCAGTCCCGACGGACCGCTTAAACCTAACGCTCTGGCTCCTTCTCCATGCCACACATACAACCTTTTGCGTCCAGATTCGTGGGCCAAGGAAATTTCGCAGCGTAAGACGTATTCTTGGGAACGAAACTTTTCGAAGCGACGAACGAACGAACGACGAGAAACACATTTATCGTATACGGTCGTATATAGCATATTGTCGCGTGTTCGGAATTCTTATTTCGACAAGTTTTCTTCCTAGTCCTCGCGCGCGAAGGACGCACGTCTTAAGGTATGTAGCTTCGCAAGGGGTTGGGGTTCGGGTCTGGAGAACGTGGATACGCGCATCCGGTTGCCCTCCTACGCTTTTCACTCGTGAGTAAACCGTTGATATCTACGAGTGACTTAAAACGCATTGACGTTGTGTTACCGACATACGGTAACCAATCGAGTGACACTACTACTGGGTTATTGAATTTACGTGTATGGGAACTATAGTATGGGAACACGTAGTAACTTTTGATTGTATAAGATTGCTTTATCACCTTTGATATTCTAATTGGAATAATATTTATAAGAATAAAGTTTTTTTTTTTAAATCATCATTTTATATTCGATTTTTGAAGAAAGACGAATATTTTGAAAGTACTTAAAAAAAATTGCAGAACCATAATGTAATTACATCTTTTTATGACTCCAGAGTGATAAATCTGCGAAAATTATATTCGCCAAGGTATAATTTGAGATAAACTCGTAGGTGAAAATTTCTCCCATGAGACCACTTTGCCGAGCAGCCGCTCTCCGAAAAGTATGAAAAAGAATGTAAGAAAAATCTCTTTTGGTAGTTCAATCTTTTAATTTTACGTTATTTTATTTTATGTTCCTCACTTTTTTTTCTCGTTCTATATTCTGACTCGTATCGAATAATTTTCTTTACCGTAAATGCTTGACACACGTTTGTAAATAACGAAGTTATAATATATTCAGCAAAAGAAAAACCAATGTTGCAATTGTAATGGCTATACCACCATAACGAATATGCTCTTGAAAAGCATTAGCCGTTTTTAATTCCACGATGGAAGAATGCTTATTTTATGCACGAACGATCACGATGTGCTCAAAGTCTCAAGTAAAATAGAAGAAGGGTCTACGGATCTTTCGTGGGAGTTGGCTTATTACCGTTTTACTGTTCCCCGCCATTTTCACAGGCGCATCAACGACGTCGTCCCGAGTATTCTTACCAAAAGCCGCAATCTTAAACTTCCCCGGCTCTTTCCCGCTCTAAGCTCGGTTCGCTTACCGGCTAAAGGTCTCGCGGGGGGTCAATGATCCGCCAGGAAGCCAATCTATTCCGCGAGGCTAAAACTGGACTGACGTCTATAGAACTTTCTTCCAGCTCATCGACCAGCGCTGTCGTTACGTAACGTAACTCGCGATCTCTTTCTTCTTCTCTCTCACTCGATCGCTCACTCTGTAACCTCGGGGGAGATCACGAACCCATAACGGGACAACGCTGTAAGAAAAACAACAGAATGTACTCTTCCGACAGATCTATGTACACCGATCTAGGGATATCAGAGATACTTTCTATAATTTATAACGGGCGAGAAATATATTTAAATTACGAGAAAATTACAAATCAATTGATTTGTACAAATTATGAGAAATATTTTAATAATTGCGTGGATAATATTTATTATTTATTTAAGGATGCTTCTCGTATGTATTTTCTCTAAAATTTAAAAAGTAACCAACTACATTGAAAATACTAAAAATATTGAATTCGATTAAAAATAAAAAATGATAAATAAATTAGTTTAAGGATTTTTTTTTGTTTTCGTAAAATTAATTCTTCGATTTAAAAAAATAATTTCTTAGTCATTTTGTGTATTTCTGTTTTTGAGAATTCTTAAAGACTGCTTTTATGGAACTGTCGGTTCAGTCACCATGAAACTTGTTTTGTTAATATGAAAACTTTTTATTCAAACGTATCCAAAATTCTCGACTTTTCATCAATTTTTAAATATAAAAACCTAAAACATTGAAAACGACGAAAAAATGTCTTCAAATTATTTTATGAATTCGGAATAATCAACAAATTCATTTGATAGGACAAAAAAAATTAATTTTTCTTCAAATTACGTTTAACGATTATTCTTAACTAATATATTATAAGCTTTACGTCCTTGTTAATATTAAAAATTTATGGTTGCCTTCAATATGATCGATTTATAAATTCATTTTTCTCGTATTATTTCAAGGATTGTAGCAATGTGGTTCGCGCGAGAATCGATCCTGATTATGAACCATTTTCGAGAATTTTTAAAAGCTTCTTTTTCACGAAACTGTTTGTTCAATGATCCTGAAACTTGTTATGTGTAAAATGGAAAGTTTTCACTCAAACGTATTCAAATTTCGCGACTTTTGAATAATTTTTAAATACAATAAAATATGTTAAAAATTTCCAACTGCAAGAAACGACAGTAAACAGGACTTTAGCTTTAAAAAGTTTTCATATTAAAGTAAATCTAGAAAGAATTAAATAACTTCTGATGTCATGCTAAGTAACTTTATATTTCAATTACAATAATTCGTTTACCGCTGTCACTAAAGTCTGAAGACATCTTCTTCAGTGTTAGAAAACATCCGTATCGTATATCATTTTTCTTTCAAATCAGAGTCCAGACGCCAGCATGTTTCTTGATATGTAAAAGACGATTGCAATGTCAATTTCATCCTGTTGAATAAAATATATATACAAATTCTCTCACTCCACCGTGATCGAGCGCTCCGAAGTTAGGCACAGATGAACGATTATAGTAGGAATGACGGGCATTTTGTGACATTACGATATATACAACCGTGCTCCTCATACATTTTTTTAAACGCTTTTATCTTTCTGAAATCTCACTTGATATATAGTAGATTCTATGACAAAAATGGAGGTTTCGATACACAAAATCTGTGTACCCAATTGTGTTAAGACATCTTTAGCCGATTCGGAGATCATCGGAGGCATAGAAACTTGCATATTCCCGCCATGACAGTGAAACGCATTCTCCCGTCGGTAGTAAAAACCTAAAACATTGAAAACGACGAAAAAAATGTGTTAGACATTTTTTAATTAATTTCGTTATCGTTCGAATTTCATTGTCGTTATTATTATTATTCAAAATTAATACTTTCAATATCTTTAATTTTAACGATTTTCAAACTCATTTTTCTCTTATCACGAGTACTTAAATGCCGATCGAATAAAACTTTTGGTTGTGAACGTATACAAGAGCATTGTTGAAGAATTTTTTTATTAGCTACAGTATCAAAAGCGCAGAAATTTGAAACTTGGGCATTCTTTTCTCGCCGACCGACAGATTATCCACTGCGGGAAATGATTATCTCAACTCTGGCTTTCTCATAAGAAAAATGGTATTAAAATTTTCAATAGAATAAAAAATTTAGTAAAATTGCAAATTTATACTGTTTAAACTCCATAATCGATTCTGAACAAATTCAAGACCAAGTATCATTGTCCCCTAGCCAATTTGTGTTGCAAGTTTCAGTTTGATTGATGAAAATTTCCGAAAGTTATAGCAAAAACAGATTTTTTTCGAAAAATTTCATAAATTCATGGTTCAATGAAATCTGAAAGTCTTGATCGATTAATTACAAACTCAATACCGAATAATCTTGTTCTCTGGCCTATTCTTGTAAAAAGTTTTAACTCGATAGCTAAAAATGTACGAAAGCTAGAGAGCGTACCTCCTTTTTTTTCGGAAAATTCAAACAACCGTTAGCAATTTGGGTGAAAATTGCAGTACATTGACGGGAGTTGCGACCCAACCCGTGTGCAAAGTTTCAGGATGATCGAGTAACCCGCTCGCGAGATTGCAATTTTGGATTGCAATCCAAATTCCAATCCAAAATCGCGTATCCATTGCAATCTAAAACTGCAATGAATATACCTTGATCACACGCATCACATACACAAATACATACGCACAGACATATTTTCTAAATATGATTTCTCGACATTTTGGTACTTTTAAAGTTATCTGACATCTAAATCTCGAGAAAAATTTCGTTCATGAAATGTAGCTTCCTCTATGAAGAAGCAAAATTAACAGAATTCCTTCTCTATACCTTTTATTAACTTTATTTGAATTTCAATAAAAAACCTCTACCATACGTCTGCCCGTTGTAATTGGATTCTATAAGTCGCAATATTTATTCAATCAACAGGAGCTTGCTCCTCGACAGGATATATATATCCACAGGACGAACGACAATTTAGCTTGTAGAGTTTCATCCCAAGTTTCGTACCGACTGCATATATACATCCAATAAAGGATGTCCTACATTTACATGAGATCCGTCCATCGTTACAAGGTTTGTTCATACATGTTATTCCTTATCCCGGACAATATCCATATACGTGTATACGAGGGCGGTTTGAAAAGTCCGTGCAAAAATGAAAACTACTTAATTTTTTAGGATAGATCATTTTTATTTTTCAACATAATCTCCTTTTAGACTAATACACTTCGTCCAGCGATGCTCTAGTTTGTTGATCCCTTCCGAATAATAGGATTTGTCCAAGTCTGTCAAATAGGCATTCGTTGATCAATCGTGAGCAATCGCGGCACCCATCTTGCGGATAACTTTTTCATGCCCAAATGTTGGTGCAAGATATTATGTACCCGTTCATTCGAGATGCTTACAGCTCTAGCAATCTCACGCACCTTCACTCTTCTGTCATCCATCACCATATTATGGATTTTATCAATGATTTCTGGAGTAGTGGCCGAAACAGGGCGTCCAGAACGTTCAGCGTCACTTGTGTCCATATGGCCACACCGAAAATTTTGAAACCACTTATAAACTGTTCTAATTGAAGGTGCAGAGTCACCATAATGTTTATCAAGCTTCTCTTTAGTCTCCTGAGGCGATTTGCCTTTCATAAAGTAATGTTTAATCAACACGCGAAATTCTTTTTCGTCCATGTTTTGAAAACCTTTCGACTTCTTCGATTCAAACGAGCGCCAAATACAAAGAAATAAACCGATCTGGCTGAAACTTGGTGTGTGTTCTTCCAAGAGATGCTACTAACTGAAAATAACTTCGATAGGCAGCAGTAGTGCCCTCTCTCTGACTTTGCACGGACTTTTCAAACCACTCTCGTATCTTTACCACATTATAGGTACATGCATCCAGGTAGATAGATACTTCGTATAAATTCTTCGTCGCGTTCACGGCAACGTATCAACTATATATTCGCCGGCAAATATTTAAATATCGATCTTACCACCAGTCTCAAAATACGTTAAGCTGAAAAGCGTGAGCGAAAGCTTAAGGAAGGGTTCAACTGCAATTTGCCGATAATTGCTCATCGGATATTAGGTACGGTAAAAGGTACAGTGAATGGCAGTTGGAGATAATGTGAACGCCGACTGTTTTACGTCATCCCCGGAGATAAAAGTTTTTATATAAAAAAAATTTTTATAGTACATTAACATAAACGAACGCGTTGCGCGTTCCATATCTCAAGGCTAACTTGAGGATCCACAAATGAGTTTATTATTACTGATTAAACTTGTCAAATTAATTCAAATAAACTATAAAATTGATTTATCAATTCAATAAAATATTTATAATTAAATAAATCATGGAAAGTTATAAAACTTTTAATCCGTCATTCTTGGAGATAAAATATTTTTCTTTTAATTTTTATCGTAAAGTAACATGAACGAACGCATTCCGCGTTCCATATGTCAAGACTAACTTAAGGATCCACAAACGAGTTTATTATTACTGATTAAGCTTGTCAAATTTATTTTAACAATATATATATATATATATATAAATGATTTCTCAATTACATAAAATATTTATAATTCAATAAATTATGGAAAGTTATCAAAATTTTAATCCGTCATCATCGAAGACAAAAGTTTTTTTAAAAACTTTTAGTACACTAACATGGCCGAACGCTTTGCGCATTCTATACCTCAACACTAACTTAAGGATGCATAATCGAGTTTATTATTCGTAATTAAACTTGTCAATTTGTCAAATAATTTATATAATATATATAAATTTTATTTCTCAATGAAATAAAATATTTAAAAGTAATTAAATTATGGAAAATGATAAAATGTTTAAGATTCAAGAAATAGAGTGCTTGTATCAATATCTGCGTTTACGTTTTACCATGTAACACATACCGAGACAGGGAACCTGGATTCCATTAATTTTTTTCCACCGCACAAGGTGAATACATAGACTGCGTATAGTCAAAGTGCGATGCAGCCTTTTCACTATTATTGCGTTTCATGGAATTCTCGCGTCGTTTCCATAATCCTCTTAAATGTCCCATGTACCTTCTGCCTGTGCAATTCTGTGTATACCGTGTATAACGTATACACGCGGTCCCCTCTGTTGCTGCACTTAAATCCAGCCAAATGATCAATAAAAGCCAACGGTTGTGTCCATAGCTACTTCGCGAATAAGCCTCTCCGGGTCTTTCGTAAATCATTTTAACGAGGTGATAAGTACATGAGAATAAGTCCTCGAAAATCTCAAATGTAAAGTTAATTTAATCTTGCGCCTCTAACATCATTAATCCAAATGGTTCACGTGCAGTTCTATCAAATTTTATAAGTTTGGATAGTGCCCAGACTTTTGCTTTGCAAGCTTTTTATTCAGGCTTACTTTTTGTTGAGAATGATTAACATCGTAAAGCTTTGAAATATATTATAATACATTAAGATAAAATGTCAAGATATACGGGCGACATGATTCTTATGTAAAATAATAGGAAGTTAGCAAACAACCCTCTCAAATATCATTTTAAACATTGTGGCAGTGTAGCTCGTGCGAAAACGGAGTCTGTTTATGGAATTGCTGCCAGACGAAAGTACTTACCGACGTCGGCGGGTGGCGAATGAGGAAAACCGGGCGACGCGACGTCGCGACGCCGATAGCACTGCGGCATTCCATTATTATACGTCGAATCCTTGCGAATACAGGAGACTTCCGAATCCTCGTATGGACCAACGTAATATAACGTGATATCATACGCGTAAGGATATTACGTGTAACCTTCGCGTGATATCTAAACTTTATCGAATTACTTTTGCTTTTAATTTCACTTTGCGCAAGAGTTCTCGATACGAATGTGTTAAGAGTGATGAAATTTCAACACTTGGACACGTTAGCTCTTTCTCTATTACTGCGCCATCCAGTTATATCTCTCTCGCATAAATATTTCGCCTCACTTTAAGGGAAAGCGAAACTTCCATACTTATTGTTAGACAGATGTTCCTCTTCTCTTTTACTCCGCCGTAAAGCGCAATACTAGTTCTATCTCTTTCGTACTCACGGAGATTTCGCGTCCCCTTTAAACAATGTGCTACACGTCGTCGTTTTTTCTCGGATCGCCATGCGTTGGAGAGTGATAACGAAATTTTCCGGCACGAATGATCATTCGGATAAAAAATAAGAACGGTGAATCGTAAGACTCGACTCACTGTATTCTTCTTTTATTTAAAATATCAATCGTGACAGAGAAATTTGCATTACAGCTTTTGTTACCGACCGAGTAATACCGCATCACCTTAAGGAGAATTATATCTCTAGGATACCTCTGCAAAGTTTCATATTTTTTTCTATAAATTATCGCAAATCTCTGTAAAAAAATGTTATTCTTGATGCAATTAAATAAAAAAAATTTGTTTAAATTATAAATAACGCCATAACGAAAGAGAATAAATAGATTTATCATTATTCCAAGTGATCAACTTCACTGATGAGAAGTATACTTCTAATGGAAAAAACAAAATGCGATATTGAAAGGATTGTTGGAGCAGTTTCCTGTCGGTTACCGATAAATCGCAGTAGCATCATGGTTCATAGGAAAAGTTATCACCATCTTATAAAATTTAATGCATTAATCGATTTTTTTCTATTGGGTCCCTTGTCGCCCCCTGTTATAGCGAGAACTTCTGAATTCTGGTGGATTTTATCAGAGGGTGAGCCTAATCCCAAAGGCTCGTAAACCCCACGAGATTGGTCACGTACTGCTCCCCGGATTATAGAGCGGTAACAAAAAAAAATAAAGAAAGAGAAGAAGTAGGGTGTACGAGCTATGTCCCGGTGTTACGCCTCTACCAGCGTGAATTATTTCGCAGGGTGAATGAATCGTATCGATCGTTCGTGACTCATTTCTCTTCACCCTACGTCACATTTCGCTAGATTATGGATATCAGGTAGCTACACGAAGCCACGCACGGCGACAATCGACCTTAAGTTCCGCCAGGCTTTCCCTCTTCAGCATAATTACCCGACTGAATCGAAGGTCCCAATTGCACCAATTTGTCAAACTGAATTAATGACACACACAGGGATACGTTAGAGCTATCATTTTCTATTTTATTTCTCTTAATCAGCCCTTTCGTTTTCTTCGACAAAAGGGGGATCGCGAGACGATTGATTGCGTGCTCACAAAGCACCGGCCGCACCCGGCCCTCGAAACCAAGTGGCGGGCCTCTGTGAAATATACCGCTCTCTATCCACCAATCAATTCATCAGTAGCATAGCACATGGCCGTAAAATTAAAACAATTTCATTCAATTCTGTTTTTTTTTTTTATTCAATGATTTATTCAATGGAAAAATAGAATGGTAAGCATTTGATATTCAGTCAAGGTACTCATTTACCGAATGTCATATATCGAATTTAATATTTAGTCAATAGACTCATTTACCGAATGACACTCATTGAGCTGTGTGTTTCCAACTCAATATTATAGTCTTAAATTACTTCTGTATGAAAGGAACGTTACTTCGTATTAATAGCTCACTTGTACTCGCTATAGGTCCCACGTTCCACGCGTACTGTCATATTGTACTTGATGATCATGGTACCGCGGTAGCATGTCATATATTTCTCAAAGTGTAAGGCCGAAGGTTCGCCTCAATCGTTTTTACCAATCAACGGTAGATTGAATGCATTTCATGACATTTTTATGTATAAGAGCACCGTTTAATCACCGCTTATGAATGCGTTAAAGTAAATAATATTTATGAAATATTTGAAAAACCCCTGAGATGTATTTACAAAAATGTATCACTGGAAAAGCAATCATTTTCATAAATTGAAAAGATTCTCGAGAGTTGTCGTATCGAGTTATTAATATTGTACTCAATGAAAATAATCGTACGCAAAGGTCAGCATCTCGTTTTAACATTATGTAAGACATTGGCTTAATTAATCCGTAATTTACATAAAACGAATTATATTGCAAATGAAATAAATTAACAATTACCAGGTTTAATATATCGCTATTGTAAAATAATGAAAATGAAATTATGGGCGGGGTGAATTAAGGAGGATGATCTACCGATTTTGTACAAAAAGTGTTTTATTTGTTTTTATTGGTAAAAAAAAAACGTATAAAACATCGACGATTGATTTTACGTAACGGTGTTCTGATTATGTTAAAAAATTTCCAGAACCGAATACAATGAATTGTGGGAGTTCCATTTTTAGTTTTTTCAATAGAAAATAATGTTGGAAAAATGGAAATCCTACTATAATTTATTTATATTCGAATCGGAGAATTTTTTCACGCGAAGAAAAACCCGTTACGAACAAGTAGTCGGAGAATTTTTTGTACAATTTTTATTAGCTACAAAAATAATAAAACACGTTTATTTTTAAAACTGAAATCGGTGGACTCCTCAACAAAGAATTCCTGTTTCTTGAAAATAGAATCCCTATTTCTTTCTTGGAAATAGGGATTCAGGCGTCTGTGTATATTCATAATACGTTATGCACAAAACGTCCAGTGTGATCAATCTTAAAAGCACTTGATTAGTGTAAGACCGATGCGACCGCGCTCTTTCTCAACATTGATAACTTTAGTTTCGACACGCTGACCAATGCTAAGAGTTGTGCCTCTCATATTAGTTTTGTGTATTAATCCATTAGTTTCCACGCCAACATCCACGAAGGCACCAAAATCCGTAATATTACGAACTACACCGGTTAGAACTACGCCGGCTTTCAAATCGTCTATACTCGTCAGACTTCTTCGAAACATATTAACATCGCCCTTGGCTCTGATATCATGACCCTTTTTCATCGTTAAACCTTTGACTATGACCTCGATTGTCCCCACTGTCGTGCCAAATTTTTTCGCTAAGGCATCGTTCCCTATTGTTCCAGCATAGAGATCCACGGCGAAAATAAAAGCGCGCGTTCCGAGCTGCGATATGTTGCAATCGGCAGCCTCGAGGAAACGTTTGGCAACGTCGTATGATTCCGGATGAATCCACGTCTGATCCAAGTAGTTGAACAATTCCTGTCGAGCTTTTTGGCGAGTGTTGTCGACAGCGGTTTCCGGCATTATTCTGATGAAGCCGGCACATTGCTCGAAGGTCTTGCTTCCGATACCTTTGACCTTCGTCAGATCGTTTCTCGTTTTGAATGGACCCGACGACTTCCTCCACTCGATTATATTCTTTGCCTTCGATTCGCCCAGACCGGCGACTCGTTTCAGAAGCGACACGGACGCGGTGTTCACGTCCACACCTACGAAGCTCACAGCCTCCATGATTACCTGCAATAAAATAAATATCATAAACAATTTATAATTAATTCGTTACCGAGGAATTCCCTCAGGAAATGTGCAATGCGTACTTCGTTTAATTTCGCAGCCAGCTGCTTCTCCGGAAGATCATGCTGATACATTCCAACTCCGAGATGCTTGGGCTCAATCTTTACCAATTCAGCCATAGGATCTTGCAGTCGCCTGGCGATGGAGACAGCGGAGACGACGTTGACGTTCAGATTCGGAAATTCGGAAGCAGCCTCCGGACTGCAGCTATAAATTGAAGCGCCCGTTTCATCGACGATCGAGTAAACAACATCCAACGGCTCGAACGCATTTCTCTTTATCAAATTCGCCAAAAATATTTCAGTTTCTCTGCAAGCGGTGCCGTTGCCCAGAGCGAAAATGTTGCACTTGTGTTTTAGTACCATCCGGACTAGCGCCCGTTCAGCGTTGTGTTTAGCGCGCGGGTTATCCTCATCGTGAGGATATATCGTCTCGGTATCGAGCATATCGCCCTGCTCCGAAACAACGGCCAACTTGCAGCCGTGTCGAAATCCTGGATCGACACCGACCACGACTTTTCCTCTTACAGGCGGAGTGAGCAAAAGTTGTTTAACGTTTTCCGCAAAAGAGTCCATAGAGGCGACTTCCGCTCTTTCGTTCATCTCTTGTCTCGTTCTCCTCTTGACGGACGTCTTGATCGACTTGTTGTACGCGAGATCGATAGCGGCGTTCAACAGTGTTTTGTGCAAAACTGAAACATTCATGGCGTAACTGTACTGCTGATAGCAATGATTCTTTACCGCATGCTCAAACGCATTTGGAACATTTATCTTGACGCTCAGTGCCTTACGCGCTTCACCTCTGTTCATCGCTAGTATCTGATGCGGTTTCATATTCGTCTCGGCGGATGAAAAATTGTCGTACAAATCGTACTTTGCCTCCTCCTTCTTCTGCTTAGCCGTCTTTGACTCCTCTTTCTCTGTACTCTTCACTTTTATTATCTCAATCTGCATCGAGTGCATCGATCTCAACTGTTTGATTTTATCAAAAGTACGCTGATCTTTGTTTATCATATCTGCTACTACACAGACTATACCGTCCTTGATTTTCTCCTCCGAGCTCAAGCCATCCGTCTTTGGGTTTATTAGATACGAAAGTGGTTCCATTTTTTGTCCCCTGATCACAGCCTCCGCGGGAATTCCAAGACCGACCGACTTTGCTCTTTCGACCAAAGTCGACTTTGTCACCTTGAACATCGAATGAATATGTTCCAGATCGTTAAGTGATTTTGTTCCAAGAACAAAGGTGTGAAACTCAGCTGTCCATTTATTTTGTTTGTCAATTTCTTTGATTATAGAAGCGGCGCGTTGTTTTATGAGTTTGGCCTTGTCGTAACTGTTCTTTACTCTTCTCAGCTGATCAGCATCCATTCCTTGCGTCATGTCTTTTCTGTACCTAGCGATGAAGGGTATAGTGTTATCTTCTTCCAAGAGTTTCACAGCATTTTGAGCTGCCCAGTGACCGATGCCATTTTCATCTCTGACATAGTCGACGATAGACCAATCTACGCATCGAATGCCCGATGCCTGCAGACGAGCCATGTAAGTCTCCGCAGTATCGTCCGGCTTCGGTTTGGCCTGTGACGAAACCCTCTGTAGAGTAGAGCATGTTGCTTCGGCCTTGTAAGCTTTACGAGGCTTTTTTTGTGGCGAAGGAGTGACCCGCCGTTGCTGTTGCAATTTCTTTTCCCCCAAATGCTCTTTTAGTTCAGCTTTTGAGTCAGAGGATTCGGTTTTCGAATAACACGATCCCATTTTATCATCGATCTCCGAACACTTGCGCTTGCGACCTCGCTTAACTACTTTTTCTTCTTTACAGACTACAGTCTGCGTCTCTCGCTTAACAATGACAGATTTCTTTGGCGAATTTTTCTTTATTTTTTCATGAGAATCCTCTGTAAGCGCGGATCCACTTCGTCTCAAGCGCTTGATTCCACTATTGACTTTGGAACATGATGCGATTGCATTGCAAGTGTCATTCTCACTTGACGGAGTCGCACTAATACTTTCAACGATACCAACGTCATCTCCGTCTTTCTCATCGTCCGAGTCCGATACTTCGACAATAGCTTGACGCACACACTTGCGCTTGGCCATAAGACAATTATTATCGTGTAACACGATATGTACAAACGATCGACATTCGACGAACACGCTAGTCAGCGAATGCTCGTCTCCTTGTGACGACAAAATTCATTCATTCTGATGTACCTCACTTAGGACGAGGTCGTAACTATTAGCGGATTCGATCGTAACAGCGTAAATAATACGAGAAATATTTTATTTGGCACTAGGTAAATACGCGCAGCAACATGTAGTTCGAGACAGCTGTCTTCTGACCCCACCTGGCTCTCATCGAGCATGAGAAAAAGCACGTTGCGCGTTGCGCAATCGCCATACGCTGGTTTCAAACTATATAGACTCAAGTCTGTTTCAAACCAACCCGACACTTCCTTATCAACTATTTCATCACGCCCGACATCTTGTCGGGAAGACTGTAAAAGAGGCATCTGTATTATCCTGAAAGCAATGCTTCGATAAAAAACGTCTTTTTTTTATTCCTGTTCAATTTTCAACCGATTTAAATGACAAAATGAAATGTAATTTTATCGAAAAAAGATATTATTAATAAATTATTAATAAATTATTAAGATTTCTTAATAAAAGATTTTAACAAATTAGAAAAAACTCTTGTAGTAAACATATCAATTATTCGTTGTATTTTAAACAATACTGAATATTTTTTTTGTTTATTAACCTTTTATTAAATAGGAAAGAAATCGACGCAAAATCAGATTTCGAACAAATTTGAGAATAAATCTGACTTCATCTATGTGCGATGCTGTCTGCAACGAATTAAAGGAAAACTTGAACTAATAACAATAATGAGGGTTGCTCCTAGCTCGACTTAACATGGAAAACATGGAATACCTCATGTACATGTAGACAATAATGTGTTTGCTAAAATTTAATAACAATTAACAAAAGGCGACTACATGCTTCCGTATCGTCACAAGGTTTTCACAACACGTCATGCAAATGCCATGTCCGTAGGGTTGAAACACCCTGTAGGGCCTCATAAATGTTTATTACATGCTAGAACAGTGCAGACAAACGTTTACTCTTTTACAATCTATCTCTATACAAGATCTGTTAAAAGCACATAACTTCAATTCGAAATAAAAACACGTTATTTCGTTGTAACGTATCTAAACCACGTGTTATATAAAAAACTAAGTGGACAATGAAGATTAAAAATAAGAAAGTTTTATCTTTCTTCTTTAAAAACTAGGAGAGGTCCGGTAAAATCCAACAGAAACTTGTATCGGTAAGGATGTTCTGAACGGATGAATACCGTAAAAACAAAATGAAACATTGGAGCTCTCGACGAAAATATGGTACGATTCGCAACAAGTGGAACGTTCCTGATCAGAAACGATTGTAATAGTAAGTTAAGGGCGACGCAACAACTATTTTACCACAAAGCCCACCAGAAGAGCAAAAGGGTATGAAATATGGTGAAAGAAAAATGCGAGAGATATCTATGTTCGATAGTTTATATATTTATTTACATAGCTACGATGAAAGGACATAATGGTGTTATATACAAAACATAGTATTATATTAATTTAGAAAATAGAGTAGTAAAATACTGTGCGTTACCTCAAAGATTTTCAGCACGGTAGTCATAAAAGATATCTCTTACTATAAAATAACAAGAGCATATAAATATAATCAGAAGACTTTTAAGTTTGATCAAAAAACCAGTAAAATATCAGTAATATTATACTCAATCGATTATTGTCATAAGTCGCACGTATATACATAATTCCGAGTTTAACGTAGTTTATAACACATTTAACAAGTGAAGACCGAGACGGCCGCGCTCTTTTGAAATATTGATGACTCTGACTTCAACTTTTTGATCAACTTCGACAGTTAAGGCATTCATGAATTTTTTATGTATCAAACCATCAACTTCAGCACCAACATCGACGAATGCACCGAACTCCGCCAAATGTTTCACCATCCCGATTAAAACTGTGCCGTTGGTCAAATCGTTAAATTTTATCAAACTTTTACGAAACATGGCACTGTCTGTTTTGCCCCTGATATCCTGGCCCTTTGGGATCTTTAAACCCTCAATTATCATTTCAATCGTTTCCGGGGTGGTACCGAATCTCTTTGCTAATACCGCGTACTCCGTTTGAGCATATAGATTTAGTGTGAATATAAAACTGTTCGTTCCCAGATGTTTTATATTGCATTTTGCATCTTCCAAGATAGATTGAGCAACGTTGTAAGATTCGGGATGAATCCACGTCTGATCGAAAAAGTTAAACGAATCTTGGGAAACTTCTTGACCACCACTAGCCACAGCAGTTTCCGGCACGATCCTGATGAAACCGGCACACTGCTCAAAAATCCTTTTGCTTATACCTCTGACCTTCAACAAATGATTCCTGTTGGTGAATGGACCGTTTGACCTTCTCCACTCGATAATACTGTTCGCCTTTGCATCGTCCAACCCAGCAACTCTTTTCAGAAGAGACACGGATACCGTGTTCGCGTCCACACCGACGTAGCTTACAGCCTCAATGATTACCTACAATGAAAAATATTATTAATATCAGAAATATATAAACCTGAGAAATCGTCTGTAATGAAAACAGACGAAATTTCCATAAAGACGTCGATACCTACCTCGTTTACCTTCATAGCTATCTCCTTTTCCGAGAGATCCTGGTGATATATTTCCACCGCGAGAAGTACAGGCGCTATTTTAACCAATTCGGTCATAGGATCTTGTAGGCGTCTACCGATAGATACAGCGGAGATAATGTCGGGTTCCACGCCTGGAAACTCCAGAGCAGCTTCGCGACTGCTGCTGTAAATCGAGGCGCTCGATTGATCGACTATCGTGTACACCACGTCCAGCGATGTGATTTTCTTATTCTTTATTACGTGCACGAGAAAGACTTCAGTTTCTTTGGAAGCGATGCCGTTGCCCAGTGCAAAGATTGTGCACCCGTATTTGCAGACCATCCGAACGAGCGCACGTTCAGCGTCGATCTTACTTTTTGGATTATTCGCGATGTGAGGATATATTGTTACGGTCTCAAGTACTTCGCCATGCTCAGATATCACCGCTAAATTACAGCCATTTTGGAATCCTGGACTGATGCCAATTACCACTTTGCCTCTCACAGGTGGTACGAGCAGGTGTTGCTTGATGTTTTCCGCCAAATCATCTAAAGCTGCGTTTTGCGCTCTCTCGTTGATCTCTCGTCTCGTCCTCTTTGCAACGGAACCTTTGACTGATCTGTTGTATGCAAAATCAATAGCAGCATCGATCAAGGTCCTTCTTATCGACGGCTCATCCCCGGTTATTTCATACTGTTGCAGACATTGCTTTTTGAATTCACGTTCAAAGTTATCAGGAATATTTATTTTAACGCAGAGTGCCTTAAGCATTTCGCCTCTGTTGATAGCAAAAACTTGACGAGGTTGTAAATTGCTTTCGATCGATGCAAAATTGTAATACGAGTCGTATTTATTTTCACATAGTTGTAGTTTATCTGCGTCTTTACCTTTCTTGATTTCAATTTCCATTGGGTGCTCCGATCGCAGTTTCTTGACTAGATTGAAAGTACGTCTGTCTTTGATTATCATATCCGCCAAGAGTTTGACTATACCATCCTTCACTTGTTCCTCGGTCTTCAGACCTTCCACTACCTCTTGCACAAGATATGAAAATGGGGGAAATGTCTTGTTCTTCATACATGCGTCCGCTACAATTCCAAGACCCATGTCAGTTGCTCTTTTTGCGGCTTTGAACTTTGAAGTCTCAAAAACTGAATGAATATATTCCAAGTCGCTCAATGACTTTGTTTCATGAACGAGAGCATGAAATTCTGGTGTCCATTGGGACTTTTTTTCAATGTCTTTGACTATAGAAACAGCACGCTGTTTTGTCAGTTTAGCCTGTTCATAGCTATCCCGGACCTTTCTCAACCGTTTCGCATCCATTCCCTCTGTCAAGTGTCTTCTGTAATTAGCGACAAAAGGAGTGGTATTGCCGTCGTCAAAAAGATTCAGGATATTTTCAGCTACTTTTTTGCTTATTCCATTTTCGTTTATGACACAGTCGATAATAGACCATTCGGTGCACTTTACGTTTGATTCGCTCATTCGTGTCACATAAGACTTTGGGGCTTCTTTCGGTGTCGGTGGAATTGACTTGACACTCGTCGACGCCGTCTGCTGCACAGCTGCAATTTCTCTCGATTGATACGTACGTACCTGTTGAAATTGCTTTCGATGGAGTTGTACCTGTTGCAATAGCACTCGCTGCTCTTCCAATTTCACATTTTCCTGCCGTTCCTCCAGTTGCTTCTGCAAAGTTTCCTGCTCCAGTTTTTGTTGTATTTTTTGCTCCTCCAACTCCTTTGCCATCTTGTCCTGCTGGAGCTTCAGCTCCTTCAGTTCCTCTTGCCGCTGCCATTTTAACGCGGCTTCCTTTCGTTTCTGTTCCTCGTGTAATTGGTGTAATTGCCAATGTTGTTGATGACGTTGTTCTTGTAGCCATTGTTGTCTCTCTTCTGCCAGCTGCTCTCTTTGGCGTCGTAATTCAGCTTCACGAACCTTCAATCGCACCGCTTCTTGCTGATTTTGATTTGGTGGCTGGGGCGTTGACTCCTTCGATCCCATTATCTTATCCGTTTCAGACTTTACTCTACCGACTGATCGCGTCTAACTACGTTAAACTGCGCTCTTTACCTCGCTATGACTCGCAGAATGCTCGACGATATCGCGGTTCTGATGTTTTATTCTTTATTCTTTGTTCTTTCGTATGGGATCCCCCCTTGTGACTCCATATTTTATACGCGACTCCGGACTTTACATTCATAGCAACCGTGCATCATGAAGACTTATATTAGATATCCATGCGTAGCCTCAAAGCCGAACTGACTTGACTTGTTTTATTATGACTTAGGGTGCGTCCCGATGCCGCGTCACTTGCGTGCGCCTGCGTACGCGTAAGATAATCTTAACCAATCGGAGCACCTCATCTAGGGATTCGGAAACCCGCTATTCATTTTACGATTTTAGGCTGTTATGCTTACGCCGAAACCATTTTTTCGCGGAACTACGCCAATGCATGTGCATTACTGCGTCTGTGTATTGAAATTTGTTTTTAACGGTTTGGCACGTAGGCACAGTCGGTATGTGTCTCATTGTTAAATAACACTCGATGAGCTATGAGTTAATCATAGCTTATAACTTATTTCTTATTATATTTATTATAATAAATTATAAACTATACGATTAAGTCAGAGCTTACAACTTATAACATAGTTCTGTATTAACTCACTGCCATGAGTTGATACATAGCAAATAGTTACAATAACTGGCATCGACCAGCCTTTCAAGCGTTTGATAAGTGCTTAGCTTCCACTTTTCATATCGTTTCCAGATGATGATTAATGACAAATTAGAATTCATTGTCAATAAATTTGAACTCAACACAGATCAGTCTCAACATAAATAGGTCGTAGAAAAACTGGCTTCAATATATATTTATTGTATATCTCTGAAATATTACAATCGAGATGAGAGATTATTGTTACAGGTTATAACTCCGTTCAACTCCGATTATTTGCGCGAATGGCACATATATTCTGCTGCACAAACTCTCGCATGTGAAAGTACTTATACCGCATGGCGCGTATTCAACGCAACGCTATACGTTACAACATCCAATGATAATTCCGATTACTGTTTTCGTTCTAGTACCACATATGTTTGGCAATCTGCGATTGGTTGCGCTAAATACGCTTTACGCAATCTTTACAGAAAGACGCGCCATGGGGATGTGGGGCTAAATAATAGCGTAATCTGCTAGTGATTTTTCGCCATATAACAAACATCCGCAAGTTACGCGGCATCGAGAGGCACCCTGACTCTCCTGACTCCGGTCACCCCCTCCGCCCGCCGCGATTCTTGTACACGGCGGCGGCGACACCAATTTTTATAATATAGAGAGACATATCCCGTATATATACCTTGAGTATACTTTATTGAAAACGGGGATACGTCGGTTCGGTTCAACAAAGAATTAAAACTCAGAGTGGCTTTGAGGTGAAAAAGACTTCGATCTTAATCGAAGTCAACTTTTAATTCTTTTCCTCCAACTCTCGATGATAATCCTTCCACTTATTTATTTATTTATTTAATCATATTTTGGTATAACATTCGGAAATTTCGTTTTTATCAAGAATAACATAGACGTTTGGAGAGTAAAACGAGACTTTGCTTCGCTCGTGGTCGAGTTACCTCCTCAGAAAAGAAATGTATCGAGAAATACATGTGGCATATAGAACTTTTCGTTGGTTTATATATCAGAAACACATTTAATTCTAATTCAGATACCTTTTAGATACAATTTTCCACTACATATATTTCGTATTTTTCCATGGCATATTTTCGTCAAAATTCATCTTATTGTACATGACAATTATCTTCATTATTCAAGTTATCAAAGCTATCACGCGAATTTACGAAATCTGTTAGATCTAAAGTATTTCCAAAATCAGAGATAGTAGTTTCTTCAATTGCCTCGGGAAATAGAGTTCCCTCGGGACACATAGTACCCTCGGGACGTATGATATCCTCGGGAAATAGATTTCCGTCGAGACATGGGATTTCCTCGGGAAAAAGATTTTCCTCTGAAGATGGATTTTCCTTGGGAAATATATTATCCTCGGGAAATGGATTTTCATCGGAGAATGGATTTTCCTCGGAAAATAGATCTCTCGCTCTTATTAGGAGTTTGAATTGTTTCCAGATATATTCCGATTGTACGCAGACAGCTCCGCCTCCTGTTCGCATGTGTACGATCTGTTGAAAAAAATCAATTAATTTACAACTAAATTGTTTTAAAAATGGCTAATATAATGTTCATTATTGAATCACAGTCTCGCTTACAGTTCTGTCTACGTCGCTGATACAAACATAGTTCTGCTCGATCCAGCGAGAGTTTGTACCTTCGTTCTTCGATATCGCCCAATTTGATCTATCAGACCTAGTAACTTTGGAAACTAATTCACGTGAGTCCATCGCGAGCTCTACCGTCATCTTTATAGACCTGATGTTCTTAACTTTATTCACACTTGGGTATTTACATCCATCGGCTATTTTGTGTTTGTCACTTCGTTGATCCGTTCTGACATACAGATCGGTATGGAGTTTATCACTGAGGATGTCGCAAAAAAAATCTAAAAAGTATATTTTGTTAGATGAATTCAGATTTCTTGAAAGGAAAATGGCTACTCGAGGGTGATCATATTTTCAAAAATAGCGAAGGTCCTCGTACCATAGTTTTCGTCGTTATTCCTGCAATTGCCCTTGGAAAACATCTTGAATACCAACCAATCAGTGGAGTAAATAATTTGTTCATTACTCCTCTGTATCCGATTAACGATTTCTTCATCCTCTGACAAAAGATTTTTGTAATAAAAGTTTGACGTAATGGCAAGCAAGTGATGTACAATGTGCTTTATTTGATTGGTCTGGATGGAGATGCATAGAAAGATGTGACCGCCTGGCCGCCTTAATGTCGAAAGGCTGTCTGCCTCGCTCGTAATATAGGGAAACGAAGCTAAACTGTGTATTAGCCAAAAGCCTCCCATCGCGTCTGCCATTACGGCACCTTTCGCCATACTAGCGTGGACATTTGCCATTTTGAATCCCGGGAAATGTTGGTTGTACAGTAATGTCTTAAATGTCCTAGCATCTTTCTGCGTGTTATTCGTTTGTCAGGTTTTCAAAAAGGATTTAAAAAATCATTATCAACATTTTTAACGGAACTTTGGGTATTCATTAATCGCAGTTGTACTCACGCTGTAGAGCGGAGACAGAGTACGAGCCACCATTGATTTTTTTTCACCCAGACCCTCAACGGACGTTTTCCATCCCTCTTCGACTGTGGCACTTGTTATGTAGTTGTACCTATCGGATGTCTTCGTATTTTGTGTTCCGTAAAACACGGGGTGCTTGTATACGAAAAACCTTTGTGAATGAAAGAAAACGTCTAAGTACACATAAGTGGAAACATCTCAATAGAGATAAGCATTTAAACAATCGATAGGATATTCGTTGATTCATTTTTATAATATAATCATTTTACCAGTCAACAGGGTCATTGTCCGGACCCTTGCACTGTACTTTGTCACTTGCACACACAGAACTTATCCCGCACAGCAAACATAAGGTCACGAAAGACAACTGTGACATATTCGTACACTATGGTGCTACACGGAGCACGTCGTGCAATGATACCGATTGAAAGTGGATCTGAATTCTCTAATTCGTAGACACCGATCAACTGATATGTGCTCTGAGCCACTTGTGATCTCGTTTAGTGAATTACACTATTTATGACCTTCACATTTATCACTTTACCATTTCATCGCTTACCGCACGGACCGGCCAGCACACTTGTACCAAGTCTACACAGCACATGGCAGAAGCATTTATGCGATATACCCACGTGTTATATATTTACATAATATTAAATTTCTTTAAGTCTTAAACCGATTCGGTTAAATAGAGGTGAAATGCGTGCAATATGATTCAGTGAACACGCCAGATGCTAATACCGGGTACATACATCAAGTAGAAGTGAGTCTGTCGCCCTGCCGGAGACGAAACTTTCATGAGTACGAAAGAGATAAAACTATAGTGTAGCGCTCACGGCAAAGTAAGATAAAGGGAAGTAGCACATCTGTATAACTATGGAGGTTTCACCAACCCCTTAAGGGGAGAAGATACATGTGCCACGTGACATACAAGTGGGAGATAAACATATATTTTCATGCATCGCTATTCAGAGACTATTGATATTTCAAGGAATAGCAAAGTGTCGTCCCATGCAGAATTTAACACCGCGTGTGGTGACGTATTGCTTTTTTATCCGAAATGTCTAAATGCTATATCAATGTATAATTGTAAGAAAAAGTATTTTTTTTATGCGAACATTGACTTAAGTCATCCAGTATTTAATACGATTCAAAAAATTATAGACTATGACGACTGGGATGGAGTAATTCAAATAAATGTTAACTAACACCACAGAACATTCCTTAATGACCTGTATCGGTTGGTCACTGCTCTTCGATCATTCCAAACATTCCGGAAACACGTTGCATGGGACAAGATTATGATTTTCGCTCACCACCTACAGACGTCGCAGAAACACCGACAAGATCGTATTCTGTAGAATCTATACATTTTTCTTCCTCGTTATATTCGACCTGTCGTTAAGTTACCTCTCGAAGGAAGCGCATATGTTGATTGATTTTGACTTTGTCACAGAGAAAGATCTTTGTAAATGGTGCAAAATAATTATGAAACAACGTGGAAGATTCTACTTTTTGCAAGCTTTCTTAAATACTGTAAAAATTTGTAAATTTTGTATCAAACAACGATACATTCTGTGTAAGTTTTATGCACAATTCCAGATCATTTGTTAAAATAGTTATGGTAAAGGGAATACCGAAGGTTGCATAATTTTATTGAAAGTTATCCTATCAAATGTAAATGCTCTAACCGACTTTTATAAAATTTATACCAAAGAAACACTGAACAATACTGTACATGGCAGTAATATTTGAGTTGATTTTGTTTAGTGGACCTCGATTTATAGCTTTTTAAATTTTAGTCTCTTTGTCACACACGCATGTACACAACACACATCATTCATCCAAATACTTTCTTTAAACCGCACTTTCATCGACGTTTTCAACGATCCTAAGAAGGAAAAACAGCAGGAAAAAAAAGTTTTCTTGAAAACAAAGCTGCTTTTACCAGGAAGAGAACAACGAACAAAAATCCAAGTGTACAGAGTGTTACGTCCCCGTAACTCTACCACACTGCGCCTAGCATCCGACTACCCTTCGGGCACCAGAGCACACCCTGAGTGGTGGCCCTGGCGCTAGAGCTAACGGAAGGCGGATGACATGGACCTTGAACGTATAGAGATAAGAGCTATTCTCCCCAACTATGTGGAAAATTAGGAAAGGGAAGACGGTAAGTTCAAGCCAATGAGATGCCAAAGAACTTGCCCTCTCCAACTCCTAATTTTAGACAAGGATAGCATCAACACTAGTATAAAATGAGCGAAATTGTGCTCTAAAAATCAGTTCTTGTAAAATATTCAAACGACACCGGAATAAGCTGAAACCTTGTACAGCTCTCCGCTATTTTTCGAATCTCTAGTAAAGAGTAAGTTTAAATTCAGTCTTCGAAATTATCTAGAGTTGCGCGGACCGCCGCGAACTCTAACCAGCTTCTCTCCCTTTCACTGTAGTGTCACGCGGACCACCGCGGATTCTAACTTCCATCTCTCCAATAGAATTGCGCGGACCACCGCGAATTCTAAATTCTTCCTTTACCATAGTGTTGCGCGGACCACCGCGAACGCTATTTTTTCCTTCCTTACGATAGTGTTGCGCGGACCACCGCGAACGCTATTTTTCCTCCCTTACGATAGTGTTGCGCGGACCACCGCGAACTCTATTTCCTCTCAATTTAACCAGGGAATTGCGCGGACCACCACGAATTCCTATCCTCCCCCAAAATAAGGGTGTTGCGCGGACCACCGCGAACACCTCTTTTCCTTTCACTCGAACTCCCGATTGTCGAACAGGAACTCACAATTTACATTTTTTTTATCATTTTCAAACCCCTACGTAAATTCAAATTTTTAACGATCAAATCATAGCGATGCATGAAAATATCTATTTCTCTCCCACTCGTATGTCACATGGTACATGTATCTCAGCTCCCCTTAAGGGGTGGGTGAAACCTCCATAGTTACACAGATCTGCTACTTCTCTTTATCTTACTTCGTCGAAATTTCACCTCCATTTAACCGAATAGGTTTAAGACTTAAAGAAATTTAACGTTATGTAAATATATAACACGTGCGTATCGCATGCATCTATTGTACAATGCGTTGTGTAGATTCGGTACAAGTGTGCTGGCAGGTGTCCGTGCTGTCAAGCGATGAAATGGTAAAGTGATAATGTGGTACAACGTGGAGGTCATAAATAGTGTAATTCACTAAACGAGATCACAAGTGGCTAATAGCTCACATATCAGTTGATCGGTGTCTGCGAATTAGACAATTCAGATCTACTTCCAATCGGTATCATTGCATGATGTGCTACGTGTAACACTATATTCTACGAATATGTCACAGTTGTCTTTGGTGACGTTATGCTTGCTGTTCGGGATAAGTTCTGTGTGTGCAAGTGACAAAGTACAGTGCAAGGGTCCGGACAATGACCCTGTTGACTGGTAAAATGATTATATTATAAAAATGAATCAACGAATATCCTATCAATTGTTTAAATGCTTATCTCTATTGAGATGTTTCCACTTAATTGTACTTAGACGTTTTCTTTCATTCACAAAGGTTTTTCGTATACAAGCACCCCAAGTTTTACGGAATAAAAAATGAGGAGACATCCGATGGGTACAACTACATAACAAGTGTCACAGTCGAAGAAGGATGGAAAACAGCTGTTAAGGGTCTGGGTGAAAAAGAATCAATGGTGGCTCGTACTCTGTATCCGCTCTACAGCGTGAGTACAACTGCGATTAATGAATACCCAAAGTTTCGTTAAAAATGTTGATAATGATTTTTTAAATCCTTTTTGAAAACCTGACAAACGAATAACACGCAGAAAGATGCTAGGACATTTAAGACATTACTGTACAACCAACATTTCCCGGGATTTAAAAAAGGAAATGTCTACGCTAGTATGGCGAAAGGTGCCGTAATGGCAGACGCGATGGGAGGCTTTTGGCTAATACACAGTTTAGCTTCGTTTCCCCATATTACGAGCGAGGCAGACAGCCTTTCGACATTAAGGCGGCCAGGCGGTCACATCTTTCTATGCATCTCCGTTCGGACCAATCAAATAAAGCACATTGTACATCACTTGGTTAACGTTGTAGCAAACTTTTATTACAAAAATCTTTTGGCAGAGGATGAAAAAATCAATAATCGGATACAGAGGAGTAATGAACAAATTATTTACTCCACTGATTGGTTGGTATTCAAGACTTTTTCCAAGGGCAGTTGCAGAAATAAGGACAAAAACTATGGTACGAGAACCTTCGCTATTTTTGAAAATACGATCACCCTCGAGTAGCCATTTTCCTTTCAAGAAATCTGAATTTATCTGACAAAATATACTTTTTAGATTTTTTTTGCGACATCCTCAGTGATAAACTCCATACCGATCTGTATGTCAGAACGAATCAACGAAATGACAAAGACAAAATAGCCGATGGATGTAAATACCCAAGTGTGAATAAAGTTAAGAACATCAGGTCTATAAAGATGACGGTAGAGCTCGCGATGGACTCACGTGAATTAGTTTCCAAAGTTACTAGGTCTGATAGATCAAATTGGGCGATATCGAAGAACGAAGGTACAAACTCTCGCTGGATCGAGCAGAACTATGTTTGTATCAACGACATAGACAGAACTGTAAGCGAGACTGTGATTCAATAATGAAAATTATATTAGCCATTTTAAAAACAATTTAATTGCAAATTAATTGATTTTTTCCAACAGATTGTACACATGCGAACAGGAGGCGGAGCTGTCTGCGTACAATCGGAATATATCTGGAAACAATTCAAACTCCTAATACGAGAAGGAGATCTATTTTCCGGGGAAAATTCATTCTCCGAGGAAAATCTATTTCCCAAGGATAATATATTTTCCGATGAAAATCCATCTTCCGAGGAAAATCTATTTACCGAGGAAATCCCATATCTCGAGGGAAATCTATTTCCCAAAGAAATTCTATGTCTCGAGGGAAATCTATTTCCCAAAGAAATTCCGTGTCTCAAGGGAAATCTATTTCCCGAGGATATCACATGTCTCGAGGGAAAACTATTTCCCGATGGAACTCTATTTTCCGAGGAACCCCTATGTCCAGAGGAAAATCTATTTCCTCAGGTAAATCTATTTCCCGAGGGGACTCTATTTCCCGAGGTAATTGAAGATACTACTGTCTTTGATTTTGAAAATACTTTAGATCTAACAGATTTCGTAAATTCGCGTGATAGCTTTAATAACTTAAATATTGAAGATAATTGTCATCTACAATAAGATATATTTTGACGAAAAGTTCCATATACCAGATGTATTTCTCGATGTATTTCTTTTCCATGGAGGTAACTCGACCATGAGAGAAGCAAGGTCTCGTTTAACTGTCCAGACGTACATGTTATACTTTATAAATACGAAATTTCCGAATGTAATAACAAAATATGATCAAATAAATAAACAAGTGGAATGATTATCCTCACGAGTTGGAGGAAAAGAATTAAAAGTAGACTTCGCTTATAACTTATAACATAACTCTGTATCAACTCATGGTAGTGCAAATATTGTGCCATTACATGATAGAGAGCAAATAGTTTTCTGTTATTGATTCGGCCATGGAGATTCGGGGCTAAATAATAGCGTAATCTGCTAGTGATTTATCGCCACATAACCAACATCCGCTTTAGTTACGCGTATGCCGGCCTACGCAAGTTACGCGACATTGGGAAGCACCCTTAATCTGCACCATCGACATATCCAATGTACGCGTAATCGTACTCGGTACGCCACCGCTACGTCCGGGTCTAGTGCGTATAAAACAGGTACGTTCGAAATCTCCCTACTAAAATCTACAAATACGAGAATTATTTTGTCAAGCTCTTAGTAAGTATGCGCGGTAACATGCAGTTCGACTCAATTGTATTCTGACTCCACTTGTCGAAAGCGACGAGCATGAGAAAGTGCACGTTGCGAGCTGCGCAAAGTTCGTACGTTTCTTCAGCGACAGTCTTTAATCAGCCCGACACCCGACACTGACTTATTAACTATTTCGCCAAGCGCGACAAATTGTTGTGACGACTTTAAAACAGCCGCCTGCGTTAACCTGAAACCAGTGTCCCGATGAAACGTCTTTTTATCTTCTTCAATTTTTATTCTGCAAATAACGTAATAATTAATGGGAGCTTTCCAGTTACGCCACCAGAGCGACACAGTCGAACACAGCTGCGGAGCATGGTCGGACACTGTGTCGGACTCTTTGCTGCTAATATTTTAGTTAGATGCAATACTCTTTATGAATTGATTGTTTATTTTTTACTTATTAGATGCAATGATACAATCTATTCGAATTTGACAAATGTTTGTTCTTCATTTTCCTCCAGTTCAGAACCTCAAAGCGTTCCAACAAGTGCCAAAGCAGTGATCGACCATGTAACACAGTGTCACTCTGTCTCCTTGCTAGGAAGCTCTTAATATTCAATAACCCGTTTAATAATTATTTTCATTGATCACCCTTATCATAAATTTCGTGAAAAAAATTTTTATCTCTATTCAAGAAATATTTTATCCGTTTCACAGCCATAATTTTATCACTATCGACGTCAACTTCCGAGCTTTTGTCACTTCGAACGAAACCATCACCCGGTAGGTAACACCGGGCGTAATCGCCGTTTTTTTGTTTCAGATTCTACAAGAAATACTATCTCTTCTCATAATCCATGATCATATTGTCAGAGCTACGGTCTTCCACTCCGTAGTAGTGGAAGTGGTCAGAGCTATAATACTAAAAAGTAACGACCAGAGCCAGATCCATTCGAATGAACAAAAGAATTGTGCTCCTTGGGGACGGCATCCTCCTACTCAGCATTTTGAATCTCGCATAGATTGAATCAATGCACGGATGCATTCGATTGGTCAAAATTTATCTTATAACGCGCGCATGCGCGAGATTGTAACGTACGCATAGAGACTACCGTAAAACCACGTGACTTTGAAATACGGTCTTCTATACCTTTATGCTCCTTATTTTTCATATTTTTTTGTTGGAGTTTAAGCTTTCTCAGATCCTCTTGTTGCTTCCATTTCAATGAGGTTTTATTTTGTTCCTGCTCTTCGTAGAAGTACTTCTGTTCATTTCAGCATTGTTCACGAATTTTTTCTTCGTTCTGTATCTGTAGCTTGAATGTTAACCCAATCGACTCCATTATCTTACCCCCTTCGGATATTACTCCCTCGACTGACCCCGTCTAACTGCGTTCTTTACCTCGCTATGACTCACAAAATGCTCGACAACACCGACATTCTGATGTTTGATGCTTGTGACTAGATACTTGAGACACGACTGTGAGCTTCACAGCAGCCGGAGGCAGTCGGTGTGGTGTGCTTTCATAAATTTATTTCGAGCGAACTGACTTGCTTGCGTCCTGATTAGCAGTCATATTCAAACCAATCAATACAGTCGCTGAACGACTCCACACGCTACACTCGCGGACTTGCTCAACTTTTTACCAACCCAATTCCAAGTGGTTGATTTGTTCAAATTGTCGTATAGACGTCATAAAAACATCTTACGACGCAAAGACGTCTATACAATCATGAAATCTGGGATGCACTGATCTCTATACTAACATCAGTGGTGGGACGTGACGGTGGGAACTCGGTTGGTCTAGTAAATCCAACCGTCAATTTCACTCTGGCCTTTTCTTGGAACCGGATGGAACTCGGTTAGTTCCAGTAAAACCAACCGTTAATCGAAATCTTGCCTAATTATACATGACGGTTGAGACCCAGTTCGTTTGAGGTTAATTTTTTTGCACAAATCAATCTTTTATTCGATCCTACCAAAATCGAACGAAAATCCAACTAAAAAACAATCGAAGTAAAAAGGCTCGATGAGTCCGCACATATGTACCGGGCTCGGTGTAACGTTCGAGAGAAAGAACGATGTAGTACTCGAGCGTTATACACAAAGAAGGATGGATAAGCAGTATCGCACGTCGTCTATTCCAAGTACAAGCGTAAACAATGACACAATGTATACTCGTAAGGTCGTATGTCTCTCGAAACTCGTAACAACATTCGCTTACCTTTTGTTCTATGAATCCAAAAGTTCGAATACGTGCCGCACGCATCTTAATATTTCTTTTCTCGAAATACGTAAGACGGAGTTTGAAGAACTTTACCAGTTTTGTGGGAGAGACAGCAAGAGGGTCAAAGCTGTGTCGAACCCGTTGAACCTGTTTAAATTTAACCGGCCATCTTTGGCATTTCAAATTTTTTGATTTTCCAATCGTACGATACTCGTACGGTAAAAACGGATGATAGCGAAATTTTTTTTTAGAGAATACAAATTTGATATTTAGTTGGTTGATAATTTTTATTTTTTACCCGAATTAGCTTCCTCGGAGCACAATCAATGTAAATGCGTTCGTTACGAATTTACTCATAAAACTGACCGTTTGCCATGAAAATATTTTAAAACGCACGTGTTTCTTCGGTTGCGGTCAGCTGGAGAATGAACGTCAAACTTTTGTTTTCTCTTTTGATATCTACACGGTTCAGTGTATATAGACGGAGCTTTTTCGCGTGTCAACACGGTATACCATATAAGATAGACGACTGGTTAGCAGAAGTTAGAAATGTCTGCGTGCGAATAGTCAGTTCGCTAGAAAAAAAACTACTTGGACAATGAAAAAAATTTATAATTAGAAAGATTTATCTCTTCCCTCTATAACCTAGCAGAGGTTCGGTGCAGCCGAACGGAAACTCGTATTGGTAAGGATGTCCTTAACGTATAAGTCTGACATAACAACAAAGTAAAAATTGAAAGTTCTCAACGAAAGCATAGTTTGATTAGCAATAAGTAGAAAGTGCTTGATCAGAAACGATGGTAACAGCAGGTTAAAATATAAAGTATGGTGAAAAGAAATGCAAGGAAAATCTATGCTCAATGATTTTTATATTTATTTATGACGGTGTAATGGAAGCTCATTATGTCGTTATATATAAAATATATTATATTCATTTAAAAAATAGAGTAAAAAAATACTTAGCATTACGGTGAAGATTTTCAGCCGCGTTGTAGTCACAGAAAATATCTCTTACTATAAAATAACAGGAACATTTAAATATAATCAGAAGATTGCGAACTTGATCAAACTACCAGTAAATTACCACTAATATTGTACAGGATCTATTTTTAGGATAACACGAACGTATATGCACAATTCCGAGTTTAACGTAGTTTAGATACACTTAACAAGTGCGAAGTCAAGGCGTCCGCGCTCTTTTGAAATACTGCTAACTCTGACTTCAACTTTTTGATCAATTTCGACGGTCAGGCCATTCATTGATGTTTTATGTATCAAACCGTCAATTTCAGCACCAACGTTGACGAATGCACCGAATTCCGTCAAATGAGTCACTACCCCGGTTAAAACAGTGCCGTTGCTTAAATCGTTAAATTTGATCATGCTTTTATGAAACATGGCACTGTCTGCCTTCCCTCTGATATCCTGGCCCTTTGGGATCTTTAAACCCTCAATTATCATTTCAATCGTTTCCGGAGTGGTACCAAATTTCTTTGCTAACACCGCGTACTCCGTTTGAGCATAGAGATTTAGTGTGGATATAAAACCGTTCGTTCCCAGATGAATTACGTTGCATTTCGCAGCTTCCAAGATAGATTGAGCGATGCCGTACGATTCGGGATGAATCCATGTCCGATCGAAAACGTTGAACGGATCTTGCGAATATTCTTGGCCGTCGCTAGTCACAGCAATTTTCGGAACGATTCTGATGAAACCAGCACACTGTTCAAAAATCCTTTGGTTTATACCTGGAACCTTTAACAAATCATTTCTGTTGATGAATGGACCGTTCGACCTTCTCCACTCGATAATACTGTTCGCCTTTGAATCGTCCAAACCAGCGACATTTTTCAAAAGAGACGCCGATGCCGTGTTTGCGTCCACACCGACGTGACTTACAGCCTCAACGATTATCTACAATGAAAAATATTATTAATAACCTTAGAAATCGTCTGTACAAAAATAGATGAAATCTCCGTGAAGATGGCAGTTACTACCTCGTTTATTTTCGTAACCATATCATTTTTCTTGAAGTCCGCTTGATGTATTTTCACCTTAAGAAGTTCAGGCACAATTTTAACCAATTCCGTCATTGGATCCTGCAGGCGTCTAGCAATAGATACAGCGGATACAACGTCTGCATCGACGCGTGGAAATTCTAACGCAGCTTCGCGACTGCAGCTATAAATCGAGGCGCCCGGTTCATCGACAATCGTGTAAACCACGTCCAAAGATGCGATTTTCTTGTTCTTCATCACGTGCACGAGAAAGATTTCAGTTTCTTTAGAAGCGATGCCGTTGCCCAGCGCAAAGATCGTGCACCTGTGTCTGCAGACCATCCGAACGAGCACACGTTCGGCTTCGTTCTTACTCGCAACGTGAGGATATATCGTCCCGGTCTCAAGTACTTCGCCTTGCTCGGAGATCACCCCCAATTTGCAACCCTTTTGAAATCCTGGACTGATACCAATAATCACTTTGCCTCTCACAGGCGGTACGAGCAGATGTTGCTTGACGTTTTCCGACAAGTCGTCCAGAGCTGCCTCTTGCGCTCTCTCGTTGATCTCTCGTCTCGTTCTCTGCGCAACAAAATATTTGATCGATCTGTCGTACGCCAAATCAATAGCAGCATCGATCAGTGTTCTCCTTATCGACGACACATCCCCGGTGATCTCATACTGTTGCAAACATTTCTTCTTGAACTGATGTTCAAATTTAGCAGGAATATTTATTTTAACGCTGAGTGCTTTCACTGCTTCACCCCTGTTGATAGCAAAAATCTGACTAGGTTTTAAATCGACCTCGATCAATGCAAGATTGTAATACTCCTTGTATTTGTCTTGATACAACTTACTGTTTTTGCCCTTTTCGGTTTCAACTTCCATCAGGTGCTCCAATCGCAGTTTCTTGATTCGATCGAAGGTACGTCTGTCTTTGATTATCATATCCGCCAAGAGACTGATTATACCATCTTTCACTTGTTCCTCGGTTTTCAGACCTTCCTCTACCTCTTGAACAAGATGCGACAATGGGGGAAAGGTCTTGTTCTTGATACACGCGTCTGCTACGATTCCAAGGCCTGTGGGGGCAGCTTGTTTGTCAGCTGTAAAGCTTACAGTCTTAAAAACTGAATGAATATATTCCAAGTCGCTCAATGACTTTGATTCACAAACAAGAGCATGAAATTCAGGTGTCCATTGGGTCTTTTGCTCAATGTCTTTGACGATAAAGACAGCATGCTGTTTTATTAATTTAGCCTGTTCATAGCTATCCCGGACCTTTCTCAATTCTTTTGCATCCATTCCCTCCGTCAGGTGTCTTCTGTATCTGGCAACAAAGGGAATAGTATTGCCATACTCAAAAAGTTTCAAGATATTTTTCACTACTTTCTTACTTAAATAATTTTCATCTGTGACATAGTCGATAATAGACCATTCGGCATACTTTACGTTTGATTCGCTCATTCGCGTCACAAAATAATTTGATATTTCTTTTGGTACCGGCAGAATTGATTCAACATTCATCGATGCCCTTTGCTGCACAGCTACAGTTTCTCTCGATGCATAGGTTGCGGAAGAGCCTGCGGTGGACGATATATTCGTGCGTACCTGTTGAAATTGCTGTTGATGGCATTGTACTTGTTGCAGTCGCAACGGTTGCTTCCCCATTCGTGCCATTTCCAGTTTCTTCTCCAGTTGTGCCATTTCCAGTTTCTTCTGCAATCTTTCCTGTTGCAATTTTCGTTGTTCTTGATGCATCTCTAACTTCATCCTCATCTTGTCCTGCTGGAGCTTCAGATATTTCAAATCCTCTTTCAGCTTTCTTCCCAATGCAACTTGTTTTCGTTTTTGTTCTTCGTAAAGCCTTTGTTCCTGCCAATGTTGTTCTTGCTGCCAGCATAGTCTTTCTTCTGCCAGTTCAACTCTTTGTTTGTATAGAAAATCTGCATGAGCCTTCAGTCTTGCCTTTTCTCGCTCGTTTTCACTTGCTGACCTGGGTATCGACCCGTTCGATCCCATTATCTTATCCGTTTCAGATTTTCTACTAAACTGCGTTCTTCACTTCTCTATGAATCGCAGAATACTCGACGACACTGAGATTCCGATTTTTTATTCGTATGGGATTCCCCCTTGTAACGACATACATGAGACACGGCTCTGAGCTTCACAACGGTCGATCCAGCCCTTCCATAAGTGCACAAGTGCATTCGCATCTGACCTGAGCTTAACTAACTTGCTTTCTGACTAACAGTCAAATTTCGACAAATCTGCACAGTGTTGCCGAACCATTACCGACGCTACCGGGCTTGATGCGACGCTCGAGAGAGAGAACGACGAAGTACTTGAGCATTACACAGAAAAGGACAGACAAGCAATATCGGACCTCGTGTATTCCAAACCCAAGCGTAAACATAATCTTTACTAATAGTTGTCACGAAACTTCTAACAACATATCGCTCACCATCCTTATCTTCCGAATTCAAGAGTTCAAATACGCGTCGCGCGCATTGTTATCATTACTTCCGACGAAAAACGCACGTCAGAACCGGTAGAACTTTCCCAGTTTTGTGAGAGAAATTACACGGTATGCGTGTGTGCGCGGGAAAAATCGGCAAAGGGCGGCAACGCACTGAGTGAAAGTGCGCAAAAGTGAGAAAGATAGAAGACAAGACGCTGATGCGAACGACGATAATGCAAGGGTTCGATGCAGGGTCGAAGCCGCGTAAATTTATCCGTCCAACTTTTTGGCTTTTCAAATTTAACCGGTTTCCAATCGTTCGATAGTCTCGTAAAACCGTTTGATAGCAATACTTTTTTACAAAGAACAAATAAAAATTTGATGTCAAGTTAACCGATTATTTTTTACCTCAGCTTTCTGTTTCGTGCCAAGTCGGTCTGTCACAGGTCGATCGACACCGAGTCGTTTCATATTAATTACAAATTGATAGAATATAAATTAATTTATTAGTTTTTATATGGAATTATAATTATTTTTGTATGGATGTTTCATCACAGGAATTTTAGGGGTTCGAGTCATCCACAACTGAATGTATCAATGTGCCGCAACGTGGCATTTTTTTACACGACGCTGCAACAACAATTTTCTCTCCTTGGACGTCGCCCACGTGGAGAAAATGTTCAACCAGTATGTCGGTACATGACCTCAGGGCCCCTTGAATATATAATGAGAGAACACTACGGCGTTCTACGTCAAATCGAACAATTGGGAAAACGTTAAACTAATTATTGGGATTTTGTTTTGTTTTTGGCGAGCATCTCATGGAAGAGCGCGTCAGGCCGGTAACACGAAGCTTCTCGCCCCACCAACGCCACGTTGCATGTCTCCACGTGTAGGTAGATTTCCCAACCCGATTTTCCGCATATATATGAAAATACATTCGCACACGAAATCAGTGCAATCGACTCGGGAACCGATTTGTACGGAGTTTATGGCGTATCTATGCATTGTAACGCGTATTATAGATAGGCCTGACGAGATGTGTGCTTGTAGCAAGGAGCATTAGGATCTTTACACCGTTTAGTGTATATAGATGGAGTTTTTCCGCGTCTAAACACGGGATATCATATAAGATCCCTGCTTAGAATATCTTATTGAAACCGATTGAATCTCATTAAATGGAAAGACTTCCCATTAAGAACTAATCGGTTCCAATTGGTTTCTGCGGACGGGGATTGCTGCGCGTGTATATGATACACGGATGGGTAGGAATAGTCACTTCGCTAAAAAAGAAATAAATTTCGTAGACAATGAAGAAAATAAAAAGATCCAGTACAATTGAACGGAGATTCGTATTAGTACGGATGTCATTAACGGATGAACCGAAGGTAAAGAACAAAGTAAAATATTGAAAAACTCGACGAAAGCATGATACGCTTCGCAATAAGTGGTAAGTTCCTGATCAGAAATGATGATAACAGTAGGTTAAGGTCGATAAAACAATTATTTTATCACTGGACCCACCGGAAGAGCAAAAAGGTATGAAGTTATCATACTTCAGTATGATGAAGGGAAAATGCGAGGGAAATCTATGCTCAATGATTTCGATATTTTTTTATATAGGCGTAATAAAAGCTCATGATGTTATATAAAAAATAGAATTTTATTTTTACCATTCAACGACCATTCCATTTAGAAAATAGAGTAGTAGAATGCTTTGTATTACGCTGAAGATTTTCAGCCGCATTCTAGTCACAAAGTATATCTTTTACTATAAAATACCAAGACCATTTAAATATAATCAGAAGACTTCCAAGTTTGATCAAACAACCAGTAAAATATCAGTAATATTATACTCAATCGATTATTGTCATAAGTCGCACGTATATACATAATTCCGAGTTTAATGTAGTTTAGAAGACATTTAACAAGTGAAGACCGAAGCGGCCACGCTCTTTTGAAATATTGATGACTCTGACTTCAACTTTTTGATTAACTTCGACAGTTAAGCCATTCATTGATGTTTTATGTATCAAACCGTCAATTTCAGCACCAACGTTGACGAATGCACCGAATTCCGTCAAATGAGTCACCACCCCGGTTAAAACGGTGCCGTTGCTCAAATCGTTAAATTTGATCATGCTTTTATGAAACATGGCACTGTCTGCCTTGCCCCTGATATCCTGGCCCTTTGGGATCTTTAAACCCTCAATTATCATTTCAATCGTTTCCTGGGTGGTACCGAATCTCTTTGCTAACACCGCGTACCCTTTTTGAGCATAGAGATTTAGTGTGAATATAAAACTGTTCGTTCCCAGATGTTTTATATTGCATTTTGCATCTTCCAAGATAGATTGAGCAACGTTGTAAGATTCGGGATGAATCCACGTCTGATCGAAAAAGTTAAAGGAATCTTGGGAAACTTCTTGACCACTGCTAGCCACAGCAGTTTCCGGCACGATCCTGATGAAACCGGCACACTGTTCAAAAATTCTTTTGCTTATACCTCTGACCTTTAACAAATGATTCCTGTTGGTGAATGGACCGTTCGACCTTCTCCACTCGATAATACTCTTCGCCTTTGATTCGTTCAAACCAGCGACTCTTTTCAGAAGAGACACGGATGCCGTGTTGGCGTCCACACCAACGTAGCTTACAGCCTCAACGATTATCTACATTTAAAAATATTATTAATATCAGGAATATATTAATCCTAGAAATCTTCTGTACAAAAATAGATGGAATCTCCATGGAGACGACGATACCTACCTCGTTTATTTTCATACCCATCTCCTTTTTCGAGAGGTCCTGTTGATATATGTCCACCGTGAGGAGTTCGGGCTCAATTTTAACCAATTCGGCCATAGGATCCTGCAGGCGTCTAGCGATAGACACAGCGGATACAATGCCGGCTTTCACGCGTGGAAATTCCAGAGCAGCTTCGCGACTGCTGCTGTAAATCGAGGCGCCCGATTCATCGACAATCGTGTAAACCACGTCCAACGATGCGATTTTCTTGTTCTTTATTACGTGCACGAGAAAGAGTTCAGTTTCTTTGGAAGCGATGCCGTTGCCCAGTGCAAAGATCGTGCACCTGTGCTTGCAGACCATTCGAACGAGCACACGTTCGGCATCGATATTATTGCTTGGATTATTCGCGATGTGAGAATATATCGTTCTGGTTTCAAGTACTTCGCCGTTCTCAGAGATCACCGCCAATTGGCAGCCCTTTCGAAATCCTGAACTGATACCGATGATTACTTTGCCTCTCACAGGTGGTACGAGCAGATGTTGCTTGACGTTTTCCGACAAGTCTTCTAGAGCTGCCTCTTGCGCTCTCGCGTTGATCTCTTGTCTCCTCCTCTTTGCAACCAAACCTACAATCGATCTGTCGTATGCGAAATCAATAGCAGCATCAATCAGTGTGCTTCTTATCGACTGTACATACCCAGTGATCCCATATTGTTGCAGACATTGCATTTTGAACTCACGCTTAAATTTATCAGGAATATTTATTTTAACGCTGAGTGCCTTCAGTGCTTCGCCCCTATTGATTGTAAAAACCTGTTCGGGTTTTAAATTGCTCTCAGTAAATGTGAAATTGTAATACTCCTCGTACTTATTTTGATGCGGTTGCAGCTTATCAGCATTTTTACCCTTTTTGGTTTCAATTTCCATCCGGTGTTCTGATTGCAATTTTATGACTCGATTGAAAGTACGCCTGTCATTGATTATCATAACCGCCAAGAGACTGACTATACCATCTTTAATCTGTTCCTCGGTTTTCAGACCTTCCACTACCTCTTGCACAAGATGTGAAATTGGGGGAAATGGCTTGTTCTTCATACATGTATCCGCTACAATTCCAAGGCCAGTGTCAGTGGCTCTTTTTGCAGCTTTAAATTTTGAAGTCTGAAAAACTGAATGAATATATTCCAAATCGTTAAACGACTTTGTTTCATGTACAAGAGCATGAAATTCAGGTGTCCATTGGGACTTTTGCTCAATGTCTTTGACGATAAAGACAGCATGCTGTTTAATTAATTTAGCCTGTTCATAGCTATTGCGGACCTTTCTCAATTTGGTCGTGTCCATTCCCTCCGTCATGTGTCTTCTGTATCTGGCCACAAAGGGTATAGTGTTGCCATCGCCAAAAAGTTCCAAGATATTTTCAGTGACTTTCTTGCTTATGTTATTTTTGTCCTTGACATAGTCGATAATAGTCCATTCAGTGCACTTTACGTTTAATTCGCTCATTCGTGTCACATAAGACTTTTGTGTTTCTTTTAGTTTTGGCAAAATTGACTTAATATTTGTCGGTGCCCTTTGCTGCACGGCTACAGTTTCTTTGACTGCCAAAGATGCAGTGGAGCGTGCGGTTGGCAATATAATTGTACGTACCTGTTGAAATTCCCGTTCATAGACCTGTTGCGATAGTGATTTTTCCAGTCGTTGTTCTTCCAGTTGCTTCTGCAGTATTCTCTTTTGCAGTTGCTGTTCTACCAGTTGCTTCTGCAATTTTTTCTGTTCCAGTTGCATGTTTTCCAGTTGTCTTTCTTTCAGTTGCTTCTGAAATTTTTCCCGTTCCAGTTGCGCTTTTTCAAGTCGTTGTTCTTCCAGTTGCTTCTGCAATTTTTCCTGTTCCAATTTTTGTTGTACTTTATGCTTCTCGAACTCCTTTTTCATCGCGTCTTGCTGAAGCTTCAGCTTGTTTAGTTTCGCTAGTCGTTGCCATTCCAGTACGGCTTCCTTTCGTTTTTGTTCTTCATGCAACTGTTGTTCTTTCCAATGTCGTTCTAGACTTTGTTGTTTCTGCCATTGTATTTTCTCCGCTGCCTGCTCCGCTCTTTGTCGTTTTAGAAAATCTGCATAAGACGTCAGATGCGCTTCTTGCTCGTTTAGATTTTGTCGTGTAGGCGTTGACTTGTTCGATCCCATTATCTTATCCGTTTCAGATTCGGTTCTCGGGACTGACCGCGTCTAACTGCGTTCGAAACCTCGTTATATATAACTCGCAGAATGCTCGACGACACCAAGATTCTAATGTCTTGTATCTTACGGGATTCCCCCTTGTCGTTACATGCATGAGACGCGACTCCGGGCTTCACAATAGCCGGTGCGGTGCTTCCGTAAGCACGTTCGTAGCTGAGCTGACTTGTTTTCTACAGTCAAATTCAAACTAATCAGCACAGTCGCTGAACCACTACTACACGTTGCTACGCGTTATCATCATCCTCGGAGAGACGTAACATAAAGCTACAAAGTAGGCGACAGTGATGCCAGCCGACGAGGTAGGGGTATTCTCTCACTGCCCGCGCTAGGCGCGTCAGGACTTGTGCTGCTCATAACAAATCTCGTTTCGATACGCGAGCGTAACACAAAGAACAGTCGACCAGTATCACACGTCGTCTACTCCAAGTTCAAGCGTTAAAGGACACAATTTGTTTTCGTAAATGCCACGAAGCTTACAACATCTTATCGCCCACCTCTTATCCTGTAAATCCAAGAGTCGAAACGCTTCTCACGTACGTCTCGTGCATCGTTCTAATTTATTTGACCAAAACACACGATTCTAGAACTTTTTCAACCAGTTGCACGAATCGTAGATACGCTGTATGTACGGACGTAAACATTTCCCTACGTATTGCGTAATATTATTCCCACATCCCAATCAGTAAATCTCCTTGACCGCCATTAATAATAATTACTATGACATTGGATAGAACATCGATGTAATCAGATACTGATAAACGTATGTGATAGCGTGATATCGCCTATACTTGAATATTCCGATATAAAAGAGAATGCTTCAGCGTTTTTTTTCGCGATGACAAATTTACCTTTTCGTTTCTGTTTTTTCTGGTCTCACCATTCTAATCTCCAATCGAGAACATAATCGTAGACCATGTACTTTGTCTTTCTGTTTACGTTTTTTTTCTTATACCAAAACACAGGAAATCTATATTTTCTTCAATATTTAACTACTCTAACGCTCGAATATCAATTCAACAGATGAACCAATGATAAATAAATGGATAAATCAATATAAATTTCATGCATTTATGTTTTATGCGAAAGCATGTCTTATGTTTACATCATATTACCTCCGTAGATTCATTGATCAAGAAAAATGGTTTCCAGCTGTCCTGTCTTAAGCTACATTTTCATTTGGCCGCACAGTGCTTTTGCGTCCATCAGCGAAAGGGAGAGCGAGAAGAAAGGATTTGCACACAGTGCCAAAGCAATGCACACTCCGTGGTACATCCACATCAAAATGCAATCTTATCTTGAATTCTCGTTGTCTCATTGTCATGTACAGCGCTTTTACGCCTATGAGTGGGAAAGAGAAGAAAAGTGGGCATTCGTCCCTCTCGCTCACACTCATTGAAATTGTGGTGTAAAAGCGGGATATGCACCTGTAGGTCTGTAATGAAGATACATCGTTAATTCACATCGCGTTCCCCTAGCCCTGGCCCCTGAGTGCAACCAACTTAGCCACATGACTTGGAACTTGGACTGATTTTCAAAGAAAGAGGACGTATCGTATATTCATAATACATATACGCAACACTGCATAACCTCAAACCGGCATTCCCGACAAAATGTTTATACGTTGTCGTTAAAATTTAGGTTTAACTAAAAATGTCTGGACAATCACGAAAATTTCTCCAAGGTATTGTGACGCGTATCGGTAAATCTCCGATTCTACATAACGCGACGAACGCGATAGAAAATGCTTCGGGAAGGGCGCAGGTTCACCTCAACAACATACAACATATAGCAGCCGAAAAATATGACACGATCGTAAAGGTATTACAATAGATACACAAATTTTAATGAATACATATCTTTACAATTGGAAAAAAAAATTAACTTTGTTATTAACAGGGGATTATTTCCTTTCTTCGATTATTCAGTCGACTTAATTTGATATTTTTTCGTCGATTATTGGATTGGCTTAAACTTTTTATATCTTTTTTCTTTATGTTTACAGCAAGTTAACGGAACGACGACCATTCAGGATCTCAACTCATCAGCCTTACAAAAACCAGCTCCGATACCTAGAGGACTGATTAATTGGTGGCGATGGTATCAGCAATTGACAGGGATAGAGGACGTCGAAGTGGCGCAGCAGCGTGTCATTGCTGTACAAGACAAATTGTTCAAGTGTCAAGACGGACGCAGAGTGCTCAACCATCAAGCTGCTCTCATAGCTGAAAAATTGAAGGAAGTTTACGGAGAACTCGTCCAGACTAAGAGAGACGATCCAAAGTATGTACATCTAACGATAATGGAGAACAAGAGTCTACAGGACCAGACAAGAATAGGAACGCAGTTGTGTCTGCTGGACAACGAAGAGAGAGACCATTTTACTCAACTGGCAACTGCCATAAAAGAATATCACGATAGTCAAGCCATGAATGCTCAAAAATATAAATATCTGTCGATTGTCGCATCTGCGGCACTGGCTATAGTTTCACTGTGCGGCTCTATGGTCTATAACAATAGGAGGATACGGGATGTACGAGTCGTTATTGCGGACGCGCAGCGTAAGAACGAAGCTACCTTCAAGGAATGCTTTGGATCCCTGGAGGAAAAGATTCGACAAAGTTTCATCAGAATTGACGAACAATTGAGCAGCAATTACACGACGAATGTACAGAAAAATGAATTTGTCGAGTTGAGCGATCGAGCGAGAGATTCCAACAAAGATTTTCAAAATAATTTCAACGTGCCTGTGGAAGAAAACACAATTCTCCTGTGGAAAAATATTTGGATTGGAACTCTGATCTTATTTTTGTACATGTATAGCAGCAGCTGAAGGATTTAATTATAACTAACATTGCGTATAATTGTCGATAATTAATAGTTACGTATTTGAAATATGTTAACTTGAAGCTGTGCATTACAGAAGAAATCTTGTAGAGATAACTTACTGGATAGCGCTTTGTAATATATTGTTATTCTGATGAACGTTTTATGTAAATAACTAGTAGAGAGATAATTGAATTAATGGAGAAAAATGTGGTTAAAACTAACGGCTAGAAGATATTCCATAACATTAAGGGTGGATGCAAAATACAAATATTTCTTTACTGAATGGAAAATATCGGGGTAGCTCGAGATAGGATCCCACCTGAAATCCTTTAGTAATTCTTCATGTTGATTCCTTGAATGCACATTATTAGAACATGAATGAGATAGAATAGCGACACATAAGCGTATAAATCGAATCGAAAAAACATTGTAAAAAATCCCTAAATTTGTATAATTTTGTATTCGGATGAACAAACTTGTTTTATTCAAATAATTCATACAATAAAAAGATAATTTAAAGAGAAACATATGGTCATGCGCGAAACACAGTTGACTAGTTTGTCAAGTGATCTTCTAAACGTGTAACAAACTCATTTTATCGGCGTAATATCGATGAAAATACGTGAAATGAGGTTTCAGATGGTGTTCAATCATCCCAATTCTTCCACTCCACACCATCCGGTGGTTTTCTGTTAACTTTTCCGCTGCCGACTTCGGACCAGTTTGTGCTTAAAACCGTGCCATCAGATTCTTGCTGTTGATTTAATAAAAGAAAGTAAAATATAAATCGTACGAAAGAAAAGAAAAAAAAATAATACAATTCATTTGAAATCAGTTTACTTACATATGATTTGATCATCGCTCGTCTAACTTCGTCGGAACCTTCGCTGTAGATTTTTTGAAAGAGTGCGATGACTGCTGCATCGCCTGCTGATTTTTCCTCAGCCTCCTGTTTCTCAATTTCCTTCTCGACTTTGTTCCAATCTCGCGTGTTTTTACTGGAGCTTGGGTACTTTGGAGTTTCACATTGGGCTTGCACTATTTCTGGGTAAAAAGATAAGCTAAGTTTATTTATTATTATTATTATTATATCATTCTAATTAGAGATTAGAAAAAAATATCAGTTTATGATATGTTACATCCTTGACAATCATGATAAAATAAATTTTAAGAGATTCGCTGTTCGATCAGTGACTAAAGTAAAGACAGAATTATCACACGTGTAATTATTATTTAAAGAACTGAATTTAAACACGGGTATCACTAAATTATACTTGTCAATAAGAGATGAATTATTAAAGTAATATTAACGGTAAATTATAGTTTGACTAAATTAAAGTATTTAAGATTTAATTAACTTCTGCGTTTTGATAATTTATTTTAGCATCGAAAGGATAATATGAGAAACGAGAAGAAGTAAAAACGATCTGAGCACTCGAAAAAATTATAACGATGCTCGACCAAATTTTCTGTGTCTGGTTCATAAATATGACTTGAGAAATAGAAGTTTAGAAAAGGAAATGTGTGAATTTATCATAATTAGAACATTAACTAGGAATAATAATGATTAGTCGTGAAGAGACAAAGACCAGAATGTAACATACGGTGAATTTAGTAATGCAATGTAAAGTACTGTAGGTATAGTAGATACGATAGAGCTTGAATTATTCAAACGATAATTTGATTTTTTCAAATGCCTGTGCCAAAATAAAAACTGTCAGAGCGACAAAATGGTTCTCTGTAGAACAACAGAAGAATGCCCTTGAGTTTTTACTATAAAAAGAGAAGATCATTGTTGATATTTCATCAGAGTTAGTTATCAAACAGAGTTAATTATTTATTATTATTTCAAAATAAATATTTTCTATCAATTTAAATGGTTTATCGTTTCATTTTTGCCATGAAAAATGGAATAGGACTGGTTGTTCAAACTTTTGATTATTGGAACTGCGTTTGGTTTCAATGATTTAATTTACAAAGTGATAAAATATTTTTCTTTAAGTCTGTTTAAAACCTCAGTGATTATCAGACATTTTTATTTTTATTGTTTACGAATACGAGACAGAAATTTATTCTATTTGACATTACACGCAAAGAATTATGATAAATTATGTTTGACTTACCTTGAGGAATGGGTTGTACAGGATCCTGAACTCTGGGATTTCCTTCCAACGTATTCCATCTGATGCCGTCGCGTTTCTTGAGTGTTACCTCAATCTTGGAAGGTACAACTTTGTGCGAGCATTGTTCGGGTACAACGTGATGCGCCACATCCAGTTCTAAGCTATAGTCGCTCCTGGATGGCAGTGTCGCTGATACGCTCAACTGTGCAACAGAATTTCATTGGGAGCAAAATATTTCTCAGTAAAAGTTTATATTTGAAGATTCTTCAGAATCTTTGAACATAAAACAAAGTAATTTTTTAATAAGTATAGAAAAATACCAAGAAGCAATGGTAATGAACACGAATGTAATAAATTATATGAACAAATGAATAAAAAAATTCTGCATGTCTCACCGTAGTCTCGCTGTAGGAGACTTTGACGTTCTCCGAATTCTTGGCGAGTATTGTCACGACTACGTATTCTTCGGTCTGATACCAATCGTGCTTTATTTTCGGTTTTGGCAACTAAAATTCGTGTGAAAACAGACTAGTTTTACAAGTCAATATTGCAGGTTATGATTTGTGTGTTTATCATCGTTATATTTTCCTGGAATACGCACTTCGTTACTGCCAGTTTCCGGTGTTGAGTTCTCCGAAGCCATTTTATCACAAATTTCGTTCCGTTATATCGACGAAAATGAATAGCACGGAAAATACTATTACAGTGCAATACTAAGCTGCCATATATGTCGCGCTCACTGGCTCTCGCCTCTCGCAACCCTGGTTGGACCTTCCTTGTTTCTTATCGAAAAAACACAACATATGGAGAAGACACTGTTGCCAAGTGAATGACGAAAAAATTTTTAGGCGGGAATTACAAAGTGTCGACCATCTATCGTTTAAATTTTCAAACATAAATTTATATTTGTATTAAAATTTATTCGATTACCATAGAATATTTTATTTTCAACTATATTTAACTTTATATCAAATAGAAATATAACCCAATTATTATTCTCCATCTAAATATCTTGAAAAGTTGATGAAAACAATTAGGAAAATTTGACTTTTCAAAAGAATATTATCTTAAGGAATTGAGACGTCGAAGTGGAAGGTCGCAGTTTCGATTTACGAAATGCTGTGAAAAATATTCGATTCACCTGCACGTACCTTTAATTTTATTATATTGTTGACAAGTTATCGTAAAGAAAGTAAACTTGAAACATGTATAATGTACATGATAATATGATTATTAGATAACTAGCTTTGTACAAATTTCTGGTATCATTATCACGACGTATTCAAACTAGAAAAGCGCCACAGTAGTTTAAACGGGTATTTAAATAATTACATATAATAATATCAACAAAAATTGAATAAATTTCGTAAATATAATATAATAAGTGATTTCTCATTGATACGACGCATCACAGATGAATCGTACCATGCAAAAGAACATGATTAGAGTGAAACATTTTAATTGTTTTACTGGCCGAAAAAAAAAGATTTTCGTAACATCTTAAGATGCAAAAAGCAACTCTCGTTAAAAATTTATTGTAAAAAATATATATATCGCCAAAATGTAATCTGACTAGTAGAAGGTTCGTAAATGACGATGGCAAAAGAGTAAACGTAAAAAGTTGTAAATCATAAGTGTGAAATTGAATGAATGTTTGATTGATTGCTATTCATATTCTAAATCTCTGATTATATGTCAAAAACAACAAAAAAAAATGTTCACCAACCAAAGCGTAGAAAGAATAATATAACAATATTACAAGAACGTATACGCGTAACTGGCCGTCGAAAAAATACGTTAAGAGGTAGAGGCAAATCTTGTGCGATAGGAAAATTCCGCTGGTATGTAGTTACAAAAATATTCGACTTTGTATATCATCTCGTCAATGACAACATTTTTGAAACATCTTCAATTAATATCGTATCTCCGTTTATGAGTTTAAGCCTCTGTGCTTGCGTTTTATACGAGCGTAAGGGCCGATATCAGGGTCCATTACAAAGTCGTACAAAACTGCTGTCCAAGAGTCGTGGTGAGGTAGATTGTCGTAAAATTCAGCAGCAATGCGTCGCACCTGTACGAAAGAATAATTAATAATACGAATTTGTATTCAGTTTAGGAAATGAGGTAATCACCAAACTGTTTATATCAGATCGAGGAAATTGATATTCCTTGAAATTACCTCGGGTAATTTCGAGCCTGGTACTGCTGGAAAATCGTGGTGTTCGTTGTGATAACCGACGTTAAACGTAATTGCGTTCAATGGGCCGTAGTAGCTGTAGGTTTCAAAGCCCTTTTTATACATATAATGTTCGGATATAAAATGTCCCGCTACCGGATGTAATCCCATTGCTATTACCGAGCCGAAGATGAAATACACCAACACTTTACCACCTGATGAAATAAAGTAAATAATTGATAATACTAGTGTTGAACGTTTATAGTTGCAATAATAGAAATAAATAAACCAAAAATTCTCGCTCACCCAAAAAGTACCATACGATTCCATCGAAAAACAGTTGAATTACCAAATTAACGTACTCGAGATTCGTAGGAGGTTTTGGGTGTACAATGAGTGGTCGAAAAGTATAAAAGAACGGTTGAAGAAGTATCCAGCAAAATTTTCCAAACGCCGTACAGAACAATTTGGCTTCCAACAGCGTCGGCAAATCTGTGTCGATCACTTCGTCACCCTGGTACTGTTGGCAATGAATTAGAGATATCGATAGTAATCATTTAAAGAGAAAAAAGAAAGCATAGCTCAACTCTTTTGACTCACTCTGTGATGTTCCAAGTGGTATTTCTTGAAACTTATAGAAACAGGGAGTCCTATCGGCAAATTTGCAAAGAATCCAAATATCCTATTGGCTTTAGATCTGGAATGGCCGAACGCAAGATTATGCGCAATTTCATGAATAGCTGTAAATTGACAAATAGTTTTATTTATAAGTTCGATTAATATAATAAACAAACCATTTTTAGTGGAATACCGTCAAAGATTCAACTAACCTAACATCAGGGAATGGTTGATAACACCGCCGAAGCAATATGCCATCAGAAAGATCATCGGATAGCTCAAGTCCTTGACAATGAACATCGATACGAATTGTACAAGAACCATTCCTGTTACAACCCATTTGAAGTTCGGATCGTATCCAAATAACTTTTTTATTTGCGGGTATTTCTCTGTAAAAAAATTAGAAACATTAGCTCCGAACGCTCGTCCGACGGTTGCTTATATCTCAATAGCTACCGTACATCAATAATAAAATATATTTTGTATCTTACACCATACCTAGAAGGTAAATTCACATTCAAGATTCCCACAAAGGAATTCATTTTTATTCATTTTATCATAAAATCTATTCTTTGCGTTGATCAGAAGTTATTCTCCGCCGCTATATTTAGAAAGAAAGAAAAGTAAATATACTTTTGATGATTAATCAAAGCTAAGTTTTATAATTCTTCCGATTCACAGAATGATCCATTACATCTTTAATTTTCTTATAATCATGAACAATAACGTTTTGAAGTTAGAAAATGGATTTAAAGCGATGCTAACGTTTGTCAATTAAGCCCATGAATGTGTCATTCCCGCGGTATAATAGCGCAAATTCATTATCAAAGCGTTATCAAAGTATTGAAAGCCCCACAAATTAAAAAATCTTTCCCGTTCGATCTGCAGCAGTTCGAAAGGTGCTTTCTCGTTGGTCGAGGGTCAGGATAAGAAATACGTGATGTCCCTGTCACGTAGAATTAGAAAGTAAAAGTGATTCTTACCCAAAATTAATTTTCTTCGACTGGCATGCGGTTCCTCGGTATAAACCCACTCGAAATCCGTTCGAGAAACCTTCTGTCCCATCGTTAAGGAAAACTCTCTCTGAAGAGTTCAATCAGAGACTGATGTACGACGAAAAAAAAAAATGAACCGAATTCACCGGTTACCGTATCCACCCGGTGCACACGATCCTAGCCGAAGTAGTGTTTGCACTGGTGTGCTCTACCGCACGCAGGAAATTTGTCACTGCCAAAAAGCACGAGAGGTCAGTACCGACTGGCACCGTCGCTTATTACGCGACACTGCGTTCCTTATCCATAGATAAATCAAAGATTACGATTTGACAACGATCAGGAAGTAAGTACCTCTTCGTTCCTGACAACGATAAACGAACGTCGGTACAATAGATTAAGTTAGAAAAACAATGACGATTTCACAGAGCTTAAAATAATTTAATTGAGAATTTAATTAAATTTTTATTGAGTGGTAGCACAAACGTAACACTGACCAATGGTCAGTCCTCCTGGACACGGTCTTCTACTCGAAGATCGTGCCGATCGCTGTCCTGGCTATGTTAACCCATCAAAGTAGCTCAAGTCAAAAAGATATCCATTTTATATAGAAAAATATTAATCAAATGTCTGTTCGAACGATACATTTTTCGTTTCATCATTTAGATATCCTTGAGATATCATAATTAAAAAAGGTATAAGTCTGACAGAAATTGTTGAATTTTATTATAAAGAAAATTAATATATTTTGGATTTGAGTTACTTGAGAAATACTGAGAATATGCTGCGCCTGCGTAGTTTATTCCTCTGTCTCTGTTGCTCCTGTGTGAGAATAAAAGACAGGCATACGTCGAATTAAAGAACGTACGCGACGTTGTAAAACGCTGTTAGTGACGTGTGTAATTCGAACGAGCTAACACGATATCGTAATTGATTAGCACGATGGTGGACGCATCAACGAAAAAAACATTGAGTAGTATTCCTCTATGTCAAACTAAAGCAGGACCGAGAGATAAAGAATTGTGGGTCGAGAGGCTTAAGGAAGAATATATGAGTTTGATTAAGGTTGTTATACATTGTAGGTCAACCATATGGTCTGCTTGCACAGCTGTTATTTACATTTTTTACGATAACAATGATAATAACAATTATTAATTTATTTAGTATGTGCAAAACAATAAAGAATCGGACAACGATTGGTTTCGATTGGAATCCAACAAGGAGGGTACCAAATGGTTTGGAAAATGTTGGTACATCCACAATTTATTGAAGTACGAGTTTGAAATTGAATTTGATGTGAGTAATATAATATTTTTCATGATTTTAGTGTATTCTTTTGCGATTCATTAAGATTTCCATTTTTTTTTGTTTAAATTTCAGATTCCTGTCATGTATCCGACGACTGCACCTGAATTAGCATTGCCGGAGCTCGACGGCAAGACTGCCAAGATGTACAGAGGTGGAAAGATTTGTCTTACGGATCACTTCAAACCTCTGTGGGCAAGAAATGTACCTAGGTTTGGGTTATCTCATGCAATGGCGCTTGGTGTAAGTTTGTACAATATTTAACGCTTTTTAAATCACAAGAATATCCTTGCTTCTTGGCTTTATTATAAAAATTCGTTACCCCCGTTCTGCTCTTCGTAGTCCCCATTCCGGGATAGTTTCACGCAGTGTGACTTATAACAGGTTAAATAAAATGTTTTGTTAATAATTGATTCCAAAAAATAAGAATTCCATTTTTCTTTTGTTTAGTAAGAATTTTGTAAAGCATTTTCCAGATTTTTAAGTCTTGCCAATGGTTCATACAAATATATTAATCTGAAGAAACTCAGGAGAATCTTCAAAGATCCTTTTTGTTAATTTGGAAGCAAAAATTCGGATTTCTTAGAAATGAACCACATGGAATAGGCAATATTTCGAAAGTTTTCATAGACCGTGATAAGAATGAACTGGAACCAGATAGAAATTATATTCGATTAACTTCTATTCATTTTAATAAACATTGTTAATTTCTTTCATTTCAGCTTGGTCCGTGGTTGGCAGTGGAAATTCCTGAACTCGTCGAACGAGGTCTTATACAACCTAAAGAAAAAAAAGAGGAGCAAAAAGTGTAATTAGTTATATTAATAATTGGATCTAACAACTCACATTCGACGATTAATTTAAATATATTAAATTAAATATATATGTTACGATTACCCTCGCTTACAAGATATTGGATGAACAAAGCAATAGAATAAATAATTTTTGTTATACTTTATACAATTTTTACACTCGATTACTCAATCGCTTTTTATTTGTCCTTGTCGCTTAATTTAATTTTTTTAGTATCTCTAATAATTTCATCTAATTTGTATAAGTCCTTGAGGGACACTTCGCCGGTTCCTCTGTTCAGTGGCTTGGGTTGTGAACTATCTGGCTTCCAGCCTAACATATAAATTATTTGAAAAGTAGCGGGTACGTAAGTCGATCCGTCCTCCTTAGATTTACCGTAAAGTTCTTCGTATATCGCAGCTGCCGCGAGAGCTGTGTCGCGTTTCAAATGTAACTTTCGATTCCAAGCTGCATTGCTTTCTCCCATTCCTGTTAAAAAAAAAAGTTAAAAATTAGAGAAATGGTGGAAAAAGGCGTTTGGACAATACGAAATTTTATCAATGATTTACCTTTTAAATCCCACATAAGTTCGAACATTGATGGAAAACCGACAACCATTTCGTCTGTATCTATGGTCAACATATTGAACCCAGCTCTGTTTAACAGACTACCCACATCTTTAATTTCTGTAAATGGTGAAATATGCGGAGATATTCCACCGTCTCTTTCCAGCTCTGCAAGTTGTAGAGAACTTCTGTATAAATCATAAAATAGAACCGTGATCACTTTGAAAGCGTACAATGTCTATCCAGTGACAAAACTCAAGCTTATTCAAACAATTTTTTGAGTAACATTGTTGATTTATAAGTTACTGATTATTTTGAACCTCGTTTATCGAGCATCGAGCAAACTGTCATTTCAATCAAACATCTAGTTGACAATCGATTAATTAATAATGTCACGTCGAACGGTCAATTTACTAGAAGCTACAATATTGTTATAAGAAAGAACAGAGGCTAGTTACCTTAATTCATAGAGCGTGTCGCCGCCAAATATAGCTGCCATGAAGACTCCGTCTTCTTTTAAGCAACGAATTATTCTATCGAAGCAACCAGGTAGATCATTGACCCAGTGAAGGCTCAGACAGCTCATAACGAGATCCAAGCTATTTTCCTCAAACGACAAATTCTCCTCGTCCATAACTTTTCTCTCTACGTTCACATCGGGCATTGTCTCAGCCTGTTTAACGTACGTGGGACATGAGTCTACGAGAATCAACTTCTCCACTGTTTCTCTGAGAACATGTTTCGACACGTAACCACGTCCGCAGCCCAGATCCAGAGCAGTCTTGAATTCTCTTTTAATGTCAAATATTCTGTCCGCAAGTCTGTAACCCACTTCGTCTTTTATGTAATCGTATAACTTAACATCCGGCGATAAAGCCGCTCGTTCTCTCTGCAAAAGTTTAGCTTTTCTGTCGAAAATATTCATCACGCTGTTCGGTGGAAGTTCAAATCGCGCTTGTGATGTATTAAAACTTCGTGATATCATTGAAAAAATATGACTTTTGTATATTTTAGCCATTGTTAATGATTTTTTGTAACAACCGCTTTTATTTGCACATGCAGTCGCTATTTGTTATCCAGTCTTAACATTGTAACGTGACAATCTACTCCAATTCGTATTTTATTTGAGGTTATATTCGTCAAACATTTTATTTACTGAATTTCGCGACTCCCCACTCATTGAATGTAAGGTGCAAGCGTGTTATTCCCCACTCTTAATGTATCTTGTATTTATTACATCATTTCAGACGTTTTAGTTTGGTAAAAAATGAAGTAAAAGTTGACAAATAAACGCGGCAATGTGATTGTACATTACTCTTGAAATTAGGAAACGTTTATGCAAGAGAAAATATAAAATACATTTTAACCGGTTTTATTATAACCTATATATTTATTTAACGTTTTTCTCTTTACATCAGCAAATTAGCAATAGCAGGCAATAGTAAATCATCAGCTGCTCAATCGTCGACGTTGTCAAAAATACGGAAAACTCCGTACTTCGTTTACATTCATCCGTAAACGTTTTCGTGGAATCGCCCTTATCAAAGATTTCCCTCAGTAAGTACCACGTTATGTTCTGTATTAATTATTCACGAATGGAATATAATTTGGAAGGAAATATAATTATTCATTTTACCTAATAATCAATACTCTGTGATAAAAGTTATAATTTTTTTATTTCAAAGCTATTATTATATTTTATCAATGTGTCTTCGTAAACTAAAACTTTTCTAGAAATAATAACAAAATAATGTAAACTATTAAAGTTTTATTTTTATAAAAAAATATTAATTTCATTAAAGTATTGCAAGCTTCACAACAAGTTAGTCATCGAAAGCTCAGAGGCTTGAAGTTCAGAGCAATAACAAAATAATTGATGCACAACTTATTTATTACGTGAATCTGTTAAGACGGAAAAACGTAATATCCGTGAGGTTAATAGTTATTTTTTGTCGTTGATTGACTTTTAATTTGTATGTAAATATAATGGAAAAAATGATTCATGCATTGATACAAAACATGGGCACGAAAATTGATAGTGGACATATAAAGAAAGCTAAAAGAGTGGAGTACATAACGTACATAGATCAAACTCGAAAAATGAAGAACAAACTGTTGCATTTTAATGCAAAGGTCAAAGATATTTCAATGGAAAAGAATTTTAATTTCTCTGATGTGCACATTATCCAGGCTCCGATATCTCTGCGAACTCCTATCTTCGAGAATCCTCCCGTAAAGGGTGTGACACCGCTGATGTCTTATTTAAAAAATATAAATAAACGGCTCATGCAGAAAATAACGAAAGTAAAAAGTCCACGTGATGATAAACAGAGTAACAGTTTCCACGCGTTTCAATCATCCTCAGCCGATTGGAGTTCAAAGGACAAAATTGCGACATTTTCTCGAAAAATTGAGCCTTTGAGAAACACAGGAAATAATTTATCCAAAGAGCCACAAACTTGTCGAGATGATGATCAGGATATTATTAATGGAGCGAGTGAAGAAGAAATTTCGAAAGAATGGGAAAGAGATCGATCGACTAAAGCTTTCAGCAAAGATCTGTGGTGGATACATAGAAGAAAACGAACTGTCGGATCGTGTAACTCATCTGATAACTTAACGCAGTACACGGAAAAGAAGAACGAATTGAATGAAAAATATTTATCGCTTCATTCGAAGGATCAAAATTTCGTGCGAAATAATTTACACGTCACTCTGTACATATCGAACAAGGTCCTATTTAATTATTTTTTCCTCTTAATCCTTTTGCTAAAAGAAATTCTATTGCATATTAGTTGTTATAATTTTTTTTCTAAAAAAAAATGAATTCCTTCACTCAAAGTTATATATTAAGTTTGAGATTTATAGCGCTTTTCACTGGTAAAATTTAGTGCACGTTTTAATATTTAAAGATATAGAAAATCCCATTGAAACATATTGAACCGGATTAAAGGGGCAGAAATCCTATTAAAAACTGATCGATTTCAATGAGGTTTTTTGATCGTTTGATTGGTTTCAATAGGACTTTGTAAGCAGGGTAGTTCACTTCCTCGCATTTGGAAAATTGCACACGGTGCACACACTAAGCGCATGAGTGAAACGCGCCATTAATTGTGCTTGGTATTTCATTCGAATTTTGTAATTCTATAAAATTTTGCAGGATAAAAAAACGAATAACTTTAGAATGACAAAATCTCGATCGCAGCAAGTACAATTACTATGCAAACATGCTATATTGACTCTGATTGAACCGAGCAAAAATGCAACTGTACATTGTCAAGAGAGTCTGTCGACTGCAATGCAAAAACATTTAGAGGATGGATGCAAATTTCATTTTAATCTTCCAAGGTACCGAGTCGTTCGGTACAAAATCTTTGGCCACTGATATTCTTAGCAATGTTGCATAAACGTTTTAGCAACTACGATGACTATTGGGCATTACTGGTGTTGAGTCATTGGGTAGGACTATTGGTGAGACATCCTGATTCAACCTTGATACGCACAATTAGCTACGCCCTTGGATGTAGTTCCCAAAAAATATTAGTCTTGGCTTATTCCGATGATGATTCTTAATCGAAGTGGAGAAAAAAATGTATAAAATGATACCATGCAACATAATTGATTACAAAGTTGCATTAATGGACGCCAGTGTTATAGAACAAGCAGATCAATTTAGGAGGACTTTGCTTTCAGTATCGAAGAAATATGGTGAACGAAGAAGTGGTAGAACCTCCGAAGAAACCCCAACAGCCGGTATTCAAAAATCCGGTATTTCAACAACAATTTCGGCCTATAAGTACTTCTGGTAAAAAAAGAACTTGGCGATCGCTCAAACAAGTTTTAACTCAAGAACGAGCTTTACCATGGTCACCGGAAGTTGTTCATTGTAAGTTCAATAAAAATATTAATTTGTTTTTTTGATATCGATAAAAAATTATTATAAAATTTCAGATAGCTGCATCAATGCTCCGCCGAGTTTCAAGCCAGCTAAGAAATATTCGGACATCTCAGGTTTGCCGGTAGGTTAAAAGTAATTTCACAAACTGTACGAATAACGCATTTATATTGGAACAAGGAATTAGCATTTTTATAGAACAAAGAAGAAAAGTAAAACAATTTCACATTCATTTATCCGGTTAACTGTCTTACAAGTTTCATTACAAATTCTTGGTGTGTTATTTACTTTTCTTTACAGGCACGATACACCGATCCTCAAACTAAATTATACTACGCGACAACCGAGGAGTTTGCGACCGTGAGGAGCTTGCCGATGGACATAACCGCTGGGTATCTCGCACTCCGCGGTGCTTCCAGTATTGTCGGTTGATCGAAACTCTAAATCGCACGATACACACGCAACGATAATGTACCGCGCATATGCTCAAAATAGAGCAAAAACTTCTTAATGTACGAGCAATTAACGCTATTGTAATAAAAATTTCCAACTAAAAAAAGAATCGAACAATTTCAATCTTGAAGGAAAAAAAACCAAGTTTAATCAGGTTACAGGTGGCCGGATTTCAGTGCAGGAATAAAAAGTTTGATCATCAGTTGTTTAATTGTTTTGTGTAATTCTTTTTTTTTCTATTATCGCTTTAATATTTTACACATTTAATCGACCATCATTAAAAAAGCTTGTCCATTATAACTTATTTTATACGAACTAAGTCTAAAGAGGATGGAGATTTGGGGGGGGGGGGGGGGGGGGATGTCGTCGGTGGGGCCTGGCTGAACTCTATTGCCGTTCGTTGACACTCGACCGTCGAGGAATGAAATCTTCGCGATCATCGGCCACCTCACCTGGTTAATTCGCTAATACACGTCATTGGCCCTTTGCGATTATTATTTTTAACTTTACTTTGTTGCAAAAACATTATTTGCAATTTAAAATTCAAATTGTTTTTTCTTTTTTTTGTGTTTTTTTTTTAAATCGCGACCCAAAGGTTTATCACGGCGTAGTTTGCGCGCACCGTTAGGCCACGATGCGTTTTTCTTTTTCTTTCAGAGGATTAAAGTGATTTTATTATCGATTTCGTTTTTGTTGATTTTCTTCACTCCAGATCCGGCATCTCATCGTCGTCGCTGTCCGGTGAGGCCTCGTCAGCCGCGTCGTCAGCCGCGTCATCCAGATCGTCGAAATTTGCTTTGTCGCCGTCGCCGGCGCCCCCCAGGTAACTCATGTCACGCATGACCTGTGAATAATCATTCAACTGTTGTATAACATCGAACAATCAAAATGAAAGCAGAACAAATTTTATTATATTGTTATTTGTTTTCCATGTTGAATAATTTGAATTTAAAACTTTTTGTGCGTTTACCAAGTCTCTAAGGTATTTATCAAACCATAATAGACTCTATAACAAACAGGATAAGACCTCGAACATCCAAATTTATCAAGTATCGTAGAAATTGCCCTGCAGGGATGTACCAAGTTTGTATACTTTGGTAAAAAGATTTTGTAAATAACCATCGTTTAACAAAAATTGCCTCAGAGAATCGTGGTAAACGCACGTATAGTTTGCAAGACGAATTGTGAGGATTATTGATATGCTCGTACCGATGCCAAGTCACGGGGATTACTCTCGCTGTCGTCTTCACTGTCATCCTCGTCCTTCCACTTATTGAAATCGCTCTTGAGCCAATGGAACTTTTTGTCTTCCTTGGTGAGTCGTGGCCAGTAAGGTCCTTCGTTCTTCTTGTAAAGAACCAACTCGTAGAGTCTGTCTTTGGGACTTTGAAGGGTTTTCTCAGGATCTACAGTTTCATAAAGATTGATGGTGATCTCGTGCATTTTACGATCCGTACCGCCGATGCCTTTGAAATATACTTTCTCAGGCTGAATGTCGATCTTGGGATCTTTACAGTCTTCTAAGCAAATCGTTACATAGAGGATGTTGGCCCTCTGTGCCCAAATAATAGGGGGAGGAATGACCCTGAAAAGTACATAAGTAACAAGATTTAATAAAGTTCATTTTCTCCAATTTCATCGCGCCTTAATATTTCTCATTTCCAATAATTTTATTTCTAAAAAGAAAATTGAAACTAAATCAGAGAAGCAGTAGAAAAATTGAAGAAATATTAGTGATATCGTTTTTTAATTGTAATATTTGTATTAAAAGAAAAAAAAGAAAAAAAAAGAAACGATCAAAGTCCAACGTCTTCGACCGTTGGATAACTATGTAAAAATAATTTAAAAATTATAGAATACAAGGTTTTACTCTTTTTTTTGTAACAAAGCATTTCAGATTTCCAATTTCTGTAAAGAATATTTATAATTTTAACCGGTGATGTAAAGCACGCGGCCAATTTTATTGTCCGGATAGGTTAGACGTGAAGATAGTAGGCGAATGATAAATTTGCGAGTCATTACAGGAAGTAAGTTTCCGCGTCTCGAGCATGCACAGAGTCAGCTAGAACATTGTTAATAAGGTGTAAGTGACGATAAAAAATATAATATCGATTGGAAGCTCTCAAGGAATGGAATGCATGAAACGATTCTCGGTATAAGAAGCGATATGCGATAGTAGGGGGCTATCTCGTGTTACGCGAGATATGCTCGGCCTAGGGCGGCAACCCGGCCGGCATCACAAAAAAATGGATAATTTCGTATTGTTTGCCAAAAAAATATTGGTTAACAGGTACGAGATTGTTTTTCGACAGGCTTGAAAACGACCGTGGCCGCGTGTAATTACAATTTTCTTGAAACACGAAGAATCAATAAGACTCTTGTGCAACATGGCGGTCTTTCGAAAGCCACGGGGGCGGCACATACACGCTTCGCCAGCGAATATCGCAATGAATTCGCGAGGTATTATCATGAAAGTGGAGGCCCTGGTTTCCCAGGCCGATTATACAATGATTTTTTCTTAATTAGCGTATACTTACTGACTCTCCTGACTCATTTTAAGACTGCTTCCGTCTGCGAGAAGGAAACAAACACAGCGCACTTACGTACCGCGCCGCACAACTGATTCGAGAATGTTTCGAGATCCTCGTGTATCGACCAAACAAATTTTTCGTCAAGCCAATGGGCGACGGGAGTTAACGATGAACGACTTCCGGTCACGACGTTTGAAATTCTCGTTCTTCGGCCGACCGTTGTGATTTATTTTTTATCTCACTTGGGCGTTTCAAGCGAATATAGTTTTGCTGTAAATGTCTTTAATCTCATGCTTACGTAAAATTAAAAACAATGTTTTATTAATTTTTATTATATTTATGTAATTATGTGCAACATTGTAGAAACGCTTGCTACAGAGATGTTGTTTGCTCTGCATACTTTGTTTCGTAATGTTCCCAGCTAAACGAATAGCGTTGCTTTGTTCAGCGAATCGACGAATTGTATTCTCACACAACTTACCGACCAGCGGGAAAATTTAAAATTTTCACATTTTATTAAGTAAATTATAATTAACGCTAAATTAGATTATCAAATAAATAAAAATCACAAATTATTGATTGGAATTTATGTTTCAACGAATTCTTATCAGAGAAGACCCGTTGAGTGAGGTCTATCGTTGATAAGTAGAGTTAAAGTAAAATTGACGTGACCATAAGTACATTTGCAGTTTCGTTATAATTATGCATGTGAGTAAATTGACGACTGTCACGTGCATTGCATTTGTAGCCTTGATACACTCGAAACTTGTATCTGCGTACTTTTTACATCAAACGGGAACAAGCTCGGCTGCAAGTGCGCATATGCAACGTCATAAATATTATACACGACGAATATTATATAATTCAATCGGTATAGATTGAAACGTCAATAAAAAAATGTATAATTCCAAGTGAAATGGAATACAGTACTGCATTTAATGTAAAATTATATTTTATTATTTTTCTCTCGATAAACAAAGAATAAACATTTTTTTTTAAAGTTATAATTAATTATCACGTCAAAATATTATTCATTTACTATTTTTTTTACGTTATTTCGATTCTGTAGATTCTTTAGGTTCTCTACCGCAGTTTACTGCAGTTTCTCGACTTGTGTAATGCGCATTTCTCTCACAAATTATTATTATAATCCCATAAATGGTATCCACGGGATTTTTCAATTAAAGCTATCTATCATATCGCTCGACGCTACATGATTTTTACATCATATTCCATCACTATACTCGCTAATTTGAAAATAAAAATAAAACGTCGTATGCAATTAGAAACGTAAATACAATTTATGTTTATCAAATTATGTGAAATATAAATACGTAAAGAGAAAAATCGTATTTCTATATCATTCTAAACGATAATACCAAGTGAACGAGATAATGTTTATATTTAAAAAAAGCGTATTTTCGAGATGTAATACCATCAAATGCCAAGTAGAAATAATCGTGCAAGAACAAAACAATTGTATATTCGAGCAAGGGATAGCAAAGTTATAATTAATAAATACGTCAATGGATTATTCGTGTTAAAATTTACTATTTTCTTTAAGATCTTTACATTCTTTAACGCAGTTTCTGGATTTGTGTAATACGTATTTCTCTCGTGCTCTGTTATGATAACCCCGTAAATAATGTCCGCGGGATTGATTAAATAAAATTATCTGTCATATCGTTCGACGTTGTAATTATACCACCAAGCGTCAAGTAGAAATAATCGTGCGAGATAGAAGCAGTTATATTTATGCGAGGAAGGGATATTGAATTAATTAATTAATGAATACGTCAAAGGATTATTCGTGTGTAAATTCACTATTTTCTTTATGTTTCGTAGATTCTTTATCGCAGATTCTGAACTTGTGTAATGCGCATATCTCTCGTGTTATATTATGATAACCTTGTAAACGGTATCCGCGGGATTTTTCAAACAAAATGATCTATCGCGTCGTTGGACGCTACAGGATTTTGACATCATATTCCCACTCTCTAATGAAAAAAATAATAATAGTTTCTAGTCGTATACGATTAGAAACGTAAATTCAATTTATCTTTATCAAATTATGCGAAATATAAATATACGAAGAAAAAAATCGTATTCGTCGCATCCATTCCCTCGATATATTTCAATATCTCTTATCCGTAAATCTACTTTTATTTTTAAATCATTGAAAGCGATAATATCAAGAAGACGACGTAATGTTTATATTTTATAAAAGCGCGTTTTCGAGATGAATATATATGTCGCAAGAACGTCCTTCGAGTTGGTATACGCGTTGCTTATCCACTACGCGCCAAGTAGAGATAATCGTAGCGAGAACGAGACAGTTGTATCTGCGAGGAAGGGATAGCACTTGGATTGTAGGTCATCCGACATCACCTCCGTATGGTGGGGCTACCCTTCTGCCTTGTGGCGGCCACGAACTAACTGGACATGCAGACGGTACACCAGTCTCTTTCTCCTGGAGGTTCGATCCAGGTGATAAACGTCGCGCGGCTCTTGTCTCACTCGGGAACATAAACATTTTAACGAATAATGTATCGATGGGTAACTTTATCTCAAAAGTCGACGCGATAACGAAAAATTAAATGAATAATAATTCTATAAATTAAAAAGAAGAAAAAAAAAATAGATAAATTTATTTCGTTTACCAGTGCACGTGTAGTGTGGCTTTCATAGTGCGTCAGTGAATTAAATGAATGACTCGTGAATGAAATGACAAGATTTTTAAACAAGTCATATTATTAATGCAGTGCACGATAAATACGGTGCTCGTGCTATGATGAGACGAGTTTTAATCAGCTGCTAACCGGCGTGTTAATGCGCGTGTTATCGACGTCATGTCGACCAGCTCGTTGTTCTACAAGGACAAGTATTCCGTAAGTACTGTTTTTTGTGTTATGTTTTATCGTAAGGATATTCATTTAATTTTGATGATTTTACTCGTCGTTCATCGTAGATGATCGACAGGTGTTTTCTTTGCAAATTATGAAGAATGTACGTTGGAATCGTACATCGAGGGCGATGGTATCAATTTTTAACGACGGAAAGTGCACGTTTTGCTATTCGTATATCAGGTATCAATTATATTGCGTATATCGTTCTCTATACAGCGTCTGACACTTTCACGGATGTTTAACTATCGATAGTAAAACGTGGATAGCTCAACCGTCATTCAAAACACACTGTTCAGTAATAATACACAGTTGCACAAGAAAACGCTCGGTAATATAATATTTTTCATTGAGTTGTACAGTTTGCTGTTGTAATTTTACGTGGCAAAATTAGAATAACTGTATCGTTATTCATATTTTTACTTTAACGTTATTATCTCCTTTAATTATAATCTATTCGCAATTCAACAATTATTGTTTTACGCTGGAGTAATTAAAAAGAAAACAATAATCGACGAGGCAGTTAAATGTTACATTCATAAAGTAATTTCTTTGAAAAGTTGATAATTTTAACGTAGCGATTAAAAGTAATTAACAAAAATATTTTTTAACATTTACATGCCGACGAGTAAACATTTTATCGTAAATAATTCATTTCAATGATGAAACAATGATTATTAATTTAATTAATTAAATGACAGTCAAGAAAGTAAATAAACTATTTATTAACAATTGAAATACGGAATTTCAGTTTGTTTCTTAATAATATTTGCTGTATCGGCGTCAGAAAATGTCTGGGAAGAACTTAAAACTATGTAAATTTGATTTATTTATTAAAGAAATCAATTGATTTGTCGTTAAAATGGTATCCAACGTTGAATTATATTTTGCTACTCGATTTGAGCATCGTTTCAAAAACATATGTGCCAGCTATATGAGCTCATCGAGTGCGTATAATTGCCTCGTACGTATTATTCGCGTGTACAATATACGTCGCCACCTACACTCAAGGTTATTGTAGTACCGCGGTTACAAGATGTTTAAAAAAAAAAATCCCCGCGCCTAATAAACTGTGAAGATACGTTATCTAGTCGGTGTCTTCGAGTCCCTCAAAGTCGCTCACAGTTAAAGGAGAGTGCGTCTCACGAATAATTTCTTAACGCTTGTGAAACCCGGCTTCTTCAAAGACTGTTTACCGATCGAAGAAACCTCTAAGCAAATGCTTTTCTGTGGCTGGGTTCCGCGAAAGTGAAAAATATAAAAGCGTTTTACCATTCGAGCCGGAAGATAAGACCGATCGATTCGATATTACAGAGCTCTGCGCGTATAGATGTAAAATGTGTACGTACATGCGTGTGCGTGTGTGTGTTCGCGCGAGCGCACGCGTGCGTGTGTATGAGAGCGTACGTGTGTGCGTTTGAGTTCACTTTCTAAAGTAGATGAACGATGAACCTTGATATCTCTCACGCGTCGATATCCCAAATCCAATTTTATTAATATCCATTGAAGTTTTCGTAATCAAAATGGGATTGTCGCGAGATATATTGTAGAGAATCATTTCTATTAACATATTGTAAGGATCATTAAACGTGAGCGGCATAATTTTGCAATATATTTCACGAGATCGTCAGCAGGTTGGTAGGAACGGCAATTACAGGCACAACGAAAAGGATCGGCCCGAGAGAACCTGGAAAACAAGACGGGTGATTCATTTTTTTTTCTTCATTTCCTTTTTTTTTTTTTTTCATCGAACACCGCCGACTTCTGCGATTGGTACCGCACCCGGTGATGCAGCACCGGAGTGTAATAGATGTCTATGTATCGGTGTTACACCTTACCGTTATTATTATTGTTCATTTCGAGAGAGCTCTGTATGATCTCGCAATAGTTGAAAGTCGCCATGTTGTAGGATTAGGCAAGACGAAACGACGACTTACCTCATCCGAAAGAAAAATATTTATATCAACAAATATGATGTTTCGTTCAATGAGCACATTATCCGGAAGCTAAAAATTGCATCGATCGAATTCAACTTTACTTCGTTGTACATTTTTCCTCAATTTTTGTCATTGGAACAAATAACGGAGTTTTCTGATTCTCGATTTCGGCGTATTGTTTTTATTATTGTTCGAATTATTTATGTTTCATAACTTTGGTTAATAACTTTGGCGTTTCGCAATATTGCACCCGATGACGAATGAATCTATACGAATCGTGTAATATCTCATCATCTATCATTAACCGTGTGTTGTATATAAATAGATCCGACAATCATCATCATGATCCACGGTTATATTGACTCATCGTAGTCAAAGGACAGCTCACGCAGACTTTTTTCAACGAGAATTATTTGCTCTTCCAGGGATTCGTCCTAATCGCAAATATAAATTTGCTATCAGACACGAATCACACACAGCGCCATACTCCGTATTGTTGCTCGTGTAGGATAGAGATAAACAAGTTAGCTGAGTATTGTCCGAAAGTGCGTGTGAATAGAGTTTTGAGTGAAAAAGCGAATTATATATAAATGGTGATATGTTACAAGGTTGTTATTATAACTTCGTATCTCGTTCGGGAGCTCGTCGGCCCTCTGAAAGAGCGCGAAGGCTGTCGCAATAATCCAACGGTAATTAGCCAATCCAGTACCACAGGAGCCACAGCGTATATTTCATCTCGCGTCTTCTATTTAATTACATTCGGCACGTGGGTGCACGCATTATAGTGTAGGCGTGCAATTACAGCGACGAAGACGTTTAATAATTGTTGTCACTTACTCAGCATTTTTAGAAAGTTATAATTTACGTACTTGAGAGGTTAGAATGGAGAAATTATGAATCCATGAGAGAATTCAGCGTTTTCTCTAAATTCTAGAAACGATCACGGACAGTCGTAGAATAATCTTTTCAAATCGTTTTTCAATAATGTAATAGACTAGAGGTTATTGCCCTCTTGGTAGACTACACCAGGAGGAGGGGAGTTGAAGTGGAACACGGGACACGGTGTGCTGCCATCTTGTCTGTAAAAATAATGGGAGATCCATTTGTAATAAAAGCCATATTAAAAATATTTATAAATTCCCAGATAGAAATTTGACGGCACGGGGATTACACGATGACGGCACGGAGCGGCACGGTGTGACGGTACAGGGGAGTCATTTACTTCCGCACATGACTGCTTCCGTGCTGTCACGACGTTCCGTCAGCATGGCATGCCAACACTGCACGGTGGCAGCACGTTGTAGGTCCTTACGACTTGATGAAACTGTACGGAAAGGGTATTGACATGCTGTGTTGTTAAAAAATCGTGCCGTCCCAATGTCGTCCTGGCGCGGATGTACGTGATATGGCATTGATGGCACGATTTTCTTACTGGACTCTACGTTATCCTCAAAAATTGTTTAAATCGGACGACACAAATATGAATAACGAGTAATAATATAAATCGGGGGGCGCAATAAAATAGTTTAAGTCGTAATGATGAAAGTGTTATAACACTCTGCCATACGCGACAGCTGCAGAATCAACAATATTACGGAATTTTATGCATATTTCGATTAGATAATATTGCAAATAATTATGCTACATTTAAGCACCGTGAAAAATGTAGCTTTTACTGAATACTTATAATTGAAACTTCGACGTATGACGCAACAGAATGACAAATACTGGTAAAAATCGACTCAAATCAGCAACAAAACTTATCCGATCTCTATAAATAAACTAAACTAGACACATTAATCAATCGATAAATACAAGTTTATCAGTAAACTGATTAATTAAATACCGAAACTGTGATAAGTCTTTGTTTTATACAACACTTGTACATAACCTCAACTTGACTAGCTTGTAAGGAGTCGACTACTTTAGGCACGTGAAGCTTATTTCTAAATGTTGGACACCTTTCCCACTCCTGATATATCGTCACGTTCATCGGTATCTCCCAACACACCCCCCCCCCCCCCCCCCCCGCCGCAATAATCGGTGATTTGCAGTCAGGCTCTCCGCCCCCTTTGTCAATTTTTATTTATCTAAAGACTGAAGAGAAACCGCAATACAATACAATACCACAAAAATCGATATATATTCTGTTTATTTTCGTCACAAAGAAATTTTTGTTTACATGCAAAAAACGAGTTCTTAATGTCAAGATACTTAAAATTGCCTAAACAGTCTTGAAAATTGGTTTAGAAATTATGTCTAGAGCGAGTTCGCGCGTGCGCTTATGATTCGAAAGTAAATCACTGATAATTCAATATCGACTTGATCGATCATACTGCCATATTGAACCTAAGTAACACCGACATTGCCCTTTATTTATCGTGATTATCGATAAAATCGTTAAGACCGTTAAAATTTAATAAGATTTTCGTTGCTTCAAAAAATGCCATCGGGAATGCAATAACTAGAACAATTTTATGATACTAAAAATTAATAAATAACAAAACCTCCATACTTGCACAGATGCCCTGCTTACCTCACTCTATAATTATTTCGCGCAGAAATAAAAAAAACGTATAGCATTACTACATAGCCATCGCAAAAACACACATGGTACGTCCACTCCGATTACGATTTAGATACGATCAACTGAGAAATCTTTCTCGGAGAAAATAGTTTTTATTCTCGACAAAAGATTTACGAGACATGGCCGAAAGTCCTGCCAAGGATGAATGAACTGTTGTTTCCAAGAAAGATTTCTCCGTTGATCGGTATCTAAATCGCAATCGGTGTGGACGTATACCATGTGTATTTTTGTACTGGCTATGAGGCAATGGCATACGTTTTCATAATTTTTGCGCAAGATAATTATAGATATTTGTTTTTCCATTCGTGCATGCGGATTAAGAGAGAAGCAGCACATCTGTGTAAGTACGGAGGTTTAGCTTCCTCTTGATTACAATATTTAAAAGATGTAGGATTTTCACTCATTTTGCACCTTTGACCCAAAAACTCATCCCAACAAGACTATAAAATTAGCTAGAAACTAATAAACTTATCCTTTTCCTTCAAGATAAAGTTACTGATTACAAGATTGTACGTTGCTGGTATTATTTACAGCGAATAAGAAGAGTTTACGACGTCTCGCAACATTAAATCGACTCAGCCGATGAATGTCATTGCGTACCATCTTTCGTTCGAACGTTAGTGATAGCGCCCGCAATTATACGAGACCGTAATATAAGTCTGCTACGAGGGTAATGACACTTCTAAGTAAAGAGAAAAATTAATATACGCCATTTTCTTTCTCGTCATTTTTCTCATCTGTCCGTTTCGCGCTCGCGTCGCTGCAAGCGTACAAAGTCGCGGCGTGTAAAGATATACGCGAATACTACAAGTGCGTGCGTTACCTTGCACACCGTTGCTTAGATCGAGATCAGGCCCGTGTGACTTCAAGCCTATAAGCACTTGAGGTTTTTCGTAAGACCCGTTATCCGTATCCCCTCCCAACCCTCCTCAATTCTCGTCCATACGACTCGGTGTACCCACGTGCACGAATCTACGATCTAGTACGTTTACACGGTAGGAATTATACCGGGGTTAATTGACGCACTTTAGAATCGACGAACGAATTGCAGTTGAAAGTCTGGAATATTTAATTTCCCTTGAATTCTTCAGAATTTTACTAATTTTCTTTTACGGTACTCATATGCGTAATACATACATTTTTACTCCCGACGGGAATATGCGTTTCACTGGCATATGGCGCGAATATGCAAGTTTCTATGCATCCGATGTTCCCCGAATCGGCTAAAGATGTCTTAACAGAACTGTGTATACAGATTCTGTGTATCGTAACCTCCATTTTCGTCCTAAATTGTATATATCAGGTGAGATTTCGGAAAGAGATATAAGCGTTTCAAAAAAAATGTATGAGAAGCACGGTTGTATATATCGAAATGTTACAAGATGGCCGTCATTCCGAGTATAATCGTTCATCTGTACCTAACTTCAAAGCGCTCATGGTGGAATGAAAGAAAAAGCACGAGAGACTTAGTCCACATTTGTTTTATTCAACTACATATAAATTTGTATAGGTTTGTTTTGCACCAGAGATGTTGTTAACAACAAGAAATTCATAAAAACGCAAAGGAATTTTCTAATCGCGTTTGTTGATTCAATTCTAAATACACGAGTGCAAAAATGATTGAACGGATTAAATAAAATAGAGTTATTCAAAATTATTTACCTGTTTTAGTTTTTAAAAATATACTAACTACAAAAATATATTAAAATCCTATAGAAAGTCACATTGAACTATCTTTAAAGAGTATGAAATAAAAAAAATTGTTTGATTTAAAAAACTTCCGACTGCCAAAAACTATGATAAACAGGACTTTAGCTTTTAAAAGTTGTCATATAAAAGTAAATCTAAAAAGGATGAAATAATCTCTGATGTCATTTTAGTTAACTTGATAATTAAATTACAATAAATCATTTAGCGCTGTCACTACAGTCGGGATACGTCTCCTGAGAAATGCTACCGTCTTTTACACATCAAGAATCATGCTGGCATCTGGACTCTGATTTAAATGAAAAATTTTATAGGATACCGACGTTTCCTAACGCGAAAGAAGACATCTTCCGACCGTAGTGACAGCGGTAAATAAATTATCGTAATTTAATTATCAAGTTAACTAAAATGACATCGAAAGTCATTAATTTTAGATGTATTTTCATATGAAAACTTTTCAAAGCCAAAGTCCTGTTTATTATAGTTTTCTGTAGTCGACAGTTAAAAAAAAAGTTAGTTTTTTAAATATTTTACATCGAAATACAAATCATTTATTGCTTATGAGCTAAGAAACTTATGGTTTAACAAACCCCGGACTCCTCTACCACATAGTTAGACGAAATACACACACAGTTGTGTACAGATACGATGTCACGCGGTGACTTCCCCTCAACCTATCTATGTGCCTTACATTCTATGGATGAACCAAGTACTCGATGAGTCAGTGTACGCGGTAGTTACACACGTTATTTACGGGCCAATTATTTCTTTTAATGACTCGTAACATCGATGTACGCACTATAGATAACTGTTTGGTGTATACAATGAGACACGCGCCCAAAATATATATACGTCCTACGGTATAATTAGTTCAAGACATTAAATAGAAAATAGAAATTCGTTGTAGCAATTTTTTTGTTTATTAGCCGACAGAATCGACGAAATTGACACAATCGTAATGACTAATCGAATTCATTATTACGTGCATGCGAGTACTATATATAATAGTATCTCTGAGTATATAAAGTAACGGGTTAAGAGTAATTATATCGTCCGTCTGTATACGTGAGGTACCGTCTCGTCACGTATGTAGTGCTGATAGCGGACATGGTGTATACCAGGGTAGCGGTGTCTTGAATTCAGTAGCCAGGTAAAGACCTGGTGAATGCATCAAAACTCTCACGTTAGAATGTGACACGGCAATCTCGGTAACTTATTGTGCTCTAATTATTAACTAAAGTATCACTGTCTCAATTATTTCGTTAAAAATCGTGCGAATAAACTCTGTAAAAAAAAAGTACAACTGGCATGATTTCATATAACATTGCAGCTCGTTATAATCCTCGTGCTCTGATTTTTTTTGGTTAGATACGAGAAGACCGTGACCAAGTTCGTTGTTGTCTTGATTTTTAATAGTTTGGTACCGCACGCGTTTCTCGAAACTCGATCGAAATGGTTAATACGAAAAATGTATACATTTGAATATAAATGAATTAATTATTACGTTGATAAAGCTATTGGGGATTGCAATGATCAATGACGCATTTATCGTCGATTATTCGAGTTTTCTCTACCGTCTGCAATGTATCACATTCGCCAAATAAACTAATCTCCCCTCAAGATCGGTGTGTGAAACATATTCTCAGTGTCTCTCTCTTCCCCGTGAGCGTTATTAGTTAAATCCCATTCGCACCAATACATGTTTCACATCGTAACTAAAGGGATCGGTAACTGGGTCACTACCCTCTTACATATATTCCCAGCATGACAGACGCATACATGTACTTTACTAATTTACTTCCTGGGCCGATGATCTATAATCATAGTATTCGTGGATGATCGTTCGGGCGAAGCAGCCGGTGCTTCTTGTGCACACAGTAACGTAACACGTCGCGAGATCGCACAAAGTTCAACCGGCTTTTACGCCACTCCACGTTCAATTTGATTATATAATTATTGGATAAGATTATAAGTGGTGACTAGAGAGGCAAAGCATTATATTCGCGTAACGTAGTACTACCAGAGTCCTCCGGCGATCGAGATGTAGTCTCGGATAGTCGTGGACGCCTTACACCGCGCACCAAAGCCCCAACGGGGGTGAAAGTCTTATGTCAGAAACATGCATCTTATTATGCCGGACAAGAGTGCGGCCCACGCAACGAGACGGACGAACCGCCTTCTCCGTCGTCCCCGTCGCGATGTGTATTATACATATATGCCAAAGAGCTTCGATATAGCTCCTGCTTTAGCTCCCACGGAAAGTTATTTCCTCCTCGATAAATACAGCCGAGCCGCTTGGTTCGTCGCTCTCACTCGGCACAGTGATGAATGGCGATTCACCGGATGGTCTTCTTAGGTACAGGACGATAGATACTTCGCATTGGGTATATACATACGGGGCATTCTGTTTCATCACGACCAATTTTTTTTATTTTTTCCAACTACGAAAAACGAGATAGAAACAAGAAAAAAACTCCATTGTTTACGACGTTGTTTCCATTTTTTTTTTAAAATAAATCCTTTGATATTTGGAGAAATACCTTTAATTTGTTGTCAGCATGAGATTTCCGATCGTATTGGCTCTTAAAAAAGTTGGAAAAGACGATTTTTTTAAGGTTTTCCCAATCTGGAAGACTTCTTTTCATTTTTTTTCACTCCCCGTTTTGTCTAAAACTTAAAAATTTCAATAAAATTCCCGTAAACCTTATTATTTTAAGGGTTTATCACACTTTCGTTACTACTCATTGACATTTTGACTGAGAGACTCATCAGAGGTTTTACAGGACGATGGATACTTTGCAGTAGTATATACGTACAGGGCATTCTGTTTCAGCACGACCAATTTTTCTAATTTTTCCAACAACGAAAAACTAGAGTTTATGAAAAAAAAAACAAGAAATAACGAATGTTAACGACGTTTTCTCCATTTTTAAAAATACATCCTTTCACGTTTATAGAAATACTTTTAATTCGTTATCAGCATGAGATTTCCGATCGTATTGACTCTTAAAAAACTTCTTCTTTAAATTTTTTTCAGGCCCTATTTCAATGTATTTTGTCTCCCTGATTACGTATTCACCCTCCATTTTGTCGAAAACTAAAAAAATTCTAATAAAAATCCCCAAAAACATATTAATTTAAAGGTTTTTCACACAGCGTGAACCAAGTCATACTAGTAAAAAAGAAAAATAATTGAAATAATAAATATTCGAGTAGAAATTTCGTGGAATTGGTATGGAAAAGTTCATTTATATATATTTTACTGTGTGTTACTATGAGTAACGCAGTACTTTAGGTACATTAGGTCTTGCAGAAGATTCATGGCGATCTGGTGCGTGCACAGTACAACGTATTCAATATAATTCACGCACTTGATGCATTGGTATACCTAAGTATGTACACCAAGTACGAAGATAAATCAGTTTGAAGGGTAAACGCACGTTACGGTCTTAATATCAGCTGTATACGCTATACGCTTCGCGTACGTTGCTGAATCATTCTGAATATTGATTTGATACCTTTCACGTGAACAGACGATTCTGTAATAGTAAAGATATGTCTGGTATATACTATGCAATTCACACGGTGTATTGAACGGTTTATGGAGGTTCTTAATGGCAGGATGCATCTGCTCGTAAATATTGGCATTTTATAAATTCGTAATGTGTGAAATAACTGATTACGTACTAAAGGATCTTTTTTTTTTTGCAAATATATGATATCTACTGGGGTGTGTCAAAAATATTAGTTTTTTGCTACTATAGCAATTTTAAATTAGTTGTTTAATTGATTATTAAATTAAGCAACGTACTTTCTCATATAGAAGACGGGACCATGTATACTGCGGAGCAAACAAATGAGAAAGCAATGTGCGAGGTTGTACGTTTCTTCGCAGGTTGAATGGATCGAAAAATATACAAGTCGCCTCTAAATCGTAAGCTACAATGCCTTTTACAATAATCCACTACACGTCGTACCTTAACGTTTAATATTCATGAAGAGCAAATGAATTTGTACATATTCTAATATTTGCTGCAAATGTAAATATCATGGAATAAAATATATTAAAATAAGTATGCGCGTGTAATAAAGGAAATAAAAATGGTAATTACTTCGTTATCGATCTTGCAAAAGGCAAAAAAAAATGGTAAATATTATTTATGTAACTCGGGAGAGAAGTCCTTGGCGCAGTAATCGTTGTCGTCATCTATTGGCGAAGTTTTGGTTATCTGACCTGAGCAAATGTGCGTTAAGGCACAACCCGTCGAGTAGACCGAGTACACGAAGGTGGGTTCCGTACACGTTCTCTCGAGTAGACATCAACGTGATAAAAATGCACGTCAATGCACTTCCCTTTCACTCGAGATATCTCAAAAACTGTGTTGAGAAACGTAATCAAATTTAGATGTATAGTCATCGTGTGTACACTCGTCAATCATTTCGTAACATCAGCTATGTACAACTCTAATACAGTTGACACAAATACATCTCGTGCACAAGAAAAAAGTTATTGATTCCCTTTACGTTACCGGGCAATGTCTTAAATATGATATTGACAAACATTTCCAAAAGTAATAGTAAAGTGGATTAATTTTTTGATGTAACTACCGTCTAAGTTTTGGTTATTACGAGTGTGTTACCACAAAGAACATTTCGAGCAATTCTTTTTAATAATTTCTCAAGTGTTATCGTATTATTTACAAAAAAAAGCTTACAAAGAAGAACCGTGCAGACAGCTTTCGCATTGTTTTCGAATTTTTACGAAGCCACCAATGTGAAGAATTATGTTAAACGATTTTTGACTTGATCATAGAAAAAAGTTTTTCGATAGGTAGAACATAACGAGAAATCCTTCATTATTCTACTCTGCAACATTTTTTAAATACATTTTCTAAAATTTTGATATCTATCATCGATCTGATTAACTAAATATCAAACCAATCTTAGTTGTAACTTCATTTATATATAAAGTTTCGTTCAATTTACATGAATTACGGTGTTTGCGTAGTTTTTCATTTATAAAAGAATTAAAACTATAAAATTTTAATGACTGCTGATTTTTAATAATTTCAGGACAATGAAATCGTAGTTAGCTCGATAAGCGTAGTCATTCTCTAGTTATAAAAGTAAAATATACTGTAGAAGGGTATTTAACGACTCGAAATCTCATGAAAATCTTGTCGCACTCGTTGTCGGATACTGTGGGTAGATTTTTTTTTTAAATCTCATTATTTTTGACCCCCTCTGCACAATCTGTCCGAATGGCAACCAACCATGTTCGTAATTTCTCTTTTCAGAAAAACAACAGCTCGATAGCTTGCATTTTACTTAAATTAACGTATTTACGTTGTTTTGCATTAATAATGGAATGTAAAGTCTGATACAATTTCAATGATTGTACAGATTTCAACCAAATTTGCCACGATGAGAGCGTAGTACATGTTCATCAACGTGTCAAATATTCGATAATTTAACCTGTAGGCGATAGATTTTTAAAAAATTCATGACACACATACACACAACCACACAACCACCGGATATTTTTTCTACGTAACAAAAACAAAGCTTCCTGTATGAGAAAGCAAAGATGAATTATTTACTCTGTGCTACCCACGATACGTTAAAATAAATTTATAATATTACATTCAGCATGAGCGACTCATTGTAAAAATGAAATGTACAGTCTTGTGCACCTGTAATCATTAAAATAGCTCTTCCGTTATTATTTTTAAGGGCTAATATTTATATGTTACCGTGACATTATTGTACGAAACATTCAATCGTTTAGATTTAAGAGGTTATCGTATGCTCCATAGATTCTAGAATTCCATACAACACGGTAAAGTGTTTTCTCAATGTAGACATACGATGACATAGGCGTAGGAGTATGGAAAACATTGAATGGTCGATGTTAACGATGACAACCCAGTGGATAGAATTCCTTGAGTTTCGTCATCGGGCATTCGTCTTTGCATGACAAAGACGACGGAGGCCACGCTTTATTCATGCTAATAACCGAAAAGGCTTCTTAAAGTCCCCTTAAACTCTCTATTTATAAATAATACAATGGAAATTCGTAAAATTTTTAACTCGAAGATCAGCGATTTGAAACGCGTTGTTTTTTTTTTTTTTTTACATTACTAATGATCAGGCACACGTTTCAGTGTACAGCAAGACCAAGTTTGGTTTCTTTAATATACAAACAACTAGGACGAAAATGTTCTTGTTGTTCTAAAATGTTGTGAAGCAACGCTTTACAGAGTTTCTTTTCATCCCTATCAGTAGCCGTATGGTTTACCATTGAGGGGAGATCGTGTTTCTTAAAATATTCGGGTCAATTGGAAATTCGAGGCGAACAAGGAAGCCATCTGTGTGTCACGAACACATATTGCAATGAACTGGATGAAACGTATCTTGGTACGTTCAGAAAAATGATTTATTTCACCTAAAGTATTTAAAATGATGCAAACAAACAGGCAGTTAAAGTTGGTATATTCCGCCACTGCGAGAATACGATTGCTCGTCCGACGTTTTACAGTCGAGTTCGCTAACTCTGTTGGGAAGCTAAAAGGCGTGCCACAATCTTCTATAGTAATATACCGATAAAAGAGTATTATAGTTGCAGTATAGTGCACACAGACACATACATACACACACTAAAAATCTATAGATATATAGCGTGAGCGCGGGAAGTAGCGTACTACTTGCCGGTGGTAAAGGTCGCGGGACGAACACGCTCCGAAGTACATTATCGCGCTACTCGCTAAGTAATCTCGGAAAGTATCCCGGTAAACTAAGTACAGTACGAGCTTATAGTTTAGTGAGATTCTCTGGTTTCTCTGGGGTAAAAGTTACGTGTGTCAGTTACTAATAAGCTCGATCGGTGAGCTGATATATACGCTAAGACACAGATAAAAAAGTGACTGAATCAGACATTTCAAAAAGACCGACGACTTTGCTGCAGTCGGTATCCAAAAATTCTATACAATTACAATTCTTTTTAAATATTTTTATGTTTTCTATCAAGATATCGATCGAACAATTCTCATTTTGTTTCATTCAAAACTTCGTTGTAGTCTATGCGGATGTTTTTTTGTTAAAAAGTATTTCACGATTGTAATGGATTAACGTATCGCTAAAGGTAAATACCCAAAAGGTATGAGATACCGTGTATTCGGTTTTTGAACTGTACAAAGTCACTTAACACTTCGTGCAGCAAATATTCCGAAGTAAAAGTCTGTGTAACTATGGCATATGCAGTGCTACAGCATTTTTTACACTTAAAAATAATCAAGGTTTTACAATAATGTTGGTAATTACAAGGGATTTATTTTTGGTAAATTGACCATCCATTAAGATTTTTACTATTTAACGCGCATAAGTACTCTTAAGGAAGAGGGGAGCACCGATTTTAGCGTAACGTATTTTTTTATTTGCAAATAAAATCGTTTCGAAAATTCCCATGCTGTCGATTGTTCCAAACGTTGTTTTGGAGTAAAAACATTTTTAGATCGAAATATAACAAATTATCATCGGAGTGAATTTTTTTTTCAATTATATATTCCACTTATAAAAAAAAAGGAATTTCTACGTTTTTTTTTTTTTTTTTTTACATAATTGGAAAGCTGTGACGAACAATCAACCGGAAGGGATTGTTATTTTTGTAGTTGTCTTCCGTTATAATACATTTTACGACAATTCAAAGTTCAGAACTGGTAAATCGTTAAACTAATGCGAATAAACGTTATGTAAATTACAAGTAAACGACAATTTTTTCTTTCATATTACGTGACAATTATTTGTGAATCGCTGAATCGCTTCCGTCTCATGTGCCCAACGCCAAGTGTGAGTTTCATCGATGCGTGGAGCACTGAAACCGCACGTAGTGTACAGTACTTACCTCTGCTTCGCGTACTATACGGTGAAACCTTCGAGCTGTGATGGCTCGACTGTTCGAGGCTCATGGTTTGGAAGAGGAAACCCAGTGCGGTGTGTCATAGCCGGAAAGCCGGTTAGGATTGAGGACGGTTCCGGTGGTAGCAGAGGTATTTCCGGTCTGACGTTGTCGCGTTATAGCGACATGTCACCGTACGTACACCGCGTACAACCGACAGTACCGCTATTTAATAAAGCCCGGTACTGCACAAATTGATATAGTAACGAGAGTTGGTATTCATCATTTCTTTTAATTGTATTTAGCTGAAGTACTTAGTTAGGAGATATGCAACGTTTCGCGTTGTCGTGACTAAGCGATTTACAGTTTTAACGACGTTTCATAAAGTGCATTATTATGTTGTATCTTGGAGTCAATTAAAGGCGACGCCATGCTATTGTTAACGAAAGTATACATAGACGGTTTTTGTTGGTGTCACACGTTGCATACACGTGAAGCTGTAAAAACTCTTCCTGATCCTGTCCGAGTCTTCGTCAAGCGCTCGATGTGATTCCATACAGCAAGATTTCAGCGCGGGCTTCTCGCACTACTTCCGTACTGATTTCCATCTTCAATTAGATATTGAACAACAAGTATAATTTTAAATGCACAATCAACATACACGCTCTTGTTTTATTATAATTTAATATTCTCCGGAGGAATATTTAAATTTTAGCTTCGATGTAGTACGTTGAGCTATGCGACGCTGTGTTGTACAGCGATAGCGCGCGCGCGCGTGTGTGTGTGTGTGTGTGTGTGTGTGTGTGTGTCGTGTGTCGTGTGTCGTGTGTCGTGTGTCTGGGTGCATAGCCCGAAGCCCTACAACGACACGGTACATATACTGAAATCGGAGACTCGTTCCAGCGACTTACGCTGCCCTGCTGCGACACCTTCGAATCACGTGGGTGGCTCAATCTGGGTGCTACTGACCGCTTGACTGGCTTAAATGAAACTTATGATAGCTAGCACTCGGTATACGGAAGTCAACGTACCCACTACCTGATCTTATTGAACGAAACACTTTTTCATACGTTCACCACAGATTCTTTTGTTGCTTTGTACACGGATTTACGATTACACCGGTGTAGTCATAATCATTGCATAAATAAATTGTTGGAAATAAATGTAATATTCTTGAGAATTTATTTTCATACTATTATTAAGGACATTACCGCCTTTCATGTTTTATTCGACTTTCGGGCCTTTCCTATGGCTTTAAAATTTTATTAAATCACAGTGAAATAAAAATAAAAAATCTCGAAAATTGAATATTTCAAGGAATTTTTGTATGAAAACTTTTTGGTTGAAAATATCAAGAAAAAAATTATAAAAATGAAGCATAAGTGAAAAAGTAGAAGTATTATAATGATAAATTATGATCGCAGTCAATCACATTCGACAGAAAAATCACGTGCATGCCTTAGAACGAATTATTTGAGCGACACATAGCCATTTTACTTTTTTTTTTTGTTGGCCCACTGCGCGCGCATTTCATGCCACACCCTTTCGTTTTAATCATCAGCTGAGTGTGGCTTTCGTTTTTTAAATATATACTTACACCTCGTAAGCCCTGTATGTGTGATATAAAATATACAGTCTGTACTGACCTGCATACATATTGATGCAAGGGTACACCTACGTGTAGTAACGACGACAGCACTAAAGCGCATTTGCAATTGCGTCGTACTCGAGTTTTCGGGACGGTAGAGAAATGAGAGAGCCCTGTAATTTTTTCTTTCATCATGCCTCCTCAGTCTGAAAAGGCGAACCTTTTTTTCAGGCGATACTTCATCGGTACTCTTCACTCGAGAGTTATTTTACTCGTACGATGCGGCAACTGAATTACATTAAACCTTTGGCGGCACGCTGCGTCCGATGAAAGGAAGGAAGATCTTTAAGTATTTATCATCAAGACCATTCTCTTTAATCATTAAGGGTACAAGGGTTGTACCGGCCGTGTGCTTTTTAAGGTACTCAGTGTCTATAAAGAAAGACTCAACACCCTCCCTTTGGCATTCACGCGATCCCTATGGTCCTGACTCTCTCGTACTCATACCATTTCCGTCGCTATTGAGCTTCGCATTATTTTCTACTATCGACATATTATCATCACAGAGGTGACTTTGTCAATTGTGGAAAATAATGATTTTCTAATGATAATGATGAATTTTACTTCTTCGTAGAAACAATTTTTCTCGAGATTTTTATGTCAGAGTACTTAAAATATTTCATAACGTTGAGAAATCATATTTAGAATAAAAATTGTCCCTGCGTATGTATGTTATGAGTTTGCAAAATTTAAATGGCTTTAACTCGAGAATGAGTTACTTTCTGAAACTTTGTACACGAGTCGGGTCTCAACCTCCTTCGGTTTACTGCATTTTTCGTTCAAATTGCTAACGGGTGTTTCATTTTATGGTTTTTAAAATTTTTGGAAAAAAGTGTGTGATCTCGCTAATTATCGTAAACTTTGATCTTTAGAGCTAAAACTTTCTACAAGAGTTGTAAACAGTCAATGAACAAGGTTGTTCCATTTTACAGAATTATGAGTTTTCGTAATTTTTCGAAAAAAAAAAAAAAAAACTATTTTCCCTCTAACGTTTGTAAATTTTCATCGATCAAACTGAAACTTGACACACAAATTGGCTAAGAGTCAAGGATTCTTAGTCTTGAATTAAGTGAGAAACGATCGAGGGGTTTAAATTTGATTGAATGTGCAATGTCGCTAAATTTTTTACTCAATTTAAAAAAATTATTTTCCACTTTTGACAAAGTTTTCTCTACGAGAAAGTCAAAATCGATCAACATACGTCCTCATGTAGAGGTGACATTGTCAATGGTGTAAAATAATGAAGAAACAAGGTTCTACTTTGCATCCTTATTTGAATATATTGGCGACGGTTTGTTGGAATTTGCAGATAATCAAAGCTCAAATCGCGTATAATTAGCTTTTGAAATGTTTATAACTTTAAAAAACTATCCAATTAGAAGAATTTGCATATCTCGAGGACTTATTTTCTGCATTGTAAGGCCTGTGAACATCCACCGCACCAAATAATTATTAAAGATCGTACGAAGCTCTTGCAAAAGTGTACAAAATAACTTTGAACATTGAGCCCCTGGTAGAACCCAGGCTCTGCTCGAAGTACGCACTGTGACATTTACATTTTATTGCTCGTACGTCACAACTTTTTCAAGTGATCCCTCTCGAGCCGGATATGTTGCACATGTTTAAAATCCGCTACGCAAATTACGAGAATAGAGTAAGTAGGTTGCAGAGATGAGGAAAAAATAATAGAACCCTGTGACAGAGCGGCTGCACGCAAGATGTATACACAAAGTAAAATACAGTTTACTAAAACTATTCTGCTCTACACTTGGTAAAGATTTAGTAGGTTAATAGCATAATGATCTTCGAGCCGTGGTTATAATCGTTTACGGTATTTGCCACGGTGTGTTAAAACAGCGAACAATAACGATGACGAACCGAAAAAAGTAGGTTTACGAGTTCAGTACTCGTCTATTGATTATTATTTATCTTCTACGATGAATATTTAAAAAAAAAACTTGACGGAGTATGATTTACTTCCGATATGCGATGTAACGAGGCTTCTGCTTCTTTCCTTTCTACTTATTTTTCCTTCTCGCTATTAACTATTTTCTAGGTTTTTTTTGTCTCTGTCTCGGCGCTGTTTTACGTTTCATTGACCCGTTCCACTGTAAGGTTTCGCTCGTTGGCGCACATCGTTTTTTCATCGCGTATATTCTACAGCTACGAAGAGGCTGCATACAAAGCTGCAACAAGAAATGAAACCGTGAAGATTCGTGCATTGCTCCCGGAGACTATCGTACCATTCGAGCGATGTACAAACGCCAAGTTCTTGTTTCGGTGTTGAGCGAACAATTTTAATTATTCCAATTACGCGAAGGGTCTTTGAACGCCGACGTATACTATTTTTCTTCAAACGATATGAAATATGTGCTGGCCGCGAGCGATCGCGAAGCGCATATAATTATGTTTGATCGTCCGCGTACCGACTGCATATATTTTCACGCCATTCTTTAGAAAAAATATTTCTACGTAATTGGTGAATGGCTTTAAGGAAAATGTGTGCCAGTGAGCCGTAAAAAAATCTTGTACAGCACAACGATGTATGGGAATATAATTTATCAATGCGGTAAACTAAGTAACGTACGTAGGAGTACTCGTTGGAATTATATGTGAAAGGTTAAAATCATTCGTGAAAACGTATTGAATCTGCGATTGAACGATTGAGATAAGTGTCGCGTTGATATTAATTAGTAAGTTGCTACACAACAATTAGCAGCGACTAGAATAAAGTGCATTATCATTTAGTGGTCATTTAGTAATTACCGATAGAGGTTTTGGCGTCAACCGATAGGAATATTGGAGCATACAGTGTACGTTGGAAAGTATTTTTAAGGAAAAGAGACTTTGGTAGACGTAACCATTTCACGCTACTTTGAGATTTGTTTGTATATATTATTCAAACAATTTATTTTATAATAATTATTCAATAAAAGTAACCTCCGGTGACTGTAATTCTATTTTTGTTAACTTTTCAATGTTTACTTTGATTTATTTAAAATTATTGTTTCATAACACGTATTAAACAATTAATTCGGAATTATTTTTTGATCGATTGAACAGAAAATTCCTCTTTCAAAGTAGGAAACATCAGTTGAGTTCTTTCCACTTAATATGCACTGATAAGAGTTACGTAAGCATGTAATATACAAATTATATTATCTTCTATAGAATTATAATGTATACTATGTATACAACTGCACACTATACTTCTATAGAAGTTTATTATACTTGTATAGAATTATAATGTGCAGTTGTGAACCGAGCAACTCGATATCCCGCGGTGCGAAAATTGTCCGAATTAAAACTTTGGCTCTGGATCGAATGATTTATAATGGTGATGGATATATGCCTTTCGCGTCTCGATTTACAAGAGGAGCTTCGTTTCTTGCTGTTACTGCACTAGCGGTGTTGCACGCTGCATCACGGGAATTGCACGGTGGAACGAGCTTGTAAGTATATGGTACAGCATCGAATGAACACAACGTTCTGTTTCAATACCGTTCACTGTGCTGTATACAATGATATACCTTCCTCGCTATTCTTTTTTCTTCGACTCCTTTCATACAACCGTTCTTTGGTGTGTTGCCTACATAAATTTGGTTAAAAGAAGGAAAATGTAGGGGTTGCGAATATAACGGTGAGTAAAATGATTAACAAGCGTTAATCCCGTTGGTATCATGGGGAATGAGATGGTAATGACGGTGTTTTATCGAAATGCTTGGTTGTCCGACCGATCATTCGGATCAGGGAATCGTTCAGCCTCCGTTTATCTGTAATTGAGCGATTGCAATTTAAAAAAAAAAATGTCTGTCTATCCATGGAGTCTTATTGCCTTTTGGGGTCAACGATAAGTGGTCAAAATTTTCATTTCTATGTATCGGAATGTTAAAAACTTTTATCTCAATCCTCTTGTATTTTCTTTATGCTCTGAATAGATTGATGGACGAGAGATTTTCGAAATGCGCTATTGGCTTCTTTCTTAGTTAGCATATGTAACATAGTCTCATACGTAACATATTGCTAATGAATTGCTTTAGGCGCCTATATTATTTGAACATAAAAGCGCGCATAAATTGTCTCGAGACGAGAATGACTTTTTAGTTTGAGTACAGGCAGATTACAAGAAGAGAATAAAACTGGTTTTCCATCCGTGTACAAAGAACAAGGCAGGTACATTCACCTGTCTATAGAATCTCAGAGATCACTGGAAAATACAGAATAGAGTGGAGTTAGCATTTTCAATGTTGCTGCACACTCAGAATTATCTGCTTCCTTCAATCACTGTTGGAGCAAATGAGTACGCTCGCATGTGTACTCCACACGCATATTTATGACGATGGAATGCACTGCGCGAGTCCATTCTTTCTCAACGCTTCCACGCTTTCTGCTCTATATGATTTTTTTTTCGTTGTCATTCACGCTAACGTTCACATTATTTTTATTAGTGCACTCGTTTTAATAACTCGAATACTTTTGTATAATTTTTAAACGACGTAACATCGACGCTGTCGTTTATTTTTCTTTGGGCCGAAATTATAGACAGTGGGTAATAACAATTACCGTTACCGCAATTAACAATTGGTAAAATAGCAGATATCCCTGACCTATTTGAATTTCTTATTAACATCGAAATGAACGTTTTCCTTCTAATCGTACTATGTTTCAACTTTCTATTTGTTCTAGATCCGATAGAATAAAAACATTATTATTTCATCGGAATCTTTGACCGGTATTTCATAATATCTTCTATGTTTTGTAAAGCTTTCGGACTATCCTGGTATAAACGTAATTTCTCGGTTCGTTCTTAGATCCACGTGCTTTAGGCGCGCTCTGCGACTAAATATACACGTCAAGAGGAGAAAAACATGCACGAGCCCCCCCGCTTAGTTTCACGCCGACTCGCCATACTCTGTTACTTATAATACCGTCGAGTTCGAGAGAGACGAAGGCACACAGATGAAAATGCCTCGAGAATCCGCGTCTCACCGTCTTTTGGGCTCGAGAACTCCTGGTTTTCGTCGCGGTTCCGTGTGACTAACTTATCGCGTACTTTTTTCAAATTGCGGTCTCTCATCGAAACGTCGTCTCGCAGTTGTCGCTGAATCGCGGGTTTACGATTATACAAACGAGATAGGTGCGTTTGCTATCTCGTCGTACCTGCTTCTACAGAGCATTCGTATTCCTGTGCACGTCCGACGAGTCTTCCAGAGTCTACGGTTGACGCGTAACTCATCGAAGATGACAACGGAATTCATTTTTCTTCGTGAGACCGTACCGGAACGCGATTAGACGTACGCTAACGCGAATGACGAACGTGTCGCACGCCTCGTCGACGTACAACAGTTTTTTTCCTAACGTTTTTATAGCTTCGAACGTATATTGTGTTTCGCATAGCTTGTCAACCATTACTTTTCTTTTTTTTTATTTTTTAGCTGCTTTGACGTCTTTGAACTATTTTCTTGTAGTTGCGACGACTGCTCAACGGAAATGCGCAGTCGTTTGGTCGGAGTCTTCGTGCAGAGACGTGCAGCGACCAAGTTTAATATTCTGTAACGCAAATAACCTTGCGCATTTATTTATTATCGATAATTCAGTATAACGAGCGACATTACGGTTTTAAACCTTTTAACGAGTGAGAATAAAAATTAAACTAATGACAATATAAACAAAGTATTGTAACAAAAAGAAAATATCGAGCGAAGTGGCCTTGAAGTGAATTTTGCAACGCTAAACCTATGTTAATTATATAATTTCATTAATAGCGTTAAATCGATTAAATTGTGAGGAAATCGGATAAATAACAATACGGAAAAACCCGCAGCAGTGACTATGCCGTATAACTCTGCATTTACTTAGAAGAACCTGGTGACCTCGGTTTGCCGAGTGCGACTCAAATGTTCTGTGATCCTAGGTTCTCGCGAATGGACGCTTGCGTTAAAGTGCGCACGTGAACTCCAACGAGATCAAGATCGATTGGCACAAACAAGGTCGCTGCGCGCATTGCTGTTACCGATCAATCACACCATCAGCTACTGTTTCAGTCGATAATACTATTGAAAACAAAGTTGACAAGGTGGACCGAAACTCTATCGTAGAACGTAATAAAATATTACCAAGGATCGACGAAATTCGATAACGAAAATAACGTAATCGAATACGAAAGTTAAAAATATCAACGAGGACTTAAAATGTCGAAAAAAATCGATACAAAAGTTATGATGAAATACTTCTTGAAGTATTCCAGCGTCCGTGGCTATCGATGAACTCATAAAGGGAGAATCAAAGTCGATCGATCGCGCTACTATAATTGACGCGCGGTGTGGATCGACGACCACACCTAATAACAAAAAGAGATTGGCACAACGTTGGAGACTCAAATGTTTTCGAAGCTCAAGAAGTCGTGTGGCTAAATAAAGTCTGAGAGGCAGGTATTCACCTTTTGGCTAACACACCAGAGGGATCTTGATCGATGGGAGTCACTGTCCATTGACCTCCGTGCGTTAGCGTCAACGACTATCCGTTCTTCCCGCAAACTCTGCCAGTTCTTTACGTATTTATGTTACATTTCTGCTGGTCCCGCTCGGGCGCACAATCCGGTTGGATCAACGAGAGCAGTTTCCCAGAGAGGCTGTGCACGTTTCCTATCCGATTGTATAACACACCGCGTTCACTTGTACGTACAAAAGTCCGTACAAATGTGTATGTGATGTCAATGTGTACGCTACTGTACAGGAAACACATGTCTGTATATGTATGCAACTCAATACGGACATAATCGTTTGACGCAGTTGTGTAATGTGCGCGCGACTTCCACACTCGTGTTCCATCATCAGTGCGGATCCAGTCGAGCGCCGCGGGAGTCGTCGCATCGATTCTCGTCCGCGTTCTCATCGTGAACTCTCGACTTAGTGCACGAGAGGCGGAGTTGGGGAGTTGTCGAGGCATAACTCATGATTGGAACAAACATTTTTTGAGAGCTACGTTACAGATAAACTTTTGATAAACTCTCGACGTGCTTCTGTAGAAAATTACTTAAAATATTAATAATTGTCACGTGACTGATAAAACGTTATAACAACGTTATGGATGTTATTAATTTGATTAAATAGAAAAGACTATTCGTTCTGGATTCTCGTGTGACTATCCGGGATGTTCGTCCGATTTACTCAACGTTCAAACGACAATAAAGTCGTTTGATGCAATTGTGTGACGCGACATCCGGTGTATAGACGCAATGTGGCTATAGGTGCGGAGTGATGGGTACGAGTGTTGTGTTACATTGTTCAACTAAAAGTGAATATGGCCGATTAAAATGATAACGGGAAATTGGAATATTGAAATTGATCGATAGTCAACGTTGCTGCGGGTAATCTGACGATTTATCGATCTCGCGCAATGCATCGATATTTAGTAGGGCGAACGCATCGGTAATCGGTTGATCGAATCATTGACATTTTTATTTTGAAATATAACATTCGATAGTTTTATTTCTGTAGTTATATTAAAATATTTTTAACTCGACTTCTTCGTGTTTCTTAAACCCTTGCCCGGAGTCACGGATAAGCGTGAAATATAGTTTGAACCCGGATTACCTTGATACGACGACACGAGGGAAACAAGTGATAAGATTGGGCGTGAATAATCTTTTTAGTCTAAACAACTACTTTTCAAAACAATGCATCGTTTATAATGAGTTGCTAACACGTCGTATTCGAAAAAAAAAAGCTTTTTAAAAAGTCGTCAGGACATGTTTGAAACTTTTGTTTCAAGTACTTTAATAGTAGAATGCGCAGTTCTTTCGAATAATTCTATAATTGAAAACCTAATGGAATAATTTACTTTTGTTTATCGAAGATCAATTAATATTTAGCGAACGTGGTAGATATTTGAAAATTATTTACAATACACGAAGAAATTGATTCGCCGACATCCAATACGATTACTGTTACAATCGCCCTAGAACGTATTATCGAAGCAGCGCGGTAAACGATTCGTTAAATAAAATAGGACAGAACATCGTAAAAATGCGCGCGTACGATTCGTCCACAGTTTGCGTAACTTACGCGCATTTATCATAAGCAAAAAAAAGTTATTGTAATGTGTATTTTGATTCACCGATTACCGATACAATCACTGGTGCAGTCGCCCTAGAACGTATTACCGAAGCAGCGCGTTCAACGATTTGTTAAATAAATTAAGGACAGAGAATCGTAAATATGCGCGCTAACGATTCGTCCACAGTTTGCGTAACTTGCGCGCATTTATCGCAAGCAAAAGAGAATCACTGTAGTGTGTGTTTTGATTCACCGATTACCGATACAGTTACCGCTGCAATCGCCCTAGAACGTATTATCGAAGTAGCGCGTTAAGCGATTTATTAAAATAGGGCGAAGCATCGTAAAAATGCGCGCGGAAACAATTTGTCCACAATTTGCGTAACTCGCGCGCATTCGCTAGAGGAAAAAGAGAATCACTGCAGTGTGTGTTTTTGTTACGGAGAACACACGTGAATGTATGCATAGACGATTCGTGAAGAACGGCACTTGCTCGTTAAGTCAAACGTTAAACAAAGCCATAACCAAGGGGAACAGGAGTCATATAGCTGCTTATCGCACACCTGTGACGTAGAATCGCGCGGTTATCTTACTGATTTTCAACGTGGCACTCTCAATGGCTCTCTCAATATTTACAGACGGCTATAATTACGCTATTAATCAAACTCTTATGCTATTAACCCTTAAGATAATGTGCTATGCTCACTGAACTGCCACGATTACGAGTAAGATAGTATAATTAACGATTGCTGTAGAGCGAGATAGAACGATATAAATTTGTAGGACATCCGGACTATAAAGAATTGTTTCCTTAAATTTTGTGTAATTATCGTGAGCAACATATACATTTCGACAAAATATTTTCCGGTAATAAAAAAAGCGTAAAATACATTTAAAAAAATGATTTTTGTTTGAAATTCGAACGCTCAACCGTGTCATTCCTACAGAGAAAATTTTCGCTTTAATAAGTCGCGATGCACGTGCGTCACGCGGTAACTTTTCCTTCCTAAAATCGAGAAAGAAAGTTGATAAACGTTATTCCTACCGAGAATAATAAAGGCATAAAAACATCTATAGAGCACACAAATTATCCGTTCGTTAAATTAGTGAAATATAATTAAATGCCCGTCGCGAAACCTTCGTTACTCATCGTCCGTTGAAGCCATAAGATTTGAACTTTTAATTCGTAAATAGTCACCGCGATCAATGTCCCGAATAACCTCCATAATCCATCGAAGACCCGTTAAATATTTTTTTTTTTTAATCTCAAACTACTCAATTTTACTTGGGAATGTAATTTGGATGAATGAAAATTAATTATAGTATCGTATCGGGGGCGGCGAATACATTTTATACGACTTTGCTCGATGGCGTTGTAACGACTGATCGTAAAATTCCTTCGGGAGCGTCTGTTCGCTTGTCACTTTGCGTAATTCCATTTATTCGTTCGGCTATCCCCTGGCGTAGAGCTCGTTGTTGTATTCGTACGCCATTGCTACTCCTCGCGCCTCGGCCAACTAGTTGGTTCAGTTAGCCTGACACTGTTCTCGGTTACGTCTGTACTGCTTCGTGAAACGCGACGCGTGCTAGCCGCGTTGTCCTCCCGGCAAACAGCCATGTGTTGCTCTGCTTGAACGACCAGTGGACTCGAAGCTGAGGCGATTGTCGTATATATATGTATATATATATATATTTATATATTTATATACATTGCGCGCACCTGTTGGAATGTCCGTGACGGTCGGGTACGAGACGTTGTTGAAATTCAATCAGCCATTATCTCGTCTTCCTTTTGTACCCGTGGTAGTTGTAACTTTTGAATAAAATTGTAGAAAAATGTTGAATACAGGATTAACCTGCATACCGTGTGTTTGTTTATCAGGTGTGCGTGCATAATTTTTGACTCGTCGATCGGTATTTAATCGGATGAGACACGAGGGAAATAAGAAAAAGACTTGTACTTGTGAGAAACACGAAGATACGGAGCTCGTGGTTTGAAGAAGAAAAAAAAAAGGAACTGGATAGGAAAGCAAGGGAGGGGTAACCCATAACGACGAAGTAGTACTCGTCACTGAATCTATTTGATCAAGAGAATTCATATCGTCGATAGCGTACAGCAAATATTACGATTCAACGACGTTTGCAGAGCGGTTATCACTCCAGTAAATAGTGCATCGGTAGAGTTTCTCATTCTACGAAAGAACGACATTTTCATTTATTCAAATGAGTGCTTCGTTGGCATCACTGAATGCTCTGCAGTGCTTTAAACAAAATAACTTTGATCAGTGCAAACGGTCAATTCGTGGATATTACAACGTTTGTTGGAACCGGTGAGTGTTATTCAACGAGACAAAATACGAGAATCGAACAGTTCAAAGTATATCGTTAGAATTTTCGTCCGCGAATTGAACTGGAATTTCGGAGTTGCGTGGTACCCGCGTGTTCAGGAAATCGAGAGAGGCCGGTCTCGTACAAAAATTTGATTTACGGACGGGGTATCGCTCTGCAACGATATTGGTTGACGAGGACGCGTGTTACAAATTGCATGGGCGAGATAGTCACATGCGTTTGTGTCACTCGAGCGTGTCACCGTTTCTCGTTCTCGAACTCGTAGGCTCGCACGAGTTTTCGAAACACGTTTTGTGTACACTCGAACGGTTCGAGTGCCAGAGTAATAACGTGAGCGATGAACGAGCAACAGGGACGTCGATTCTACCGCTGCTGTCGCTTGAAACGCTGGAACAGTTTTCCAGCTGGTGCAACGGTACCGCGCTGATAGATTTCCAACCGCGGTTAAGAGAATCCACGAGTGCTTTACGCGGCAACCACTGTAACTATAGTGTACACTGCAATCTGTTATAGTTAAGTGAATCTAAGTTTGTGCGGTAATGGTTCGTGGGGTTCTACCTCGGTACTGAAATAAAAAACGTACACGATCGGGTAAACAATCGCCCGGAAGTGCATCGTCGTATTTTTCGAAGAAGTACGACTGGCTGGTCGAATGGTGAAACAGGCTTAAAGGCCGAGGATGAACGAGGTCAAGCAGGCGTGGACCTCGCTTCTGTCATCGAGAACTCTGATGACTACAGCTAACTCAATCGGCAACGGCATTCGTACAAACAGTGGGAGCGGTAGTGTAAACTCCACTACAACCTGGTACGATACACCGGCGCCTGTGATAATACACGGTAGAACTTTTCACGAGGAAATCATGGATACTTCTAATGGAAATATTATTAAAAATAAAGTCTCGAATTTGGAGGATTCGGGAATTAAGGAATCGTTGGGTAAACGAAGAGTCAGCAAAGATTCGGGGATTGAGACGATAGCCTCGTTGCGTCGTACGTTTCTCGACGATTTCAGAATCCCTGATGACGTTACCGATGCAAATAGCGAAAAAAAAGTGGAGACAAAAGCTGAAAGAACGGAGGAAACGCGAAAGGAAAATTGTATCGCGGATGCTTTTATCGTCAATGCCAATTCATTGGAATCTTCGAGCCCCGGGGTAGATAGCTCGACGACGGATCCGCGGCTTGGCGCTATAAACGACGAGGTATTGTACCAAAATAACGTCGAGGCGGCCTTGAACAGTTTGAGTAAGATTTGCGCTAAAGATTTGAACATTAGCGGGGATTCGTCGGGTTCGAGAAATCTTGAGGAAGCGAAAGAGCCCGAGGACAACGAGGATGAGGAGAACGATAAAGAAAGAGAGGACACGGATGATTCCATCAGCATTGGAAGAAGGAGAAGAAGAAGAAGAACGAGCAGCAGCGGTAGACGTCACAGTTCCAGCGTCGAACTGACGGCGGTGACTTCCGTGAACACCGGAGACGATGGTGTACCAACGATTAGCTTCAGCTTTCTTCGAACCGAAGAAAATTTGAAGCCGTATATACGCGATATTCCCATTGACGACAATGAGAACGAAACGAGCCTGGAATCTTCGGGTCAACTCGTCGGAGATCAATTGTACGATTTTCCAAAGAGCGGGCGAGCCAAACGCGTCAGCGAAGTTGAGAGAGAAAATGAAATCGAAGCAAAGGACTCCAAAAAGCCTGACAATAATGTGGAACAGCCTGCAGTGAAGCTTCCGAAGAGGCGACTACTCGGAGATGGTAGTCTTGATTCGGATCTCATCGTCGGAACTCCCGAGGATCAGCTTTACGATTTCCCGAAGCGTCGAGTTACCAACGGACATTCTGAAACGATAAAAACCACCAGTAAAGACGATTCAACTGATAAGATAGTACTAAGAGATTCCGTTTGTTCAACAACAGAAGAGAGCGAGGAACGACTGTACGAGTCGGCGATGTGTTCGAAAAACGCGTTGTCCTCGACCTGGAAAGAAAGTACAGGCCATTCCTCCCCGGAAAACGACCGCGACACTCGCCAACAGTTGGAAACCGATTCAGGCGAGTTGCCAAGTCCTCTGGGTCTGAGTAAAAGGACTTTCAGATCGTTGAGGTCGGGCAGAAGCATCGGAACTCTAGGAAATGCGGAAGTCGATCACGCTGCTGCCGTGAAAGGTTATTACTCGGATCCGGAGACCGAAACCGTGAAGGGAATTGAACACGGAGATGAGCAAAAGATTCGTAAGCATCATCGCCGTCTTGGAAAGGCTTGGGGAAAGATGCGAAGTTGGCTGCGTGAAGAAAAATCACGTTTCGGGGATGTGGTGACGAGACACGCAAGGATGCAAGCTGTGGGGGCTCTGAAGGTTGGAAAATCTGAGAATGGTTCGTCTCTGGGTAGTCGCACGGGTTCCTACGACTTGACCGAGGCTAGAACCAGAGAATTGGGTTCCATCACTCGAGTCGAAGAGTTCGGGTTGTCCTCGGTGTCCGAAGAAGGCAATGCCTCGGAGTCGGAACAACGCGATTGCACGTCCTACGACCTGCATTCCGATCGACAGAGCCCCATTGAAATTGTCGAAAACGACGACGACGATGACGACAGAAAGAAGAAAAAATCGGATTTATCCAATGACTCGCCGGACGCTGCTTGGGATTCGGGAAGATTGAGGAAGAAGATCGCGGTAAGCACGGACAACATGCTGAGTTCCGGCACGAGAATGAAACTGACTTCGGTCTCGTTCAGTCTCGACAAATTGTGCGCCGACGAGGGGAATGATGAGAGCACGAATTCTCCGGTCGTCGGTCACAAGGATAGCGAACAAACGAGGGATCACGTTGGGAAAGGTGGTCTGATTAAGAGGAGAATGCTCGGGTCAATCAGAGGGTTAATGGCTTCCACTCATCTCCTACAGCCGCACGAGACTGAAGAGGTAGCTAAACTCAACCACAACTCTCTCTCTCTCTCTCTCTCTCTCTCTCTCTCTCTCTCTCTCCTCTCTATAGCAATTTTTCTTTTTAGTGTGTAGTGTGTGAACTGTTTGCTATGCTGTACCGAGTAGTGCGCAGAATACATTGCGGTTTGTATCCCTAATCCTCTCAAGTTTCATCCATGTTCCTTCTCATTACGATGCATGGATCTTATTTACGAGAAATTCATTGATAGTTTCAAATTCAACGTCTTTTATAATTAAAATAAATAATACATTAAAATAATAATAATACAAAATTTTGAATGACAACCGTTTGTGCTTCACTGAACTTATTATAATGATCTGCTTTGACTTGACCCGTTTATTTGTACAAGGACATTCGTAGGAGGAGTAGTTTATGCAACGAGACCATATGCAACTAAAACCGTAACATCCGCGGTAATTGATGAAGTCACTTGACTTGCATCCCGCAAAGTGTTACGATCTCTGCTGATGGTAATAGCGCCACGGTCATCGCTTACCGTGATAAAAGTGCTGGACCGACGAATCGTGCGGATTATACCAACTTTCTACATCTATTTTTCATCGTTTAACTATTTCTCACCTACCAAATAGGTCGGCGGAACTTTTTAACGAGTACTACGGAACAAAACAAGATACAGCCAAATAATAAGACGCTCCGGGCGTCGTTCTCGTACGATTCGATCGGCTAACAATCGCGGGAATAAATCAATTTGATAGCAAGGGGGGAATAATGCGCATTCCAAATTAGAGAGCGGTCGTTCTCACCGGGCTATTGGATTTACAATCGTATAACAGAATGAACAACTCCTCTATAGGGTTGTATGCAACTACCATTGATTCTATACGAAAGTGTACAGATACATACTGCAACGATGCAAGACGATCGTGCAGTGGTCTCTACTCCTACATCGATATTCACCTCAACGCCTATATAGCTCCCAACGAGTGCTGTAACTGTTGGTACTGCTGCATAAGAGGTCAGTCGATTCGTGCTGCGGTTAGGCGGTTCAAGTTACGCCACGAGAAAATATTCTTTAAGAAAATTCCTGAGTCAGTGAGGATCGCTCGGCCAATAGCCGGGCACATGTAGTAACATTGCTCGGCTGGTAACTATATTTGTATACACAGCACTTGCAAAAGTGGGTCCGGAACGAATCACGCAAATATTGAAAATGCTCGAAATTATTACGACGTAGTTTGGGTTACGTCATTGGGCGTTGACTTGGTTCTTGATTGTCATCCGCGACACTAATCATTAAGCCCAATGTGGCTCTAATCAATGTTCTCTCATTCACAGATAGACACTGTTGTTCAATTTGTGTAAATTTATCTTTTTTTATCACACGTTTATCTATCGCTCGCGATACAATCAAAAATCTAATCAGTACGACGATTTAGAATACATGACACAAACTTTGACAAAGTAAATTATGAGGAACCTGGATGGGTATATTGTGTTTAGGATTATTTCATCAGTTGGAAATCTATAAAAATAAATTTATAAATAGTGTTGATCTTATATTTATTTTTTTTTCTGTATCAATTGTAATATATTCAAGAAGTAGATAACGATGCTGCTACACGTCGTTCAACGCTAATTCTATATTTTTGGTGAGACTGTAAAAATATAGCAGCGATCTCCCAATACACATATAATATTAAACAGGTGCCTGGTAACTCTCCGTTTCGATAAACCTAACTGATGAAGTATCGACGGTGCGCGTGAAACCCGTTTCGAAAACTTGTCTCTCGAATATTCATGACTGAAAATGTGCAACTTGTCGGATGAAATCTCCTGTGCCTACGTAAAGATGTTTATTCCTACGTAGCTGTATATCAATAGCTGTTGCGTGGATATATTTGCAACGATCAAAGTAGTCCTTGCGTCAGATAAGTCAAGCGAAGCATTATTTTTATGTCAATTTCAAAAGTATCAACATATTGTAACATCAAAAATATTTACACACCAATCAATAATCAATTTAAATTCTCATTGTATCAGATATTGTAGTTTGATGAAGAATTTTCATTTTTTTTCTTCTGAATTTAAGAATTATTGCTCGATGTCTACAAAAAGTGAGGTTATACACATAACGGAAGCTACTCGTCGTTACGTTGCTCAGAAAACCTTGAACAGTTTTTTCAAACATCCGTTCATCCTACTTTGTTTCAATGATGATCGTAAAGCTTGAAATCTAATGAACAAAAAGAGTATTTTATCGTGTAATCGACGACTATTTTTTGTATACGAATTATTGTATATTCGCTGTACATTTCCCGCCAAAATGGTCGTTAAGGTACAAACATTACAGATACAACAAATGGTGTTCAAGGATTAAGGTATTAAAAATTAATACGATTATTTATGACGTTCATTAACGCAAGAACTACCTGAAATGTTTATCGACGAAAACTAATCTATGAGTCAATGATTCAGTTCAATGATTTCAGTTCCGTCTTAGATGCGTTATCTACCGATTCTGAGTAAAACAATAGAATATAATAACATGATTTGCCTTGATCGAGCTATTTATTTGGCGCACGAGCGTATTTCTCTTCGGTACCTCGCTTTAATCATGCTTAACATGGAAAGTGTGGGAAAGTTGTGTGGTGAAAATACGCGTCTTTGTTGTGAAAACGATGGTTGTGTACGTGCAGTTAGTCACATGACGACTTCTCTATACGAGACTTGCACGTAAACGCGCGAATATATAGCATATGAGTAGGAAGAATCGCTCGTGCGCGCACTCTTTACGAGAAATACAACCATGACCGATAAAGTCCCCCTGCCCCCCAGCCCCCTCCACACTGGAAAGATACCGGCAGAGATAGGCACTCAGGCGAACTCACGATAGATATAGATATTCCACTACGTGTATTCCACTTGTATTCCACCTGACGGGTAAAGTGCGCTCACGGGCAGAGAAATTCTAATATTTCACGAACGTGTGCGAAATGAAGTACGAAAGAAAGTACAACGAACCCACGATGTAATTTATTACTCGATCGAGTGTGACGCATTTTTTTACTTAACAAAATAGCCAATGAATCGAAAGAATAAATTACTATTTCGAAAGAATTGAATAAGAAATGTTGTTTCGCGTTAACGAATGTAATTAGAGTGGATATTGATACAAGTAGAGTAAAAATTAGATGACATGCTTGTTTGGAATCGTTGAATAAAATAACTGGGACTTGAACATTTTATCGTCATTACAGTTGCGAAAAAAGAAATATTCGTAATAAATAAAAACGAATACAAATGATAGAACTGCGGTGGTAAAATAATTTAATAGTTTTAATACCAATTAAAAGGTCTTTTAAAATATTACGATTATAACATCTTACGAAAGAAAAAAATGTTGATGAATTAGAATCAGCTGCATCGAGTGTGACGCACTTGCGCACTTAACAAAACAGCTATTGAATAAATTTACCGTTGTCGAAAGAATGGCGTGAACAATTTGGTTTTCGTGCTATGAAATGATCTATACATAAATAAAATGGAGATTGGATGTACGTCCGTTCGGAAAGTGTGCAATAATAACTGTGACGGAATGGTTTTATTGGCAGCGTTGTTATTGTTGAGAAAAATAAAGCTTTTGCACAGAGCTCTGGTGATAAAACTACTTGACGATAAAAAAGAAATACCAATTGTAACGTCTTTTAAACAATAACGATAATAATATCTTTAAAAAAAATTTCTTTTTACATCTTTATCAATTAGAATCGGGTGCATCGAGTGTGATTTGTGTATTTAACAAAACAATCATTCGATAAATTAACGTGTCGCAAGAATGGAGTAAAGAATTTTATTTTGCGCTATTAAATGATTTACATATAATAAATAAAGTTTAGATTGTATGTACATGTGCTCCAGAATCGTGCAATAATAATTGTGAGTGACTGATTATACCGGCAGCGTCGTAATTATTGAAAAAAGAACGTTTCATTAAATAAAAACGAATGAAAATCGTTCGAGCAGTGTTAGAAAAACTATTCAACTGTTTAAAAAAATGATATTTATAACGTCTATTAAGACAAAACAAAAAAATCGTTGTAAACTAGCATCGGTAATGATTAAGAACGAAATAAATAAAATTACTTCAAGTTTCAACACAACGAATCAACTTACTTTTTTTTTTTTAGAAAACGACAAATAAAAATTGCAAACAAATGATAAGGAGTTAAAATGGAGCAAAAAAAAAACGTATATCAAAGATTTGCAAGGTCTCGATCTAGCGATCGATCATAACGTAATGCAATGTTGATTCACTTTTTATTCGATATATCAATTCCGGAGATAGAATTGCTCGTACAAATATAATACACACTCGGACACAGCTAGTGTTACCGGTTTTAAGTGAGATCGAAGGTCGTTCGATGTGCCGTTGAAACTTACACGAGGGGTGATATTTCCTCCGTGCAATTAGTATAACACGAACGTGTGCGTGTATACCGGTAAACCATAGTAAAACGCATCAAGAATAAATTATATAGGTAAGACAGAACCCAGAGAAAGTGAGAAACATTCTTCCACATCTTCCTTTTAATCGTCATTTTTCTCTCGTGTTTCGCGATAAATACACGTTAGACGTTTGACGAAACAAGGCCCCGTGTTGTACCGCGTGTTATACTCGTGATCCGCTTCATAAACTATTATCCCGTGTACAATACTGTACCCGATATGAGACTCTTGCTGCACGAATGCACTTGCATCGCCGAAGAATGAGGAACATTGTCGCTAGGGATTTAAACGAATGTTACGAAATATCGAGATTCTTCAAGTTTTACAAACAAAAGTGTCTTCGAGAATAGTAATTATATAAATTATTAGTAGAAAATATAGTTGTTGCTTGAAAAATAGTTGATGTCACGCCGAGTTTCGCGTGACATTGTAATGTAGCAACTGCGCGGTATTCCCGCGTCTCGAAAAGGCAAAGGAGAAGACTGTGGCCTTGTCGCGAGTTTCAGTGTGAAAGTCTCACGGAAATGCGCGAAATTCTCGGCTTTGGTACGTTGCTTCGTTGTAAATTCTTGAAAATATATAGGAAATTCATTTTTCTTAATACGAAACAAATATATAAATAATCAATTGATCGATTAATTCGTTAAATATTTACTTATCGAATTGTCGAATAAATAATTTTTTAATACAAAATAGTTAATTGAATATATTACGGTTCGCTAAAGTTTTCGTTTCTTTTTCTTTTGTTATCGGTTCGTTCTACGCAACTTTTGCCTCTTAAGAACATAAAGAAACTCGTTAATGCGAATCAACGAGCCTCTGTTTTATCGAGCCTTTCACTTTTTCGACGAGTTCTCGTTATCGAGTCGCCACTTCTTTCGTACATAACAAAAAAAAAAAAAAACGTGTCGTTTTTGCCGAGTGTTTTGACGAAAAATTATATATCTTATCGTCGTCGGCAGCTCCATCGTTCGACTTCGCAGCGTGAAATCTTTCATTGGTGTACGACTCGTTACCGCCGACGAATATGTCCAGTCAGGAGATATACACACGACACTGGTTATGCTCGAATAACGTTTCGAGCGACAGTTTTGCACGAGCTCGCACCAACGACAATTATAGTCGTTTGTATAATTATCAAGTATCACGACTTGGTGCCCTAGAAGTCTCGTTTTACCTCGTCAACGGTACCGCACGACCGCAGAAATATGATGGAAAATAATTATATAAAAATAATAAATAAAAATAAATGTAGCTGGATGCGTAAAGCGGATGAAACTCCGTTTCTGATAACCATTCGAATGATTTTAAAAATTGTTGGGGTCAGAGTAGACGTACGATTTAATTATTCGTTATACGCCTCACTTATTAATCTTCACATCCTGTATCGACCCAATGTCATTAGTCATTTAAAATATCATTTTTACACAGGCCACGTAAATTATTGAGTCTCGACGATGTCGATGGCATAATTAACAGATCTTAAAAATCTACTGTAAATCAATATTTTTTCAATGAACAATGAAAAATACGATTTATAAAATTGTCGTAATTCACATGCACCTTAATCCACCGAATGGACAACCATTTGTACCTCATCCGGGTAATCCTGGGTATCATTAATTTTTTTTTCTTTTCTCATAACATTAGTTTACATTTATATTTTTAAACTCGTAAAAAGTTAAATCGAATCTTCGGAATGTCAAGAGTACGATGGTGCATGTGCGAAATTGAAGTCAACTTTAGATAACAAGAAAAATTAATTAGCGCCGTGCAACAATTGCTTTCCTAGCAGGGAAAGACGCTTTAAAACGGGATTTCGGGTAGTACGCTACCCAAGTTGCTTCCAGAATAATATATTAATATCACGTTCGATACTTGTCCCAACCGGTTACCTTTGGTTTTTTAATATTCGGAAGAAGAAAAAAGTGGAAAATTTGCAATATCAAAATGAAAATTAAGTTCCTCTGAGAAAAAAATAAAATTATGTCAATTAGTTTGCACAATTAAATTTATAATTATCCTACCCGAGGAAACTCGTTCACTCGTTTACTAAATATCTGTCGTGCGTTCTCGGTCTGCGATTAATTGACATTCGAAACGAATATACAAAAATGTCAACTCGATTCCACTTGGAAAGTCAAGTTATTCGACTTGACAACGAATGTGTCCATTTATATTACTCGTAGTTCGCTACACTTGAATAGTCAAGGTGAAAGGCAGACGGAAATTCATGTGGATACAACTATACGTTATAAACCGCCCAGTTCCGCCTGCTAACTTTTCTTTTTTATGACATCTTCGTAAACTATAGTAGAAAATACTATCACTAGGATTTAGATGGAGCGTAGTGTTTTACAGTATAACTATAATATTTATAAATTGGCCATTCGGAACGTGACTGTGTGTTTCTTTCGACCCAATTCCGACACGCCGTTCGCGTGTATTTTATCGCGGTTTGACGCGGATCAACATGTTTTTTTTTTTCTTTAATATTAACAAACTTTCTTTCCGATAGAAATAATTATTGAAATTTCTGCAGGTTTGCAAAGAGAATGTTTTATATTTTAAATAATTCTACACTGAGAATAGAGATTGATTGATTCAAGAAAATTTTATAGTCAACGCATCAACATTTTTCCTCATTGCAAACATGTGTTGGTCCGCTGAACCGAATGACTGTTGAAGAAAGTTTGTTAATCTAATTAAACATTTATCTGACAGTCCGTGTTCACCAGATTTCGTTTAATCAATCAATCACTTTTCTAAGTGTAGATTAATATATAAAAAAGCCGTGCCGATTAGAAATTTGTTGTTTGCTTCCTCGTGATTCTCGCCAACTCATCTTGACAAATTCGATATCGAACAACCTTTTGTCCCCTGCTCTATTTTTGTAGAAATTTTTTAATCGATAGCTCAAAATTTACGAAAGCTAGGGAGCGTACCTTCTTTTTTTTTTGGAATATTTTCAAACAACCATAAAATGAGACACCCTTACGAAATTTTTATGAAAATTTCAACAAACTTATGAAATTTCAGATCCGAACCGTGTGCAAAGTTTCAGGATGATCGAGTAACACGTTCTCGAGATATATTCATTCCAATTTTGCAAGCTCAACACACACACACACACACATCGATGCACTCTCACACACACGCACACACACGCGCGCACGCACGCACGCACGCACGTACAAACACATATCCATACAGACCTTTGTTCTAAATATGATTTCTCGACGTTTTGGAACTTTTTGACTACTCTGACATCAAAATATCAAATAAATCTAACTTTTTTGCTTCGAATTATAAGACTCTTTGATAACGAATCAAGAGGCTTGAATAACATTGCTTGTAGATCCTCTGTTAACAAGCTTAAACGTAATAGTCAACGAGTATTGGTTAAATTTTCAACAATAATTATCACGAATAATGAACGATTTAGTTGAGCGTTACAGTTGATAATTACAACGAAGAAGAGTACGACGATTGAATAATCTTCTTTCACTCTTGAATCGTCAATTTGATGAATTCGATAAAGAAGCTTGCGCGTTTTCTTCAGGTATATGACTGTACGATAATCAGAGTGTAAGCTGAGTTGCTAAATAAACATGGTGTCAATTAAACCATCGATATCTCGAATTATTAATTCTTCCGGAAAATAATGAATACCGTGAAAAAAAAAAGTTATCGATATCAGGCATCGGGGTTACCTCGTTTGCGTTTCTTATCGTTCTGTCTGATTATCAGCATTGATATATACACGTACGATACATTTTTTAAATCTTTCGTTGCATTAGCGTTAAATTGGTTAGTCGTTTCGCGAACCGGAATCGTCGCTGATGTTTTTTATTTGACGTTCGATCGAGGTTTTATCATCTTTGCGCGTTCCACGCTTTTTATATTTTTTCACGGATTACCGATCACCGATGCACTATATTTTTCGTGTTCAACACTGTGCAACGTGAGAAACGCCTCCTGAAATTGCACTTTCCGCATTGTCGTTCGATGCACGATACGAATTGTCATAATTTCCAAAGAGACATTATAATAATATTTAATTTCGTGCGCTACGAACCGTATTTAACGTTAATAACGAATCGCAGCTGTTCCATCGTCACGTAATTTCGTACAAAAATGCGAAGGATTTTTCTCTACAAGTTCAATTGAAGCGTACGGAGTCTAATCGTAGTGAAAAGAGGATGATACGAAAGGATCAACGTGTACATCGATAAAAAAAAATGCGAATATGTCAATGAAAAAAAGGAGGCAACGGGCTATCGCGCGTTTTATCAGTCAAAGCTGTCAGTCGTTGCTCGACATTCATTTTGTAAATATCATTGTATTGATTGCGACATAAATATAGTCTCGTTAGTCAACAATTAACCACATTTTAACAATTAATCACGTTTGTCTTATTTATTTTCAGGGAGGTCCCGGTGGCTTCGAGGACGTTCGAAGATACGTGAAGCAAGGCGGTGACTTTTGCAAAGAACTCGCTGCAATATTGCACGAGAGGTAAGCAATTGAAAAATTTATTTAAAAATAAATAAATTGTAAAGAACATTTTAAAAACTTGATTTATCGTCGCGTCTCAGGCATTAATTTTTTTATTTTTCTCTCGTTGCATTTTGAATGCATAGAAAGTTATATATAAAAAAAATGTATAACGGAATATCAACATTTTTGTATCTGTTCCATGAACAAAGCTATGAGGAAGTACTTGGTAAAAAAATGTTCTTTTCCTTATATCGAGGAAGTTGAGAGACAATTAATGAAAATAAAATAAAATATGAAAGTCTATTGAACTTAAATGACCATAAGGAAGAAGAACTAAGAAACACTGCATGCTTTGTTGTCATAAGTTATATTATTTATGTATCCTAAGTTTCTACTTGTTATCTCAACCTTTATTCCAGTTGTTTACGACCGAGTTATTTCGTAAACCGGAGTAGTCGTTGCTTTTTACTTGAGGATAATTTTTTTATTCTTCTTTTACGAGAGACAATTGGCATAAAATTATATTTAATGTTGAGAGATTGGCACAGGCAAAAGGATTATGCAATCCAAAGTACATTGAAATGAAAGTAAAATTGTATAATTATAGAAAAAATGATAAACTTTACGAGTCTTCTTATTGCTGGTTTGATTGTTCCAGGGCCGAGTTGGAAGCTTCCTATTCCAAAGGACTCAGCAAGTTGAGTTGCAAGCTGACTAAAGCATGCACCAAGGATCAAGGTACGACGCCCGCGATTCTTCCTGATTATCTATAATGATAGAAAGCGATTGTCCGTTTCGACGTATCGTGTAATTAATTTTACGTTGCAGGCGGCAATAGTAGCGGGGGTGTAACAGAAGCATGGAGAAGCATCGGCGAAGAGATGGAAGCAGCGGCCGAAGCTCACAGAGCGTGGGGTACCGCGCTCAGCGAACAACTCGCGAAACCCTTAAGGGTAAGTGAATGACGAATATAAATTGATGATCTACGGAAGAATTTGTCCTTCGTAAGTATTAACGTTAACGATTTGATCGTAAGTTCAAGGGAACAAAGTACTTTCGTAAACCTTTTCCAAAGCCATGAACATCGTCATTGAAAAGTTATAACAATATCGTGCTTGAGGTGCATGGAAAATCGTTCGATACATTAAACAAGTCGTGATCGTGTCATCAGGTGGGCGTTGCAGAGGCTCAAGGCCGTTCGAGAAAAGTGATCGAGAGTTCGGTGGACAAAGCGTCAAAGTCGTTGCAGGAGTGGCGAGGAATAGCAGCGAAAAGTAAGAAGCAGAGTTTCGCTTGCGCTCGAGAAAACGAGAGGCTTCAGGATCTAGCGAGGATTCAATCGATAAGCCAGAGTCAACAGAACAATAACAAGACCTCGAGTCATCATATGACGGAGAAGGAGGTTAATAAACTGGAGACCAGGAGGAGAAAGGCTGAGGACTCGTCGCGTAGGGCGGACACCGAGTTCTATACCGTGAGCGTGAGAGCCGAAAGAGCCAGGCTCGAGTACGAGAGCACGGTGAGAAAGGGTGCTAAGCAAATGGAATTGTTGGAGGAGGAGAGGCTCAGTGCCTTGAAGGACCTTGCCAACGTATATCTCGCACACTTACAGGCTCTCGCGCCCAGACTTCAGCAGGTACGTCGCTTACAATCGAGTCGTTGGGTTATCTACCTTTGACATTCGCTTCTTGCTACATTTCTCTTCCTGATTTACTAGCTCGTGCCGTTGGGGAATTGGAATTTGATCGATTAACGAATAGTGAAAATTGAAGTCGAATCATGGCAGCGAATGAATTGCATTGTCTTGCGTTAAGCAGCTTAAAATAGTCCATAAATGCATGGGAAACTTGAACTTTCTCCATGTTTTCTTGGACTTTTTCTTGTACATTTTTCCATGATATCTTGAAATGCGATCGTGTTGGAGAAAAAAATGCAATTTTGCCGTTTAATTAAATAACGTTACGACCGGTTAAGTGAACAAAATTGATGCTGAGCGAACCAGCGATAAAAGATGATCGTTCCTTCCTCATTATTATCCTCTCGTAATCATGTAATCAACGCTGATGACATTTGCTATTTTATTCTTCGGAGAATACGAAGATTTCTCCGTGCCGCGGTACATCTCGAATTTCGTTAGGACCCTCCGGCTATTTTCATTATGTTGCCGAGTGACCTTCCACCTTCGCAAGTCGCAATTCTCATTGTGTTTCACCTGCCGTTTTTTAATATTACAGAGCGCCGATCGTCTATCTTCGCCGGTCCGTAATTGCAGCGTGTCCCAGGACGTTGATATTCTGAAGAACGTAATACGGCGATTGGACAGCAACGATGCATCGAACGTCGATCAGCTTTTGCCAGATTTTTATGCGGAGCACGTCACGCTCGCTATGAATAGAGAACGCCGGAAGCAGTCGCTCGTGCGGGTCTTGCACCTGATAAGGCAAGACCTCGAGAGAGAAAGGCGAGGTAGAGAAGGCCTGGAGACGCTGCACCGGGCTTTCATCCAGACGCCGGCATTCGCCGCTGACGAGAGCACACAGAACGTGACGGAGAAATTGCATCACGTAAGTTGAGAAACGTTTTCCACTCTCGTAGCCGGACAGATATCGTGGTTGGTATTGTACTTGTAGTGCACCTTATCGCACTTGTTAATTCCACCTCGTCTATTGACACAGATGCGCTCTATGCTCACGTTCCTGGAAGCGGCGAGGTATAAAGTCGGTGGTACACTTGCCGAAGTCGAAGGAGGCAAAAGAGGAAAACATCCATTGGCGGAGCACATACTGGTTTCCCGAGACAAGCAAGGTCTTCAACAGAGTGTTCTCAAGGTTCGTCGACCACTTGTTTTCTTTCGATTCAACAATCTTCCATTCGTACCTAGTTATATAAAAAAAAATAATGTAAAATCAAAGTAAATTACAGTTTAAGGGTAAATGGTTCAACGAATGTAGAAAGTCGAAAGTTCTGTATAAACTTTCGTTGAAACAAACTCCGATAACTTAAGATTATAAATAAATGGAGCAGTAAAGAATGAAAAGATTATTTTACGAGCTTGTAATATTGTTTTGCCAGGTCCCATCTTGGGCGAAGAACGAGTCGTTCGAGTTTCCAGAGGTTCAAGACGAGCTGGACATTCGCTTAACGAAGGAACACGAGTCCGAGCAACGAGACTGGGTCGACAGAACGGCGGGTGATGGAAATTCGGAAAATCCACCGGACGAGGAAGACTTCAGTGACTTCGACGAGTTCAGCAGCCAGTCGGAAGATAACAACAATCAGGAGGTTGAAATAGCGGATATAACGGACAAGAGCGACAGAATCGAACAGTGCAGAGCCATATATCAGTACTCGGCGAACTTGAACGACGAACTGAGTCTAACGCCCGGCGATTTGATAAATATTCATGAGAAACAGGCCGACGGTTGGTGGATCGGTGAGTGCGGCGGAAGAACCGGAATTTTCCCCGCAACTTACGTTCAAGTTATTCACTAGATCCTCGAATGTATTTATTTTTATCTAATAACATCGCATATCGAGTACTTACGGAGCGATGTTAACTTCGATGACGACAAGTATTCGTTTAACATCGGTGTATTGACGCGAATTTATAAAAGTGCCAATCTCTTACGGGAATGCCGAGAGAACTGTAAATTGAATTTTATAATCTTATTGTGAAATATTTGTTCGTTTCCCTGTTCACGAGTACACGAAACAATCGTTCACTCTTGAAATCAAGTGGCTTGCTAAACTCAAATTGAACTAACAATATAATTTACTAAACCAGGGAATATTATTAATTTCCGTTAGATAAATGAATTTGTTAATCGAATTTCTCTTCGCTTATCTACAGCAGAGATAATTTGTAAGATTTATATATTCAATTTTCTGTAATCTTAAACAGCACCCGGCAACGTATCACAAATTAATATTATATCGTACGCGGCGATGAGTATTGTCGAAAGAAGTTACGGTTCTCGCGTTGATTTCGATATCAGTCCAAGAATATTTAGGCCAGAACGCTTATCAGTGTATCAGAGGCAAAATTAGAACGTAAGTAACTTTGAAAGTAAATCGCGCGTGCATTTTCAAAACTATAATTTTTTGAAAAATATGTTTAAAGCTTCCAATTTTTCCGATCGATATTTATGTTATTACTTAGTTTGTATTTCCAATCGCCTGTTCGATACGAAGAAATTCCGGCTTCGTGAACGACCGACTAACATGGCAATTAAATAAAATCGTTATCGATAACGATCGTTGAAAAGAAAAGAAAAGCGGTACCAAATGATACGCGTCTTGTACATAACGTTTATTAAACGCGAATATATTTGATTGTAAATAGACATACCATGCGAAAAAATGTTTGGTTATTTAAAGATAAAAAAAAAACATTTAAAAAAAAAAAAACATTTTATCGAGTAATTCTTCAGGCTCAGCCTAACGGATGAGATAGAATGTTTTTTTTTTAAAGATACATTTAAAAAATAAAGAATCAATACTAAATCCGATTACAAATACCGCAGGCATTTCTTATTAAATTCTTAAAAGTTTAAGATAAGGAGGCAGTTAAACATGGAATGTTCCGGGGGGTTGATCCAGCAAACTTCCTTTTGTTATTATTTTTCGAGTCTAATTACTTATGATTAACTAAGAAACTCGTTTGTTAGTTAATCATCAATCTCGTGATTCCAATCTACCCTCAATTGTCTCTTGACTTCTTCTTGATCCTGATTATCGGCAACTGAAATAAATTAGGCAATTATTAAATATTGATAATGTCCGACTTGTCCGGGTAATTAGTGACAATTGTAATTGTATCGCGTACCACAAAACGGTGCTGTTTTCGATGTTAACGCAAAGAAAACTCCTCGTTGAGGATAATTTTCTGCTCGTATACCCATTTCCGTACAGTTTTCGGGGTTGCAAGGTTTCGATATTATTTGCAGAGCATTTCGATACGATTGATCCCAGTGATGAGCCCAGAACGTGCAGCTATTCGTGGTCGCAGCGATTATGGATTCGGTTAGGTAAAAGTGCGATCGTCCATGATTGCATATAGCTTGTTCAACCACTTTGAAAATATTGTTTAAAGCATTGATTACTCTAATTTCTTTACTAATTTCAATTAAATACGTACATGATCTCGATATCGGTATAAAGTCGACGTAGGATTTCTTGGATCGTACGCAACCCGGTTGCCGTTTGCCTCCGTTCGGATAAAAATCAACGTGGCCTAATAAAATAAATTGTTGTTTTGCCGGATAGTATTGTTTGGTCTTCATTATTTAATTCATTTAATAATATGCTAATGACCTATAGGGTTGGGTAGTCCTAGTCCCAATTTCGTCAGCAGTAAACCGTTTGTGTGAATAACATCAACGAAAGGTGCATCAGTTTTATCCAGCTGCAACGCTAAGCTGACATTCCTGAAGCACGGTTGTGCTGGATCCAATCCTGTGATTCTATCAACTATCCAACTACTTTGTCTCTTTTTGAACTCGTGAGCTGCAACCCCACAAATGTGTGCCCCTAGGCTGTGACCTATGAGGTGAAGCATACCCCATTTAGGTTCATACGGCGCGTTTGCATCTATCGTTGCGTTTACAACGTGGTGGAGGAATCTTTAAAAAATGTTTGTTAATGTTGCAAAATATAAATACAATTGTTTTTATATGTTAAAGGGTACTGTTTAAAAAAAAAAAAAAAAAAGAAAAAAAAACGGTGAATGTGCCATTTAAAAACTATATTTTTTCTTGTAAATATTCAAGTACCAACCTGGCAATTTCGTTGCCCACCATTTTGGTGTTCACCACAGCTTTGTAATAGTTGAAAGTATTTCCCCTCGATGCCCAATCAACCACCACCACATTAACATCGTCCTACGTGTATGATACAGATGATAAATATTCTGAGATCCAGATGCAAACTGGACTGTAATTTCGTTTATCTGATAATCGTTAAGGACATCCTTACTAAAACGAGTTTCTCTTCGATTGCGTTGTAACTCCGCTAGTTTGTAGAACAAAAGTAGGGTAAAAGGGTTCAAAATGGGACATAAGGCCCAGCGAGCCAGTGAATTTATCTCGAAAATTGTCCGGAAGAATCATAATGATAACAAAAATCATATAAAAATTTTGCGTATGGAAGACTCGCGCCGCGAGAATCACTTTGTAGGCTGGGACACCGCTAGTTTGTAGAATAAAAGTAGGGGAAAAAGGTTATCGAAAAAGGTGACATTCTGTGCAATTAATCGCCCAGTATGTCATTTTTTTGTAACACCCAGACGTTTATTGTCAATTGATAAATGGATAAATACGTGAGTATCATCGATTTTTTTTCTCCCGTCTGACCAATTTATTATTCATTTAGTGTCACAAAATTCTAAAACAATTAAAAGAGTGATATTTGTTACAAGTCCAAATCGATAATCATTTTTTTTACAATAATATTTTTATACAAAAGATAATAAAAAAAAATAGTAAATCATCAACTTCAATGAGTTCAACTGGTGAACATCGACACGAGTTGGACCGATAACGTTACTTTAATTAAGTTATTCAATTATTAATTTAATTAACGTCAATTTAGATAAGTTAATTTTTAAATAACAAATGCTGCATTTTTTATTATCAATATGTGCTAGGAGTTACGTAGTTTTACGAAGGAAGATTTGAATTGGAAAAAAAAAAAAAAAAAAAACTAACGAAACAAAAAGAAAAATACTTTAAGACAGATTATATTCAAGTTTGATAATTCACGGTCTAGTTTATGGAATCGAATAAACGTAGAACTTTTCGCGTTTATTTCCATCACAGTGACAAGCGTGTTCAGTCGAGCTAATCTCCCTAATTCCCCCCTCGCGATTCTGGTAAGGATATCCATAATAATACTTACCAGCATGAGTAGCGCATGTTCCATCTCTCTGATCCAATCCTCGCGACCGTCCGATAAGAAACCGTGAACGATAAATACAGTTTTTCGTTCGACTATGAAATTGGTCCATTCCAAACCAAATTGATTTCCGGTAAACACTTGTACTCTCTCAGGTTGCTTTCGCGACGACAGAAAGAATCTAACGTCCAACGTGTTTTCTTTATTATCGTTGTGCGTGAACCACCATGTCAAGAATTTCGTTACCGTCTCTCCCACACCAAAGCAATCAATGAATTTTGAATTCGGTGATACCATTGCCGTTGTATTAAACTGCATACTCGTGCCATTTCGCCAAGTTACCGTTAAATAGTTGAAATTCGTTGTATCCAAAGCTACGCCTTTGATATTATTTTCGCGTAATAGTTCTCCTCTATCGGCGCTATTGCAACTATGAATAATAGCGAGAAAACCAAGAAAAATGATAAAAGTAACTCGAAGCACAGCCATCATGATTGATCTTAACAATCCGAGTGATACACGAGAACTCGTACAATATTTGTTGTTCAGTCCAGACGTGTAGAAAGCCCACACTAACGCGATGACGATAAGATGTGGCACGTGACATTAATCATTCGAAACGAAAACATTATCGCATTATAATGTTTTTAGCCGAGATTAACGATTGAACCGAGACCTTGAGATTTATGAAAAGTATGTCGACTTGATCACACGTTCAATTTGTTATTAGTTGCGACACTCAACGATTCATACCGGTACGTGATCAATGTACTGAAAACGTAATCCATTGGTCAGAGTTCCAAGAAGTAATGAACAAAGTAAAAAGATTCTTTTTGTCATACACACTATTTATTTATTTATTTTAATTTTTTTTTTAATAAATCTGTAGCACAAAACTTTTTCATCAACTTTGATTCTCGTTAACCACATCATTTTCTGTTCATTGTGAATCTGTTTGAGATTAACGAATTAAAGTATAGACAGCCAGCATTATTTTTAAGAATATAATTCATTTAAAAGAAAATAAATCGCTTAACAAAAAGTTTAAATAAAATTCACCAACTTTTAAAAGCACGTAATTGTACGCTGAGATAACAAAGGCTTTATATTCCATTTATCTTTTGCTTCTTCCGTTTCTTACCTTTCTTCATTTTGTCCTTTTGCTACGAAATTAACGACCGGTTAGTTTTTTTTTTTTAAGATAATATAAAAACGAAAATTAATAAAAAGATAAATAAAATATATTTTTACCTTTTGTTGTTGAAATTGCGTCGACTTGGATACATCGCCAGATATACTACCGCCTTGGAAGCTGCTGAAATCGACTGATTTGTAGTCGAAATTCTTCTGCGGAAGCATGCCTCTTTGTTGTAATTCTTTTATATTGGCAAGTTTCTGACCTTTTCTCTTTTGCCTGAAACGTTAATGTAAGACTCATGGAACAACGAATCGAACGTGTTGACAATTAAGATAATCCTAAGTGAACCATCTTGAAGTAAAGTGAAAACATGTACGTAGGCGTGAGAGATAGCGCTTACGACAATTGTGGTCGAAACATTTTCAACGAGTTTCTAATTTCTCGAAAATGGTGTGATATTTTGAAGAAAAATAAATTAGATTCACACGCAGGATGACTAGAGGCATCCGAATTTAATTTGCTTTTGTCTGAAATATCAAACATCACCGAGGAAACAGGGAATCTGTAATTATGTGACTCATTCGGTGTGTCACACGGCGTTACGACGAGGCAAAAGACTCACTCGACGCTTCCGGTGTGTGAGAGGGACAGCGCCGTAGTTATCGCGTGAGTGCGAGAGAGAGAGAGAGAGAGAGAGAGAGAGAGAGAGAGAGAGAGAGAGAGAGAAAGAGAGAGCACCAGTGGTCGAGTGGTGCAAATCGGAATGAGTGACGTTATATATATTCCGATGATACACCAATAGTGTCACTCAACCATTAGGAGTCGTTTAAACGTAATTAATAGGCCAAACATCGCTCTATTATTCGAAAAATTAATTGACCATCGGTTAGAATACTTACTGCAACGAGCCAAAGATATTCAATCGTTTATCTTGATGCTGTTCATCCCTCGTTCCAGTTTCTTTATTAGGCAAAACGTTCTTAGGGCCGTTCTTCTTATTTTTCTTCTTGGAATTTTGAGGCGAAGGTTTGTATTGCGGCTGTTTCACTATCGTGGTATCATATTTCGATTCCTTTTGATTACCCGGATAGTTCGTCGCCTCGTTTTTATGTTTTCTCATATAATTATTACAGACAGTTACGTCCATAGACGGTTTGGGCGTTGAATCTTCGTACTTTGTATCCTCTTGGTAATTCGTAGTTTGTTCGACGTTGGATTCTCGTTTTCTTTTTCGCCCAGGCATCTCGCTGAGGGGGACTTGCGCTTTTGATTTTTTCGGCTTTGGCAATGAGATGTCGCCGTTCATATTTTGTACAACGTTTTTGAAGTGCTCGTGAACCCGCTCTATACTCTCCGTCGTTCGTTCGTCTTCCTTAATCGCGATTCGTTGTCTCTCCGCCTCTTCGTTCGCCTCTTTTATTCTTTCCTGCTCTTCCTGGGCAGCGACCATCGGCATTACACGCTTGTACCTCTCAAACGGACTCACGAACAAAGTCTTCTTTTTCCTCAATATTGTTCGTCGTTCAGCTGCTTCGTCATCCTATAAAATCAAACAAAATACTATATGAACTTTTTTTAAATACGAAATTACAGTATTTCTTTAAGAATTTCGTTCTCATTTGATTTTTATAGTAAAAATTATTTTGAAAATTATATTTATACGAAGGAAAGAGAATTTAACAATTAAAATGTCGATAATCTCGACCCACATTTATATAATTAATTATATACACTGGACCCTCGTTATAACGCTGTTTCTCGGATCCATGGTAGGACCCGCGCTATATCCGAATCCGCGTTATAATGAAATTTTATTTTTTCATTTAAACAGAGGAAATAATTATTTTGTGTGAAGAATAAAATAAAATATTAGATTAGGTATGAAAGAGCATGTAACTGAATTTTTTTTTTTTGTATAGTAGAGAGAGTATCAGCGTGTTAACAATGAAATTGTTCATAATACATATTTTGATTTTTGTTATGGGGTCCAAGGCCCATCCCGCGTTATAACCGAATCCGCGCTTTATCGAACCGCGTTATAACGAGGGTCCAGTGTATTTGGGGTTGGTACGTGTTATCACTAAAGTATCCATACGGAAACTCTGAATATTTGGTAACTTACGTCAGAAACCGGTGGGCTATCAAAAACCGTAACGCTGTGATCAATGTTCGATTGATGCGAGATATTTTGACGCGGTGTACTGGTAGTTAAGAGACACGGTAGATTAGCCCTGACTTCCATACCGCTGGGCATGTCGTGGGGCGTGTAGATCCAAATATCCGAATTGACTGCCTGATTTCTTTGCGTCAATCGCTGTCTTATATCTTGTTCCAGAACAGGTTTAATGAGAGGTTGCTCCCTAGCTTTGAGAATAACTTTGTGCAGTCTGAGAAGATTTTGTCGAACCAACGGCGGAATGGGATTACAACAAGCGAGAATGCCTTGCATCTCGCGAGGCAGAGTTTCCGCTATATTAAGCAACATGTGATTCGGCAATACGTAGCCGCAACTGTCATCCTCTTCTCTTGCCGTTGTATCACGCCATCGATGCAGCTCTTTTAACGCGTACAATTGACGATTGTTAAACATCTTCTGACTCTTTCGATACATATTCATAAAACTCTCTTCCGTCCACACTGGTTTCTCGTAAGTGCGTTTACAAACTTCCGTACTACGATCGTAAACGACTTTGAGTATATTCGACTGTCCGTTAGCCGCGTCTACGAGGTCATTTCGCAATATATCCTTAATGTAAAGCAGATAATGCGTATCCTCTCTCGCGTATTTCATAAGCTCTTCGGGCAGTGGTCTTATACGCCAATCGGCTAATTGAAAGTGCTTGTTTGGATCCAAATTGCAATACTTTTTCATCAAAAAGGCGAGACTGAGATACGGCAAATCGAGTTGCTTAGCCGCCTGATGAGTGTCAAACATATTTACTACGTACAGCGATAGATCTCGCTGTAGCCACAGAATGTCCGAATCCGCTCCATGAAAAACTTTGAGTACCGACGGTTTGGTAAAAATTTCATTGAGCACGTGCAGATCGGATCTCAGGGAAAGAGTGTCGATGAGATAGTCCGTGTCTCTCGTTGATATTTGCATGAGACACGTAATGCCTTGGAAGGTGCGATAAGAGTGATGCTCGAGATCCACAGCGATTTCGTCATATTGCAGCAAATCGTCCAGAAGAATCTTTATGTCTTGAGGCTTTTCGATTACTATGAGAGGAGTGTCGTCCAAAGATTTGTAGGATATAGGATCAATTTTCTTGAGCCCATTTTCCGGAGGCACAAATTTTTCGAGTTCGCACTCATAGGGATGATTGAAAGCCTCTCCATTCTCGTCGTATTCCGTGTAGATCGCTAGAGGCCTCATGGAATTTGGTTTATCTTTGATTCGTGGTTGCCAGGGTTTCGAGCTATTGTCGATTTTATCTCTAAAGGACAACTGTGGCCTCTGTACGTTTCGCGCTGCCAATAGACGGATCGACGAAGCACTGGCAGCAGGTTGGATTTGAGGCGTAATTTGCGTTGACGTTGTGGCGTTCCAGGAGCCGTACACATTTTTCTTGTTTGTTTGAGATACTATTAAAGATACACCTGGTTTTTTTTGTATCCCAGCTTCCTCATCCATACAGACGTTCTGTAATTAAAATAGAACTTATTGATTTGTATTTCTTTTCCACTTTTACACATTACTGTATCCGTTGTTACAGCTGGTGTTAGGCAGGCTTCGAGGTACCGAGGCTATGCCGAGTCTTGCTAAGAATACATGACATATATATGTACGGATAATGTATGAGACTCGTATATACATCCAAAACTTTCATATCCATACTTTTAATTTCCACGAAACAAGACCGGATGTCAAACCTTTGAGCTCCCGATGCTTCGATTTAGACGCAAACACACTAGCTGTTGCATCGAAACACAAGCCAGTTATAATTTGAGTTGTTTTTTGTTACATTTTTCAATTTCATAGGTAGAGAGGCGATACTTACCGCACGATCAAGGAATATGTCATTCGATTCAACCAGAAGTTCAAATTTCTCTTCTATGTCTCGATGTCGAATATTGCCAGCAGCGCCGGATAGCTCGATTACTCCTTGCATAACATGTAGAAGCTTTTTCAACTCCTTGTTACGTACTTCATTGAATTTTGGAAAGCAGGCGTAATAATTAAAATTTTCGCCACAAGGTAAGCTGTTGGCGGCTTTGATGCCAGCACGCATGGCGCCAAAGGCATTCTGAAACAGAATTGACAATAGAAAAATAAATTGATCGACACCATTCACTGTCATGGTATGTACGCCTGATCGTATTTTATAATACAGAGGATAAAGATGAGGCGCTTTTGCATAAAAAAAAACACTGGCAGTTTGAAAAATGGCAGAGTTTTCCTTTCCAATTATTAAAAATACGATTAATCAACCTAAATATCGATCCAATGTAGGTTGAACAGATTCGGTATGTTGTGGTTATCCACGTGCGTTTTCAAAAACAATTCCTACCTTAACATATTCATCAAAATTGTTGTAACCCGATACAACTTCCTCGACAATCACATCTTTCTCCGCTTCTTTCGCACTGGAATTAGCGTTATTTTCTGCATTTTCAACGTGTTCCACGGTCGTAATCATATTTCCACTAATTTTCTAAATATTTTATGTTACACAAAGCTACGAAGTCCGAGTGACATTAGCTGCAAACATCGTCGATTCAATTGCGCATGCTCATTAGTTCACCATTTATGGTTGTTGCGTTACTTGCTTCGATCGCTTAGTTTCTTTCGTTTTTCAGGGTTGCTGACACTGATCAAATGATGGAGATGCAGTTTCACGTAGTCTTACGAACGTGAATGGTCGTCATCTTCTATCACTTTTCGCCGAAATCTAATAAATTGTCAATAAACAATGGCAAATCCAAATTTAACCGACATGACGGAGGAGGACGCGGCAGATCTACAATTTCCTAAAGGTACGTAAAGAAAAATTGTATAATTTTCATTTTGCAAGTGCTTCAAGCAAAACTTAACCAATAAGCAACAATAAAGCGTGAGTGAATAATCAGAGGGACGCAGAATATTGGCGAGCTAGGCGAGAAACTAATCGTCTTGTTGTTTCCCGATGCGAGGATTCTACAGTGATGGTTTTCTTGCTTTCAGAAAACGCGTCGCGCGTTATCGTAAAGAGTAACGACACCGATGACGAATCGGATAGATATGTCGAAGTGTCAAATGTGACGGAGGACATATTTGCCTCGGAGCCAGTTTGTCGTTTGTGTAAAACTACCCTGGCAGAACCTTATGTCAGATGCGCAGAGTGCAGAGACATCGAGGTCTGTCTAATTTGTTTTTCTAACGGTTGCGAGATTGACGATCACAAAAACATTCATAATTATATAATAGTGAAGAATGAATTCCCTCTCATCGAGGAATCAGGTTGGACCGCCAGACAAGAATTAGAGTTATTGGATGTGCTTCAGGAGTGCGGTTTTGGTAATTGGATAGACGTCGCGAGAAGGATAGAAGGAAAGACGGCGGAAGAATGTAAGATGCACTATATGAATCATTATATCGATCGCCAGAGCTTGCCAGGTTTGCCAAAGATCAAGGAGTCGAGAGTAAGTCTTTTTGGTTGCGAGCCTGTACCGTATATGTTTAAATTGCAAGAATTGGACGAACCACCACGATTTGCACCTAATTCAATAAATTGTCGTTTGTTAGCTGGCTATAACGCAGCTAGATCCGATTTTGATGTGAATTTCGATAATCATGCTGAGCTTCTCATCTCGGATCTTAATTACGAAGAGTTTGAACCCGAAGATCCTGATTACAAATTAGGTATAAATCTCCAAGTGGCGATAGTCGAGGCTTACAACAATAGGCTGAAAGAGAGAACAAGGAGGAGAAAGATCATTCGCGATCATGGTCTGATTGCCTTTCGAAGAACGATGTCCTGGTTGCAGAGATACGAAATGACGATTTCCCAACCCATTGCCAAGAGGCTCTTGATATTCATGCAACTGGTAGATGGGATTGAATTTGATTTTTTCATCGAGGGTCTGCACCACGTTGGCGAGATCAAGAATTATATAAATAAACTTGTGGACTATCGGAGAAACGGACTGAAACATTTTTACAGTATTAAGATGTTCAAAAAGTTATCGAACCTTCGTCAAGAGAATAACAAAGATAGAAAACAGTATTTGAACAATGTCGATTACAGTTGGAGAAGCGTTTTACCGAATTCTGTAACGAGCCAAAATATTACACTGGCGTCTGTTACGTCTCAGCGGAAAGTGCCACCCCCTTTAGAAATTCAAGGTCTACCCGAAAGCGAAAAGCTCACAACCGCGGAAAAAGAACTTTGTTCCAATGCTCGTGTCATACCATCGAGTTACCTCGAATATAAACGTATTTTGACAAACGAGAATAAAAAGATTGGCTCTCTGAGATTAGCACAGGCTCGAGTGTTGCTGAAAATTGATGTCAACAAGACGAGAAAGATCTATGATTTCTTAGCGGATGAGGGATACATCAATAAGCCTTCTCAATGATAAACGATAAATAAGATTTAGCAAACATTTGTACATTATCAAGACGTATTCTTACTTTTTTTTATAAAAATAATATTGTGATATTAGTTTTTAAGTTAATTTAAGTAATTACGATATTCGTAATATCAGCCGAGAGTGGAGTTACGTTTATAGAATCATTGTACCGAGGGAAGACGCAAAATATACTATTTCGTAGATCTAGGATTTTTTATTTTTCAGTAAATTTCTCCCAAAAAAAATAGATTTTGCGTGATTCTTGTTATCGTAAAGTTTCGTTTAGTTTACTTCGTTTGACGAAAACTTTCTCTCCAGAATTTGAGAACGCCGAGACACTACTGATCTCCGAAGTTCATATGCTCTTGGAGCACAGAAAAGCTCAGAACGAGTCGGCGGAGGAGGAACAAGAATTTTCCGAGGTCTTTATGAAGAGTTTGAACTACACCGATCGTTTTCGTAAATTCAAGAACAAGGAGATAATCTCCGCCGTTCGCAAGTATGTAAAAACGTCTGCGTTGCCTAATGCGTCGTCCGAAGGGACAAAAAAAAAGTATTAAAAAATATTTGTATTAACGACTTCGCACCCTTCAGTTTATTGATGCAGAAAAAACTTCACAAGTTCGAGCTGGCATCGCTCGCGAATCTGTGCCCGGAAACGCCGGAGGAGGCTAAAGCGCTCATCCCAAGTTTGGAAGGTCGCCTGGAAGACGAGGAGCTGAGGACCATATTGGACGACATACAAACCAAGCGTTCCTTACAATATTGATTTATCGTTTGTGTTTTAATTAAAATCTCATTCCAGCGTTATGGCTATTTAAGTAATCGTACAATAAATTAGCTAATATCTTATGATAACGTCTTCTGCGGTTATTTATGCACAAGCAATAACGACGTTTATCGCCATAGGGGACAGCTAGTGGCGTACAGCTGCAACGCGATAAAATTACGCATTATATTCCCGTCTAAGCTGAACGATTCAACCCCGTTCTACGGCGTAATATTGAGTACGACGAGATATCTTGCGTTCAGTTACACAACCCCGGTAATTTGCGACAAGCAAACGACTAAAAGAAGACGGCTAATCGTGGCAACGACAACCGCACATTACGTCGCAGGTAATTGCGTATGGTTGACTTTGCACGCAAGACCGAGGGCCTCTACCCGGACCCGTCATTATCGGCCCACTGGTTCGCGGGGATCTCTTATTTCTTCTTCTTCTTGGGCAACCCGGGACTGGCTCCGGTAGCGACATCCCTCGCGTATTTCCCACTCCGTCTCCTGTTTGCGCGTCTATGTATTTTCTCTTTTATCTCACAACAAAATGACGTGTGATAAGGATCGATGACGCGGAGCACTATGTTTTACGACACGCCCTAATGAGCACCTTGCTCATGGTACAACCCCCGCTCTCGCGTCTACGCTTCACGGAATATTATTTTTAATCGTCCGAGCTACTCGGAATTTATGATAGACCGACCATTGAACGGTGTACTTTACACGAATTATCTGGTCGCCGACTTCCCGTCTCCGGACCGCATGGAGGATGAGCCGCGCGACCAGGATGTGTTTACCGTCGTGAAAGACACGAGATCACACTTATCCCGAGAGTGGAAATGTTACTTAACAGTAGCTTGCGCTCGATATCACTTTGCACTCGAAAAATTGTTGTTTCCAAGACGTTAACGTCTCGTAGTTAATAATGTTGTAAATAATTTGTGTTGCACATGTATTTCTCACCTCTGCATCGCAAAGTGCATCGGTTGAGAGTCCACGAATCGCCTTCTTCGCAACCTTCTTATCCTGACGCCTAAAATTAGAATATTCAGTAACAAAATGTATCCACTTCGTATCGTCAGTAAGAATTTTTAAGTCTTAATTAACCCCTTGCCTTACGATTTAATTTCCAACTGTGCGGGCCAAAAGCGACACCAAGGTCGGTCGCGCGCAGGGACATACACAGCCTGGCTCAGCGTTCGAAACTGTACAAATCGCAAACTTCCTATGATTTGTATATACACGTGCGCGGTACAATTAACTTTGCAAGATGTTTGATAAATAATTACGATTAGTCGATTATTAAACAAAAAAAAAGATTTATTGTTGCAAATTGGGAAGCATGCTAACATTTGATCTTGTCGATCAACTCCTATCATCCCTTTGTTGTATTCGACCATACACTTTGGTTTCCAAATAGGATTCTGATGATTTTTGCTTTGCTCAGTCAGTGCTACTGTTGTGTGTTTTGTAGATAGAATAAAAACCTCTCGTTTATCTTTCCATTTTATTGCCAGTAATCCATTGCAGCTTCTCATTTCATATTCCCCTTTTTTAAATTTTGTCCTCTTCCATTGTAAAGGGTGATTTTTTAAGAGCTTGAGAACTTTTTTTTAAAAAAAAAACGCATAAAATTTGCAAAATCTCATCGGTTCTTTATTTGAAACGTTAGATTGGTCCATGACATTTACTTTTTGAAGATAATTTCATTTAAATGTTGACCGCGGCTGCGTCTTAGGTGGTCCATTCGGAAAGTCCGCTTTTTTATCGACAAATTTTGTTCAGCGATGAGGCTCATTTCTGGTTGAATGGCTACGTAAATAGGCAAAATTGCCGCATTTGGAGTGAAGAGCAACCAGAAGCCGTTCAAGAACTGCCCATGCATCCCGAAAAATGCACTGTTTGGTGTGGTTTGTACGCTGGTGGAATCATTGGACCGTATTTTTTCAAAGATGCTGTTGGACGCAACGTTACGGTGAATGGCGATCGCTATCGTTCGATGCTAACAAACTTTTTGTTGCCAAAAATGGAAGAACTGAACTTAGTTGACATGTGGTTTCAACAAGATGGCGCTACATGCCACACAGCTCGCGATTCTATGGCCATTTTGAGCGAAAACTTCGGAGAACAATTCATCTCAAGAAATGGCCCGGTAAGTTGGCCACCAAGATCATGCGATTTGACGCCTTTAGACTATTTTTTGTGGGGCTACGTCAAGTCTAAAGTCTACAGAAATAAGCCAGCAACTATTCCAGTTTTGGAAGACAACATTTCCGAAGAAATTCGGGCTATTCCGGCCGAAATGCTCGAAAAAGTTGCCCAAAATTGGACTTTCCGAATGGACCACCTAAGACGCAGCCGCGGTCAACATTTAAATGAAATTATCTTCAAAAAGTAAATGTCATGGACCAATCTAACGTTTCAAATAAAGAACCGATGAGATTTTGCAAATTTTATGCGTTTTTTTTAAAAAAAAAGTTCTCAAGCTCTTAAAAAATCACCCTTTATATATTTCTTGAAATTGGTGATTAAAATAATTTATCACGGGTTTTATTTTGTTTAATTTATCACTTCTATTGGCCACATTATTATTTGCAAAATGCAAAAATCTACTTATTTGTAAAATGTTTGGTCCGATAACCTTGCGACGCCTCTGAGGCGTCATATTCATGTTTGGTCCGAAAACCTTGCGACGCCTCTGAGACGTCATTGTAAGCTAAGGTTAATTACGAACGACCGCTGATACTCCATTCATAGCTTTTTCCTCTTATATATTACTTCTTATTCGAGACAAACTGTTGGACCACGAGTTATACAGACGATGTGCTACACTAATTGAGCTGATACAAGTGCGAGCGTGATAACAGAATTGTCTTCGTACAAAATACGAGAACGGAGAATTGTAGAATGCCGGGAAGCAGAGTTCACCGTTCTCTTTTATCCGAAAGATCAATCGTGTCGAAGAAATTTGCATTCGAGTTCCGGTTACTGATCGACGGGTAACATTTGGCCTTAAAGGAAGGCGAAACGTGTACGACATGACACACGAGTGCCAAAGAGACAGCTGCTCGTTATTTCGGGAAAAAGAAAATGTCACCGTACCCACAATCAAACTTGGTATCAAAAACTGTTTACTCTATTTTTTAAAGGATGCCGGGGCTTTCTGAATAAAAGCGCGTTCGCTATCTCTTCGTCCATCCGTTACATACATTAACCTAATTTGTTTTCGTTCAGAAACATTCTTAACGCTTAAAAAAATAAGTAAACAGTTTTTCATATTGACTGGGTCCGGGATGATCGAGGAGAAGGGCGTGTCACGTCGCCTTAAGGGGATGCTGGAGTGGATTTCTTACCGACTTTGGTCGGTAAACCTCATCGTAATGTGTGCTATCTCAGGGCTGGTAATAAAAATTGCGATGCAAATTTTTCCACCACAATTGATCTTTCGAATAAAAGAGGAGAATGGTAAACTTCGGTTTATAATTCTACAGTTCACAGTTCTCGTCTTTTATCCAAAAGATCAACCGTGGAGGAGAAATACGCGATGGTAAAATTCTATGCATCCTAAAAAAAGTTGTACGGAAAGGTTAGGACCGACTGAGGTTTCGCCTCGCCTAAATAATTACGCTGTCCCCGATCGGTTACAAACTCTAATGCAAATTTCTCCGCCGCTATTGATTCTTCGAATAAAAGAGGAAAACGGTGAACTGCATCCCACAATTCTACAGTCCACCCTTCTCGTCCTTTATCCAAGAGATCAATCGTGACGGAGAAATTCGCTATGGGAAGATTCAGCAATATCTCTCGCGCGTATGGTCATTTGAGAGACAGTTGATATATAGCAAATAGTCTTAAGTGGAGATGAAATCTTTATGAGTACGTAAAAGATAGAACTAGTATAGCGCTCACTGCAAAGTAAAAGAGAAGCAGCACACCTGTGTAAGTACGGAGGTTTCGCCTCCCCTTAAGGTGATGTGGTACACGCTTTTGTCGTTTTCTCTCACCGCTTCACGATTGCCAATGGTGGTATCTCACTCGCGCTCATGTCGGCTCAGTCAGTGTACCACATCACCTTAAGGCGAGGCAAAACCTCCACACCGCGTATCTAATTCCCAGAACACACCTACTCGTTCTACACTGAACGGAATGAAATGAAATTTGGTCAATAGACTGCAAAAACGTGAACCTTTTGGGTGACAAACGTAGAATTTTGAAAATAGAAAAAAAAAATTACAGATTAATTATCCGCAATTACATGTAATGAAAAATTACTTTTTATAATGATTTAAGGCACAAGATGAAAAAACGCCGTTTGTCACCCCCAAGCCAACACAAAAACACACACAGTACACCCATTCTGATTGCGATTTAGAAACGAAAAAGTACCTCAACCCTGCACGGCAATTATTGTTGATAATCTCGAAAAATAAATCCGCGAGACATGGCCGATGGCTCAGCTGTACGAAAATATGGCGAAATACGCATGAGTGCGAACGAGATAGAACTAGTATAGTTTCGTCTCACCCGAATTCCGCGAGAGGCGCTAATAGTATATTATATAGCTGTCTCTCTCACACACCAGTAGAGTGAAAGGCTATTGTTTACAGTTTTAGTTACCCACTGAGTAGGTTTCGCCTCCCCTTAAGACGAGGCAAAAGAGACTGGCTAATATGGCGCTCATGGCGGAATGAAAGAGAAGCAGCACATCTGTGTAAGTATCGAGGTTTTGCCTCGTCTTAAAAGATAGTAGCATCGACATTACCGCAGTTAAATTTTATAATAATTTATAAATCAGATTCTGGTTTAATACATTTTTATCGAAGATATATTTCTAACAATCAATTCAATAAAGTTATAGTACTTACCTCTCGATCCATTGTTTTTCAAGAACTTCATCTTGCTGATTCGTAGGTTTTTATACAACGATGTTAGATGATATTCGTTAGAATCTGTCACATATTTGCCAACCTGTTGTTAAACTAATCTGAGATGCCGACCACTCGTAAGAACCTAATTGTCAGGTTCGATTAGTAAACAAGTCATAGAATTATTTGGAAAAGGCTGGACAATGTATCTAGTGGTAGGACAGCTGTCAGAGATCCAAGATTCAAAACACAAACACTGATCGGTGGCGCACTCTACAATTCAGATTTTAAAGATTATTCCACTGAACAGAGTTCCCATAAAAATATTAATAAAAGTAATGAAACTTTTGAATTTTTAGTAAATACTTCTCTGCATTTAAGGTGAGAAGAAACTTGTACCGTGTGACACATAAGTGCGAGAGAGATAGCTACTATTTTTTCACTTTTACAATTGTGTAAAAGTGTGCTTTTGTGTATTGACACAGCACAACAGGCTATCGTCTAACAGAGATCGCCAGATTCGGAATTACGCAATCACAATTCCAATTTTAACTTGGATTTTGTAATTAATTTCTATTTGCATACTATTTTCAGAAGAAATTTGTATTCAAATAAAAGTTCAATACTAATTCTTTGTGGAATTAGAATTGAAATAAAAAGTCAGTACTAATTCCTGAAGGAATTTTGTATTTGAATAAATTAAAATATTAAATTTGAATGGAAATAAATTATTAATACAATTGGAATTTTTAATTGAATAAAAATAAATTATTAATTCTACCCAGAATTAGTAATCGAGCGGCAATTAAATGACAAAAGGATTTTAATCTGCCGATCTCTGTTATCTAAAACTCGATTTTTCTCCGAAATCTTTGCGGCATATAAAATCCATCGGTAAAAGTTTTTGTTACCGACTGAGTACGTTTCACCTCGCCTTAAGCAGTTTCATTAAATTATACATTTTCCATATATTTAAATTTTAAATGAAATTGAGGGTAAACCGGCTTAGGAATAGGTCTTTAGTTATCGCGTCATCTTCGAAGTAAAGAAATCTACAGTATCGACGTTCACTGCGGACGTTCGTACCAGTCCGCAACGCCGCGCATCTGCCAGAATTGCAACCTAGGACACTGCCTCGTGTGGTATAAAAGGAATCTGCAATAAGATAGGTCAGGGAAGCACGATAATTTCACATTGCAAAATGACAAAATGAATTTATACGAATATATTCAGATTGATTCATCGATGTTTTTTTATAAAAAGTATTTCGTATGTCCGTGTTGCCATTATGTCGAATCGATCTACGTATAGGCGAGCTACGTTAATTTCTTACTCGAACTAATTACCACAAGTAATTATTCTGTTTTACAAGTATTTCTAAGAATTTGTATATTGTTTTCTAAATTCATTGAGAAAACAAAGTTTGAGATCTTTCAGTTATCAAAAAATACTTATGGGATCCGAGATTCTAATCGTTCCACTCTTATTCAATATTTTACACGAGGTCATAGTCATAAACTTAAAACAATGTCACTTCTCTATCCTCCATTTCGAGTAATATCCGTGGGCCATGGAGCGGAAAAGCACAATTTAAATTATAATGAAAACAGCGCGAGAAATATTAATCACGAAAATAAAGCGTCGAAGTGCTTATCCCGAGATTTTTCCGCTGACTGCATAAGCGATTTGTCGGATCTTCGGAATTTACGAACAGTAAGAAAAGTTCTGACGGGAAGGTTTTTAATGGTCGCGGAATATTCATAATGCAGAGGATATAAAGTCTCGGAGGGTTTCCTCAACGATTGGTATAGAATATTCCGCTTCGCAACGAGAGCATTGTGTTTCGCTATAGCCGAGTAGTTTTCCTTTTGCTTTGAATTACGTATAACGTGTGTATATATATATATATATATATATTCTTATTTTACGTATATATATATATATATATATATACAACGTTCTTGCTGCAAACTTATTCTGCGCAAGACTTTTTGAAATGGAAGCTTAGTACGGGGCGCGGATTCTTCCTCCATGCATATGTACGTTATCAAGTTTGAGGAAAATCCCGGTAGTATGTACCGAGGCGGTATATAGCTAAAGCACTAAAACGTGCAACAAGTAGTCGGCAATCGATAGGAATCACTTTACATAATGTGTACGTATGCTGTCGAGTATGCGTTTCGCTTCAGGTTCGATGTAGAGTGTACACAGCACACATGCCTTGATCCGAATGGCTGTACAGGCGATTGCATAGTGAGACCCGAGAGAGATATATAGATATACAGATGGTGAGAGAGGGAGGGAGGGAGGGAGGGAGAGAGAGAGAGAGAGAGAGAGAGTCGTATACGACTCGAACCGGGGTCACCCAGGCGACACAGTCCAATCGCCCGTCGAGCTATCAACTCGACAATCGTGCTTTTCCTGACACTCTGGTTAACGAACAAACTATTTACGATCGAACACATTTGTACGCCGAAGTGATTTTGGAACTGAAAAGCGTTTTAGACGCTATGTACGAGCAAATAGTAACAACTCCACTACCGATATGAATACAGAACTTCGAAATTGAGAAGCAATCAAGATCTTTATACGAAAGAGACCCCACTTCCCTTGGTCGATGAGAGTAATAAATTTTCTTCGCTACTACGACCGTGCGCATAAATGTGTCCAATATGATTCCGGAATAAGATAGCGTTTTGGACGTTATGCACGAGTAAACAGTAGCAACTTCATTACCGATACGAATACCGAACTTTGAATTTGAGAAGCAATCAAGATTTTTATACGAGAGGGACCTCACTTACTTTGGTTAATACCAGAAATTAATTTTCTTGGCTTCAATGGAACCCAGAAATCATCTTCCACTTCTTCAATAAGTAAATCCAAAGTCGGTGTCGTAGGTAATTCTTACTAATTTGTAATCCGACAGTGAATATTTTGTGATTCTACATCAGCTGTGGGTTTATAGAATAATGAGCCATTAGAAAATTGAAACTAGAAACACTTTTAGTACATCCGAGACAGAGAACCTCACTTATATGCTTATGACGCGTATAACGTCTCCTTCGGCTAGAGAAGGCAAAAGCACGAGATCGCGATATTCCTCGCGTAATGAAATTGCTTTTAGGTCGGTTCGATCAAGCTAAGTCGGATCAAGACGTAGTCTATCCGGCGTCCATAGCTAACTTCGATCCAGACTTTTTGATGCATCTGGATATCCATACAGCGCATGTCCACGTATATACAATCAAGAAGTTGATAGGATGCCAAAATCTTTCTGAACCCAACGAAACGTAAGGCCCCGGTTGATACACTATCTAATTTCCGACGATTCTTCATCCCTCAAAAAGGAAAAAAAAAGAAAAGAAAAACTCGGACTTATCTTCCGCTCGTTCGTTCGCCCGACAGGAAGACGACCTTGGCTCATGTAAATCGCGGTAGGAGCTGCGAGAGCGCGACTCGTGTGCTGCATACCGCCGGGAAGGAATTCCGGGTGGTGCGGAGAGTCGGCGATGTTGTTGCTGCTTCTGCCGCGCGCACGTAAAGGTAGAGAAAGAAAGAGATAGGTATATACCGAATAAAAATCGTCAAGAGCGAGCGCGATGCTATAAGCTATAAGATACTGGAACACGCTTCAGAGTGCTGCACGGGGATAGTCGGGCGCGCGAGTGGCACGTGCGTGATAGCGTTGGCGGCAGCGGCGAGCGAACGACGACCAAGACCATATATATATATATATATATATATACCGAGAAGGGTGGAACCTACGGCGACGACGACAGAGTCGTCCGGAGATCCGTATCCAGCTGTATCGAGGCAGGCTATGGAGCGACGAGCGTAAAGCGAGGTGGCAAAGCGGTGACGGCGAAGAGGAGGGCCCGAAGAGTAGCGACCGGCGGGAGGTAGTCCTAGCGGACCGACCTACAGCCGAGTTTAACCGAGGCTGAACGAACGGAGAAGCGCCGTGTCGCGCCGCGCCGCGTCGGTGGAGGATCGCGGGTCAAAATATATTCAGTATATTCTAAACAACGATGGAATGCACCGGCGCTTTCGCGGTTTCTTTCCTAAGAGGCCTCCGAGCGTCATCGACGGAGCTTTGATACGGGCGCGCTTCTTCTCGCGCCCGTTCTTTAATCGTACTTGCGTACTTACCAAGAGCAGTCGTGCGCGGGATCCGCGCGCGCGCCCGCGTACCGAGCCTCGCTAACATCACCAGCCACAACGCTTACCGACTCTATATTCGCGGCAGTGAAAGAACGAACGTACGTACGTACGTACGTACGAACGTACTGCACGTACGTCGTTGTCCGACTGCCGTCTCCTCGACCGACACTGCCCCTGCTCGCGACCGCTCCGTCTCTCCGTTCCTCCTCGAGCCACGACATTTCTTCTTGCTTTCTCGTCCTATACTCTTCCCCCTTCCACCCTCCTTACGCCCCCACCACTTGACGCGACTTCTTAAGGCCGCTTCACTCTTCTCCGGCTTCGGTTCATCGCTATCGTACTATCTCCCTCACGCGCGCACACCCGTCGACGTACACTCACGCTCGTCGAGGCTCGTCTCGTCGTCGCACCGGAATCGCGCGGATCCTCGTCTCTCGTCTCGTGGGGTCAGTGCCTGCTCGGATCTTGAGCAGGAACCCCGAGGATTCGTTCTCTCGGCTCGTCGCCAGAGATATACGGACGACGCGTGTGTGTATTCTCGATGTGCCAGCACGCGTCAAACTCACAACAATCGCTTTCGACGTCGATGAATGTATGACGCGATCTTTGACGAATCGCACGACTACATCGGTCGTGCTTCTGTACGCTTGTACGTTCTCGCGTGATCGTGGATAATGTGATTTACACGACGCGGGATTATGTTTCTTCGATGCACCGGAAACGCTTGTTTGTTTGAATTTTAGCGCGCAGATCGCGGGAGGTTAAAGTTGGAGGTTTCAACCAATTATACGTTTCTCGGAGAGTGAAGAATCGCCGTCGCGTTATCGACGATTCGATTGTACTCAAATCTCGTGGTTGACAAACGAGGGCGAACTATCGAAAACAATTATCGTGCGATCGGTTCGTGCGAGGTTTCTTTGTTTTTTTTTCTCGTAAACCCTTATCGAGCTATTTATCACTGAAACGTTTTTAAAGTTCGTTATCGCTTTGATCTTGTTTAGTTGCGTCGATTGATCTTATATTTTCACACATTTTTTTCCCCTCGACCCTTCGACTCTTTAACGCTCGACGGACGTCGATTTTTCGGTATCCCCTCGTCGTCCGGATTTTCTATTTCCCATCCAAGTGCAAAATCCTGTCACAACGATATATATTCTCTGTGTACATTCGAGAAAGGAACGAGAAAAAAGTGAAAGAAAAGAAGATGCAAGACAGAAAAAATAAGTAACAAGGATAGAAGAGAAAAAGAGAATAATAATTCCCGATTGGGGAACAATAATTAAAAAAAAAAAAACAAGTTTGAAGGAAATAGTGCACTTTATCCTTCGGGACACAGTGTTATCTGTATCGTGTGCGAGATTGTGAGGAAGTAAAGGATTTTTAAAAAGACCGGAATAACGAACTAGAAAAGAAGAATTCTCTTGAAGCTTCGGACATAAATCGGATTTTTCTGGCGCTTTTCCTGCGAGAGACTCAACGAGGGAAACTTTTCCTCTTCGCTATCAAGGTAGGATCTACATTTTATTAGCGCGATATTAGTTGTACGCATAATAATATTCGTTAAACATTTCGAAGAAATAAAACGATTGTTTTCATTCTAGAAGCAAGGCATACGGAACGTGCTCGCGCTTTTTACATTAATTTCTATCGATTTGTTACGTGTGATCGCGATAGTCGACTATTGACGAGTAACTTTGGAGATTATTCTGTAGATTGTGGGTAATTGATTTTAATTCATTGGTAACTCGAAGCTGCATTTTAATTCATTGGTAACTTATTCGATGTTATCTTATGTTCGCGTGCGATTATTCTGTATAAATATCTGTTTATTTGGATCCAATAGCCTCTGACCGTATTGCCAATCTAATTATATTGACTTTCAATACAAATAGAGTCTCAGAGAGAACAAAAGCTCTTCTATTTATATTGCCTCGATTTATATTCAGGTCTTGATTTCGCTCTGACCCGGGTGTAGGTAAAATAGATGCAGTTTACGGAGGCGAGAACAATCGCACCTATCGAATGTACCATTCTATCGTCTTAAAGAACATTTTCTCTTAGCACGAGCACCTTCTATATCCTGTGAAGCTCTTATTCCTTTCCAATCGAACTGTAGCAACTACACTTTGTTACCTTTTCATCTGGCAATCTTCCTTACCAAAGTAAATTCGAGAAAGCTCTGTATCTTTATTTTGCTTACGATTTTAAAAATAAATAAATAAATACGATTGCCTATGCAATGAAAGAATACTCAATTGGAATCAAAGAATATTCAATTGGAATGAAAGAATAATTAATTGGAATTAAAGAATAATTAATTACAATCAAAGCATACTTAATTGCAATCAAATAATACTTAATTCGAATCAAAGTATACTTAATTACAATCAAATAATGCTTAATTACTATCAAAGATCGATATTGCGCACGAGCAATATTACTATCTGTTGAAATTTATGAGATTTAAGAGTTTATTACACGACAATCTCGTGTTATAATTAAATATTTTATTTTATTTAAATTTAATTTTAAGAATACACTAATTTTACAAAAATTCCTTATTTCGAATAATAACTCGGGAATGAGATTGCTGATTCTGTTTCTGTAATTACATATTCGTTATGTTACGAGAAAACAATGTCAAACCACAATTCAAAACCATGCTCAGCGAGTTTGATCTTTCGATAACATATTTTTAATGTTGCGACTATTGATAAACTGTCAATGAATGAAATTCGAAGAATTTTTATTGGATTTCTCGCGTGTCATTCGTGTCTTCGTTTTTAAAAAAAGGGTGTTACGGTTACTAAAATGTAGATTCGAATGAGACAAATTGATCTATGATGGACTCGTAGGACCAGCAATAACGCGACTATGATAAAGCGATATTGCATCGTTCCGTGGATGATGCAGTCAACGCAAACGTTGACCAGGTCATTCTGATTGTTTCAAAATAACGCTGAGGTATATCCAAGCTTTTCGTTAGATCTTTGAAGAATCAAAGCTGTTGCCAACTGTTTTAAACAAATTATTTCGATGTATCAATGATTTACAATGAACACTCGACAAAGAGGCAGTGTGCGTTGTTATCTAAAATCTTCTTGCGTCTAATAAATTCTCGGTTTAAAAAAGAAAAAAATGATTAAATAATGAATTTTTTATTGATATTTTGTTGTTTGATCAATGAATATACCGTTAATTAAAAAATTCAATAATTAAATTGTTGGATTTGAGCTTTAATTAAATTAATGATAAGCATATTTTTCAAATGTCGTCTATGAGCTTGCTTCGAAATTCAACCGTTGTCAAAATATCTTATCAAATCAAATTGCCTTCTGGCAGCCAAAGCGAAACGACTAACCCGACGAATTTTTAATAAATACAAATGAAGTAGAGGTAATTAAAAGGTACTGATTGTACTTGATAATATCAACGATCGTTATACCATTGTAAAAAATGAATTATTTGTTTCTGTTGTAAAAACCGAGAGGAAATAGCTATAAACAGTGAAAATATTTTATTAAAATACACATTCATCAACCAGTCTCCCTATTTTCTACAAGTTGATGTACTTTCCGTGGTGATATAGAATAAAATGTCCTGGATACCGGCTTTACAGTTGAGGGGTCGGGTCTCGTGAATGATTGTTTTTTTTTTCTTTTTTCTTTTTCCAAGTGCACGCGAGAGGGTTCGTGGCCGCGTTTACTGTGAAAGCTGTCCGGTAGTCAATGTATAAAAGGGGCGCCACCATGCGATCATGATAGTTGCAGGAAGAACGCATCGCGCACGGAAACTTATTCGCTCGCGGGCACGTCTACCGCTGGAAAAGCTGCTTCCTTGCTTTTGCTGCCGGTTGCCCGGGGTGCGCGTGACCCGCGGTTAATTGCAGGGAGACGCGCAACTCGTAAAATACAGCAAGGACGGCTGCTCACTTATTGCCGGACTCTACTTCAAACCTCAAACCTCAAACCTTGCCCTCCTTCCCTTGTCTTTCGCGTCTCCAAAAAAAGAGCAATTTTCTTTGAAACCCTACACCTTCTCGGTGCGACCCACTCTCCGTGATTCTTTTCTTTTTGACCCTTCTATAAAATTTCTTCAACACTTGAACGCGATATCTATCTACCTATGTTAGTCTCCTTTATTTCTTTCAACCGAGGCTCACATTATTTTTTCCATTCACGATATTTATCTATGTTTACTACTTGTAACATTTCAGACATTCTCTCTTATGGCGTTTCAAAGTTTTTTCGAAGTAATATTAATAAACTTACCGTCTATGAGATATTCTCTGCCGACTCAGCCAATCTTTGTCAATCTTCGTAGATCGGTTTCATCGTTGATTACGTTTTAATGCTACTTGAAGGCACCTTCCGTGAATTTTTTAAGATTTTTAAATGCAACATCTTCGAAAATGTTGTATTTATTTTTAAATCATTGTATCTCGAAAATTATAAGACGGAAAAAAAAATGTTTCACCATAAAAGTTGCAGTTTTATATAAGTTTTTTAACAACATTTTTTAAATCATTTTTTCGATTTAATTATATTAATTTTTCATCAAAAAATTTTTAAGTTGTTTCTCATCAAGAAAGGCGAATTTCATTTAGCTGTAAAATTTAGAAAATCTTAAGCGTTGGTATCAATTAAATTTAAAAAAAAAACATCGCAGCGTAAAAGCGACAGACGTTTCGGACGTAGAAAAAAAATTATTTAAATCATGCGAAGTCGTATGAAACTGACCATGATCTTGTTGCAAAATGTTTTAATTGATGAAAGTTATAAGTTTTAGTTCAATGCAGAGTATATCTATAATATTATCACGTATTCGCGATATTATCGGTGTAGCTGATTACATCGAGTGGCCAAAAACAGTGGTCAAAATCTCTTCACTACCGATATTTCCTTAGAAAAATTTCTCAAAGTATCTCGAGCATTCACGACAAACTCTCCATCAGCGTTTCCTTTCTTTTAAACGATTGTTTTCTTTCTCTTTGCGCACAGTTGAGCAGATGAGCGATTGATAGCAATACCAAAGTGCAATATCACGAGAGAACATTAGCGTCAATCGAGCGTATGGAATACACATGTCGTTCGTGAGTTGTCATCTTTTAAAAACGTAAACATTTGTGTTTCTGATACATTAGCAACTAAATTTTTCAACGTCAGGTCATTTTCTTATCACTAACATAAACACTCGTACAAGGCACGTGCTTGTTTTGTACGATGTACGTATCGTGCGTGACCGTGGAAACATCGTAATAAAAAGTTTTCCAAGAGTCATCGGAAGCGCGAGGCTTACATTTGAAACGCGACAGGTCGACCTTTCCTTGTTAGTAACATTTGACGTGGCAACAAAATTCTTTCGTGATCCTTCAAACGCGTAAACGTGAGACTTTTGCCGTGAGGTTTTAATAGCCTCGATTGTTTTGATACACGAAATCGGTTATCGATTACATTTAACGCAAAACGTCAAAGAAATTCGTAATAGGTTTATCCCGAAAATCACAGAGCCATGTGAAAACAAAGCACTTGTAACACTGCTAATCGAACGTTTCTTTTAACCGTCTCGTTTCGATTGCTTATCTTATTGCTATAGACGAGTTTACGTTTACGACTGCTGCGGAAATTTGGTGATGAACGCGGGTCACGACAGTTCACTGGATGACTTTTATCTCTTGTGATGTTATCGTCTTTGCGTCAACTTCAATATATTACAATGTTTTTACTGCTGACAATAATCGTGTAACAAGTAGTCAATGATTCCGAAGAGTCAGTGTGTCAAGAGATATTTCTCTGATTCTAGAAAAGTTGGTGCGTCACGAGATATCATGAAGTTACTGTTCCAAAAAGATTATAAGACGATATCACGCAATTATCAAAAATATGGAAATGCATTGTCGCTGTTTAATTCGATCCGTGGTCTGATCGTGGTTAGACACACTGGACACGGATATTGTTGCCACGAAAGTCGCTGTAAACGAGTTCGGTTCAGTGTCAGATCTAACGTAAGAAGCGTCGGTGAATTGTCGAAGTACACTGAAAAAATGCGCAGTATGAGGCATAAAAACTCAGTGATGAGTTTCGTATATTTAAGTTGAATCAACCGAAATTCAGTTGGTTCAATCTCACCGTAGTTAGCACAACTACATGATACGGTTGGCTTAATTTCATCGTTAGTTTTGTTGTATCCAACACCAGGCGTAACTGAGCCAACCACACGAAAGTTAAGGTCTTCATTTTGGTTAGCTCAACGAAATTTGGTTGTTTCAACCTCATTTTTATTGATTAGTGCATCAATATATAAATACAGTGTTGTTCAGGATGTTAAAGGCGATCGGTGTGGATGTTTGATCGGTGTTGTCCCATTTGGTGTTCATTTTAACAATTTTCACTGTGTTAAATTCACAGAACCAATTGTGTTACAATCATTAGGTCTCACCTCAAAAGTTACAACATATACAGGGTGAGTTTTTTATCTCGAGACATCGAAATATCGCAAGAAGTACGTAATGTACAAAAAAAAAAAATGTCCGAAATAAAAAGTTTTTGATCTTGAAGGGAAAAACTGAAAACTTAGAAATTTTAAATGAGACTTTTTAATTGCATATTCGAATTCTTCATGATAAATTACGCAAGTTTTATTTAAAAAAATTTCTTTCGATTCGAGACACGTGGCGCTGTAATTGGAAAAAATACATTTTTCAAATTATTTCAAGAAATGCGCTTTGAATTGAAGATAAGGAAGTACGCATTGAATGTCCCTGCCCCTCAAATTTACCAAATATTTTGACAGTTCCACGCTATCTTCAGTATTTAAAGTATATTTTAGTTAATCGTTTGAAAACTATTTTACGCACGGACGTTCAATTTCGTATCAAGGCGTCAGTACTTTTGACTCTGATAACACGAGAATAACGTATTAGCGAGTTGGAAGAGATTAAAAAATTAATAGTCAAGCTACGACATAATATTGATTACAGTATCGAGAGAATTGAAAACAAAAAACAAAAAAACGAATAAGTCGTATCGCGTGTAGCAAGGTCCGAGAGACTCATTGTTATCATCATATATTTTTATCTCAGACAATAAAATCTTCCTCACACAATCACCGTAACAGTTTTAACTTGTATAATAGAGGACAGCAGTTGTATCAAGAGTGTGAAATCATCATATCGGTACCGTTGTCAATCGCAAGGATCATCAAAATATTCAATATATGCTCCGATTTCTATCCAATTAAAAAGGAAAAAAAGTTGAGCTACAATTGTAATATTCTCAGTAAAGCAGAGATTTAAAAAAACTATCATGATAGTTATTTGGTAAAACCAATTGGAGTGAACGTCTTGGCAGTTCTCGTTGCTGTATCACGATTGCTTATCAGCGAATTCAACCGAGACTCTATGTTTTGACCCGGCATGACCGGTCGGTACACACTAGTTATTAGTCGTTCGCATCTGTCAATAATTATCGCGCGCCCGGTGTTGCTGATGCGGTGTTAGAGGTGACGCATCGGCGGTTGCTCCAGCTAACCGCGAATCGGTGCGAGAGCGAAAGACTGTGTGTCACGCGGAGAGTGTGTACAGAAGGAAAAGAGCGCGAAGCTACCAGCCACCGCAGCCTTATCCGAGAAAACACGACGAGGCTAGTTATCAACGACCCGTGGATATATATTATCGGGCAGCAAGTGCTGCAGCGTCGTACAACGGCGATGAGAGAATCCTTCGTGTACGCGAGTCCACATGCTGCCTACTTGGCCTTATAATCACGAATACGTACACCCGCGCATTATACGACCTCCGTTAAAAAAATATTAACTATGATTGATCATAAGTAAAAAAAAATTTATTCCAGGAAAAGGTCATTACTGCGACACGAAGCTGTCTTTTCATAATGGGTGCTTTTTCCTATTTGTTTTCTACTTCTTAGTCGTTTTTTCGTTTTTAATTAAAAAATATTAATAATAATAATAATTTATTGATTAATGGATGTCAAAAAAATTGTTTTTGTTGGATGTATTACAAAAATATGAGTGTCGTAGTTTTATTGATTAATTCAAGTTTTCCTCTTTTATGTTTAATTATTCACGTAATATTCCGTGTTTGATTAACGACGCGGGGACTATGGATATTTATTATACGTATAAATTGTATATTTTGTAACGTTTTAATTCGAAGATGCCAGATTTTGTAGAAGTGCATACCCTGGAAGTACATTTATTTCTTCTCCGTCGTTTTCTCTCCTTCGATTATAATATTTTTCTTTGCCGGCGCCACTCAATACTATATATATTTGTACTTATATATATATATATACTCATATACATTTCGTCTATAGATGTATATGCAGTATATCTATACGAAGGCCGTTTTGCAACGAGTTTTCCTAGCAGCATCGACGGCATTCGCGACGACGTCGACGACCCCAAGTCCGGCCGACGGACTTAAGGGTCGGTCTTGAATCGATTGCGTAAGCATCACGCTCTGTGGTCTACTTCGAGTTGTTCATACAGGCCTCAAGAAACGATCGAACAAATGTGGCAGCAGCAGCAGCCACTCTGTTTTCTGTTCAAGTATTCGAGTGTACGGTAATGTTGATACATTATTACGAAGCAGGAAGGGTGAAAAACGCCTCGGAGTTTATTGACTAGACGCGGATGCTAGCAAGAATGAGGGTGAGATAAAAATGAAGAATAATCATGCGTTCGTAAAGAAATAGAAGAAAAAAAAACATAAAGCAACCGTAAGATTACATAGCGTGGAGGCGCCGTGTACACATAATCCATATAATTTGTTTGGTGTTCCTTTACACGCGAGGACCTACACGTTCGCTACGTTCGTCGATAGTAACATGTGTCGATAATAGGTGAGAGCCTAGAATAGTAATTGAAAATGTTTAACGTCATTCGAATATACAGCGGAGTAGATGCAACTTGGTTGTAAATAGAGAATGCGTCGTGACGCTACGTCGTCTCTTGAAACAATAATAACAATAATAATACGATTCTGTACGGTTTGGGCACTGTGCGCCCTCGCAATCTATCATTGAACTTGCTCTATCCCTATGATTGACACTGATTGGCACCCCGCTCCCACAACCCTCTCTTTGAACCTCTCGTCTCTAGGAGGATCCAACGGGGACAGAATAATCCAAGTTCGAGGGAGAGACTCCAAGGGGGACTTGGAATAATCCGGGTCTGGGCAGGAAGGGGTACTCGAAACGGACTTGGATCAATTCAAAGCCCACGGGGATCTTTAGGCTTCTTTAGATTTTGGGAGCAGAATAATCAGGGCCAAGGGTTCTTTAGGTTCTGAAGGTGTCATTTGTTTCCAGTCTTCTTGATTGTGTTATACGGAGTCGACGAGATGTTTTTATAATATAGAGAGAGAGAGAGAGAGAGTAAGAGAAAATAGGATAATTCAGGTTAGTGGGAGATATCGTGACGTTTGTCACAATAGATCTAGAAGCAGCACAAAAGTAGAACATGTTTCATTTTCTCGTCAACGAAGAAACGGAAATAATTAAAACGGTATTTCATCTTTTTAATAATAGAAGTACCGGACCAATCATAATGACTGGTTTTATCATTGCAAGACCGTTATATTACAATGTTTCATAATGATAAAATCGTTAGATGTTTTACAATGGTAAGTAATTTTGACCGGTACGTTAGTTCTGGTGTTAATAATGTGAAAAATAACTTTGTAGGAAAATCAAATTTTAGGCTGCTTCTTGTTCAAGACTTTGATATTTTATTGTTAATATTTTATGTTGCTTTAGATTTAAGTAATAAACTTTGATAACTTTGATATAAAAAGTACTGATAAATGAACCCGAACTGTCCAACTATCGAGTTAATCGTTTGGCAGGGCGCCCGGGGCGACAATAATACGACCACGATGAGAATGAACTCGCGTTGCTGAAGCCCAATTCACACAATGCCGTGTCGCGGGGAACGTACATTAAAATTACTCTACGAAATTTCATAATTTCTGTCTGTGTAGCTCGTAACTTTACCCCAGTAATTTCACGACGACAGCTTCGTACCAATTAAAATTTGATGAGAAAGTCGCGAGTCGTGGTTACTTAATTTGCATCTTTTAAAAATATGTAGAACTCATCTGACTTGTATTTAAGAATTATAACAAGCGTATAAAAAATTTCCCGAGATAATTATTTTATTGGAAACAAACTTTGTTATAAATATAAAATTTCATTCTAGGTTTTGCTTACTCTTTGCGTTTAGTTACTTCTTCCGTTGAATCAAACTCGTGCTAACGAAAATCTTGCTTTCTCTGATGGATATTCGAAGCTAGTAAAATAAAAAAAAACAAAAAGAAAATACAGGATGACAGAAATTCGAGGGGCATGCGGATGACAAACTTTAGTCTTCCATCATTGTACATATAATATGTAGCTTGATATACGTCAACTCGATAATTGCGAGCTCTAATTACAGAATCGACTGATTGAAGCTAGCGTCTGCATTGAGATTGTTGCATGTGCAATTTCACACGCACGCGGTCTATGCCATACGATATAATATGTATACCCTGTGATGTGCAACCCGTGATGTATGCACGTACGCATGCACGAGCGCACGCACGCGCATATTTTACGATCAAATTGAAATATTGATCGAGCGAATCGGGCGCACGCTGTTCTCTTATTCGTATTTAGCGTTCTGTAAGTAAAACGGTCCAGTTATTGACAGTAGAAAAAAAAACGTCTCACTCCAACCGTGTAAATTCGTAAAGCTAACCAAGAAACTGCACTAATTACTGTCACGGTTATACCTATTGGTTATTACGTCGAATTGTGGGAGAAGCCCTAACCTAACTGGCTATGTTAAAACTATATATCTATACGTAGCGGTTACTAACATACTGGTACATCGTTAGTAAACTTAGCCGTTCACCTTAACACTGATTATTGATCATTTATTTATTTTTAACATAAGTTGTAAGTGTATATGGAATAAGGGATTTTTTTTTGTGACAGGCCAGAATGTTAGTGATCAGTCATTCGGATGTTATTGATCGAAATTAAAGCGTTGAAATTCGAAAAAAAAAAAGTTCCCACTGTACACTTTTATGACACAAAATAAGGTCTGATGACAATAATTTTTTGTTTGTTATGATTTTGGGCGAAATTTGTACATTTTACTAAAATCGCTGCAACTTTCCAGTCCTCGTTTTATTTACATTGAATCAATCTTTAAAAGAGTGCTTGGGTGTCGAAGATATAATTATTTTTCAATAATTTGTTTTTCTTAAGTTACATTATGAATTTTTCAATTTTTTTCCTACACTCCTTATCATTTTTTTTTGTTTCAACATTGAGATATCAGGATAAAACAGATGGCATTTTAGAGGTCAACTCCACGGAAAAATCAACGTAGTTGCGATAACCACTTTCGGTATACGCTGTGTCGCGAATTAGGTACAAAAACCAAATCGAAATAGTATTCTCAACTATTTTCGATTGGTTAACGAAAAATAGTACCGAAGGCCAATGACTTGATTCATGTAACCAATCACAGTGCTGTCACCACCACGAGCTGTCACGTGGTGTAACTAACGTCGGCGGTAGTTGCGAAAAGCGTTTGGATGGCACCGGCGATCTACGCGTTTGTTCCCATTGCCAATCGCTTTTCTACGATAACCAACCGGTTGGTACGCGCTACGAATAAAACTTTTCACAAAGTCAAACGAAGCCATTGCTTCGAGTGACAGGTGGTTGTGGATGGACGAGGGCTTGCAAAAAAAAAAAGTAAAATACATTGAATATGGTAAATATACAGTAAAATATCGCGAAAAGATTATCTTAGTCTATCGAATCATCGCGCGAAGTATGAGCCGAACATCGCTACTGTAAATAAATAAAAATATCCGTATTAATCTGGTTTTCTTTTCGTATTACATCGAACCGATGGATTGCACCAATCAACCGGTAAGCTGAGGTTGCCGTCTCAGTTGATTACCGTTGCTACCGATATTTTATCAACGACATTGTAGTTTCTTGAACCAACCGAGTAGTTGCCGCTGTACTAACTATTCCGGTTTGCTGTCGTAACCAAAGTGTCAGTAGCCCTAACTACTTTTTTCCTTCTGTATGGAGTTCGTAAAAAAAAATCTAATATCGGTAAAAACGCTACAAAGTTGAAACGAATAGAAAAATCGTAAAAATCTATAAATTATATTGAAAGAAACCTTTCGTCCTTTCTACATTTTCAAAACTCAAACTGATGATAAATCTCTTGCTGATTACAAATCAATAGGAATTCTTTTAAAATATCTATTTTTCGTGTTTCTTGTTAACGATCTCTTTAGGTTTTTAGAAAAATTCCTTCCAAATTGTTCTCAATATCTATTTAAAAATATATAAATCTTTCTTATTTTATCCAAGCGGAAGATTTCTCGCCATCGTACAAAATCAGCTTCGATTCATAGGTCTTTGGCTTCTATTGTCGAGCGAGGTAGAACAGAATTTGGATAATTGAACCTTTCAATTCGATAGACAGTCCTAACAGCAAGACCGCGTGGGTATTTCATTTTCTTTATTTATCATCCACTGTATTAACATTGTTTTACATTGTCATCTCGTTGTAATCTATCGACACCTGTACTTGTAATACCAGCTCGATAATACATTGTTCTTAAAACTTTTTCTAAACATTCTCATTAGTATCCACACTATTCGTTTTTTTTTTTTTCGTTTCTTTTGTTAATGTTAATAGTAATAATAATATAAAATAAATAAATTATAAGATTCTCGATGCATCTATAAGATTCGTTATTCCGTATTCCCGCACCTTCCTCTTAACGTATATTTCATTCGGTTTCGATGAGAAACTCGCAGGAATTCCTTTTCCTTTCGTAACTGCATCGGTCTCCCTCAGCACCTTCTTGGGTGGATGTACAATATTTATGCACGCGTCACATTGATTTCCAAGTATACGCGCGAATCTCAAACTCGAAGACTCGCCGTTTAATGAATCATCGCGCGTTTTCCGGATGCCGCTTGAAAATGCTAATCTCGCATAGTGGGATTGAGCGGCGCGTCGAACACCGCGTGCGATAATGAGCGGTCGCCGGTCGTCGTTGCGTCGTGTGTTGCATTTGCAGTAGCAGGGTCATCACACATCGAATACTGTATCAGTGAAGGTAGTATAGGTAATGACAAACCGAGTGTGTGCGGATTAACGTGCGGCTGTCTCTTGGCCAGGCACTTCGAGCACGTCGTCGCACACTGTACCGATCCTCGTCCGCGTAATTACACACCGGCTTGTCACAAGGATTCAATTACTCTGCTTATAGAATTTGTCGAGCCAATTACTCGTACGCACAATAATACATCTCCGACGGAAGTGCGTTTCAAGGATCCCCCGTAAAATCATTCAAATCATTCGTTTGTATTTATCCATCATAAGAATTTATTTATTCGATCGTTAAGAATATATTCTTCGATAGGTATACTGTACAAAAATCTATTAATTGTTCGTTATACAACGAACAATACATTATTTCCAAATCGTTAAAACTTGTATAATTTATTAAAAGTTTTTATTTCAATTCACTGTCTGGTGACATACACTTCTCCTACGCGCAATTGACAGTCGATAAATTGTATATCGTTTAAAAAAAAAAAAAAAAAAGGAATACTATTAGCAAAATTGCTTTCGCACGTAAATCACATTTCTCTTTTTGCGCAAGTAATATGTTATGCATGCGTTACAGGAGTTATGTTGGCCTGGTTGGCTAGCTCCTAAGTAATATGGTCAATGCTTCTTTTTTTTTTCTCATCAGCTTCACTTATATCCGACAAATTACTATTAATCTTCATTAACGCGCGCATGCTACATTTATAGCCACACACCTTGTGTGTTTCTCTGTCGCGTCGGTACTTCGATAACATCTCAGTAAAATACGTGAGTGAAAATGTTAGAGAGTGTACAGTGGTTGCACTATTGCATAGAACGCGTGTATAAGGTCGAGAGGCTATTTCATAGCAACTTATTGCAATCATGCGATAGAAACAGCAACGAACCATTGTCTTTTCCATTTTTCATAGACACCCGGTACCCAACACGCACCCAGGTATCAACACACAAATGAGCAAGTGAATTCTCTGAAGATATTCTTCTACAACATTTAATGCATAACATTTCCGTTGAATTTTTCACTATAGGAAGATGTTTGAATAACACGATATTATTAAAAAATAAATCTTGAACGAGCACTCTGAATAAAAATCATCCCCTTTCTAAATACTTTTCTCGTTAATCCGACGAACGTTTATATTTTTTATTAGCTTCCGAGATTGCAGCCGAGATTGCAACATCCCGTTGATTCACTGCATGACATACATATACTTTATATACCGCTGATACATTTATATATAAATGTGATGCATATTGCATCTATTTATGGGTAATTTCAGCTCAAGCGAAACTGTCGGGGGAAATTAAAAAAACTAAGAGTTTAAAATTAAAAATAGGACGGTGTTGATTTTCCGTATTTATTTTCGGCTCAAGTTTCCGTATTTATTTTCAGATGAAAGTAAAATAATGTGTCAACGTTCTTGAGAGTCAGAAGGAGCACTATCTAAAAATTTGTGAGGGCTTTCGATTACCTTCTAAAAAAAAGGCAGCGCACTTTATGTTGAATGCGTTTTATACGCGTACGCTATACTTATACGACTAATGGAAGCGAAACAATTTCAGTTTGTTTATTATCTCCGCGCCATCGTTAGTCTTTTTCATTTAAAATGTAACTATGGCGTCCATTCTCTGCCGAGGTGAAAGAGAACGAAGAAGAGGTGGCGGAAGAAGAGGACGAACCCTGGAAGAGGAAAATTCATTTGTCGTCGTTCCTGTGGGAAACCGAAGGCAAGATAGAAGAGATAGCCCGAGGTCAAGTTATTTCGCAGTGGATCACTCTCGTAATTATCCTTGCGAAAGATAAAAATACGCTACAACGCAGGCACTATATCTTTATAGTACAGACGGACGGTGTGAGCGTAAGAGCGAGAGACTTGGGAAAGAGCCGTTTCATTAAACCCGACGACGTCCCGTGTTAAGTGCACCGGGGACTCGGCGAACCTTTTTTTTTTCGCGTCTTTATTCCTTTCTTCTAGTGGCTTTTTTCTTGCTTGCCTCTCTGCCACCTGCGAATCGATACAATCTTTTATTTCCGGACACAGTGCGTAATATAGATAGAGTGCAGTATAGATAATTTTACTTATGAAATATTTGTATCTACAGACAAAGGGAGACATTTCCTCTTGAGTGGAATCTATTCGCTCTCAATGGCGACCTTTTAGTCTTTTGTATATTGTGCATGTACCAGGGGGTGATATATTTCGAGGGTTACGAGCCCTCGCAGTTTATCATTGAGCCTCCCCTGTCCTTATCATCGATATCTTTTACGCAACCCTATAGTGGAACCCCCTGTCTTTGGGGGGACTCCAATGAGGACTTGGAACAATAGGAGGCTGGTGAAGCTCCAAAGGGGGCCTGGAATAATTCGGGTTTAGGGGGGATATGACTGCAAAAGAGAATTAGAATAATACGGGCCTATGTAATTCCTCGGATAGAGAAGGGGCGCTTAGAATAATGAGGCTTTGAACAGAAGTCCTAGAGAAAATATTTTAGAATAATCGGGGTCTGAATGGTTAAGATCGGTTAAGTTTGGGTAGGAACTGGCTTCTTGTGACATGGCGGCGGCGCTGTCGTTTTTATTACATACAGAATATTATTATTAATTACAATAACGATTATCAATATTTATTCCGATTGGATATGCAGCCGTATGCTACAATATTCTAGTTAAGACTATCGTGTCATCGTACAATTCCTGTCGATCGTTGGTCATCTGTCAATGCGCGAGCAGTATCGATCACGTGTATGCTATACTTTCAATATTCGTTACAATGTATATAATCTCTCGAATATTGTGATTCGTCCGACTCGAGTTGCGTTTCATCTATTTCCTTTTTAACAAAATCAACAAAAAAATCGGAGCAAATGTCCGGTAATGAGATAGACCTGCTTCGTCGTTCACCTTACATAACTCTTTTGATATTCAATGATAAATTAGACAATAAACTAAACTTTGTAAACTATGTTAAAAAAAAAGTTTTGGCCAACTACTTAAAGTAAATATCTAAATCGCCTTTGAATCCAAGCGGGATACTTGAAACTGCAGTAAGATTAAAGAAACCATATGGAAGTGGCACCGCACGAACGGGCTGAAACCGAGCCAGCAGTGCAGTGACTGCGACTGCAGCGAAAGATGCAACACCAGAGATCGGTGCATCGACCATGGACAATAAAACCGGCGGTGCCCGACCTACACGGGAACGAGCTTCTGGAATCCAGCCAGATCTCTCCCGATTCTCTCGCGAGACTCGCCGCCTTTACCACCATCGTGTAACGGTTGTGTCGATTAGCGCGTGCGAATCGTCCCCCGCATACTCATACTCGACTGTACAGTATTACAACCGGAGTCAGCCAAGAAGGTACAGACTAATCGAGTAACATAACTACTGCACTGTACTCGATGGTATATTCCAACTGTCGTGCCCATCGATGCGTAAAATTTATCGTCCGAAACCTTATAGCATTGCAAATAGTACAACTCCAATAGTCGAAATGTAAGGGGCCGTGGAGTTTGATGAATTATGCAACGAGTTGAGTTATTCTTAGACAAATCTTGCAGAATTTTTACTATTTCTATGCGAGCCTCACATACATATTCGACGAGGACTTTTATATATTTCCTTTTACTTTCGTTTAGCAAAATCATGAATGAAACACCGTTTACGGATGTTGGATACTTCAAACATGGATCCTGGTAAACATTTTTTTCACACTTTCTTTGTTAAAGAATTGTCGAATCTGGTTGCTTAATCAATTTGAATTTAATTGGTTCAAGGTATTAGATCCGATATTTATAATGATTCGTAAATGCGGAATGTATATCTCTCATTCTTGCGATTAGAATCACGATCACGGATCTCGCACCCTGAGTTGTGTTTTGCAAAAATATCCAACTTACAGACCGAACATAGACGCTGTAACTACAAAAATATTTAAATTCACACGGTTGCTTCCCTATAGTTACTATGATTAGTTGGATACTTAATATTACGTATAAAACGTTGATTTTCCTATGAGTTATACATAATTATTGTACTTAATTTATACTTAATTATACTTAATTTGTATTTGATCTATAATCATTTTCATTACGGTGTAGTTATGAATGATCTGGATATATTGTGCGTTTAATTGAATCCTGTGAACGACATTGAGCGCCGAACGATCCGACAATGACCTCCCAATTGTAATGCGTCATTCATTATCGCGCTCGCGTATTGTGTGAATCGTTGCACGCTTCTTTATGTAACTATAGTAATTACCATACCGGGTGACAAAGTACCAAACTCATTCATTCGTGTAGCAACAGACTTCTTATTTGACGTTGCTCCGATTGTTGAAATATCAAAGAAACTTGCTGCGATGTTTCGTAGAGAGGCGGATTTTACAAATACGGGAAGTTATTCAGTCTCATCACTTTGATTGACTAGCACGAACTCATTATTTTTATTACTTTCTCATCCTGTCATTATTGGTCGTTAATTATTCGATTGGCTGTCATTTTTGATCGATTTATCTCGATTTTCGCAATTGTTTTACCAAGTCCGAATGCAATATCAATGACTACAGTCCTTATCCAAGAGTCGTCGAGAGTAAGAGAACTTTCTTGGCATTCCGGATGTAACTTTTTAGCCTTCTTTTTAAATCCTAAGTGAACTATGACCTTTTAATAGGAATCACGTCCCTTTATATCAATAATCTTTGCTTTGTTGATGGCACAATGTAGAGGTACAGAGTGGAAAGTTTCTTGTATCAAGTAGCTTTCCATTCCTAATGCTTGTCGTTGTCTCTTTCTCATTACTACTTTATCCCATTAATGTCAGCAAACGGTTTTATTTAGCTCCTTTCTTGACGCCTTATCATCGATTCTCTTCTGATGTTTTTTTTTATCCAGTTGTTTTTCATATTATCATTTTATTCTCTGTCTTCTTATAATTATTATCCCGTCTGGGTGTTTCTACACGATTCTTGTTATTTTCCGCATAAGTCATTCGTTATGAGAGCAGGATCCTTTCCTTCGTTAATTGATGCAAGGAAGAAGAGGAAAAGCAAAAAGAAAATATCACGTCCGTTCAAACATGATAAAAGTATCTGTTCTTTTTTTCACAATTTATTTTTACTGTACCGAGTTGCTGGTGTGTACAGTTTTCTTGGGTAGTATCTAGCTGTGTCGCACATTTGTACACTTTTGGTGTATACAAATGCTCGTGTAGAACTGGGAACGTAGCAAATTAATGTCTGCAGAGAGACGATCCTGCCGATGCTTACCGTCTATTTTCTCTTTACTCTGAAGTCATCCGGTATAAAAGCAGGATGTTTTCCTTCCTTAATTGGTGCAAGGAAGAACAGGAAAAACAAAGAGAATATTACATCCGCTCGGACACGAGAGACGCATCGGTCTATTTTCCACAATTCAGTTTTCCTGCGTCGAGTTGATGACGTGTACAGTTTTTCTGGACAGTATCTAGTTGTGTCGTGTATTTATCGACTATTGGTGTGTACAATTGCTTGTTTAGAACTAGAAATATATCGAATTGAGCTTTACGTAAGACAGATTCTATCAATTCTTTCTGTCCATTTTCTTCTTAGTTTGTAGGAATTCTCGTGTTTTTTTTCGTGAATTCTTTTCGCATTGGATATCTTCGTTATTTTATACGCCACACGCGTCAATCAGTTTCTCTATTTTCACGTGTATTCCTAAGGGGCTCAAGACATTTCATTGCTATCCGTTTTGCTAGCTTCCCTCTGTCAAATGTCGGTGAGCCGGTCCAGCAGCTGATGTATAGATACAGCTATAGATGAAATTTCTTCTTCTTTTGTATCGAAGCCCTCAAACAGGTGCACTCGATTCATTCTAAGCATATATTCGAGCAATAAGGCATCAGCACAGCTTTATTTCGATTCGATTCTTCCTTTCTTTCTCGCGTTTCGTGTTTATCACACCCTATAGCTCCAATCCTCTTCGTCCATTCACTTGGTAAAAAGTAATCTTTCGTGCGATACTTTGAAACTGTTTATTGATTTTCCCGTGAGCCACATATTATTTCCAGCAGTTTTGTACACATTAAGTAAAATGTTCTATTTACGATTATTCCACTGATGATATTCAATCGGTCAATTGAAACTCAATTATTACGATTCCGTAATAAAGATAAACTAATTTACGTCTAATCTGCCTTAACGATATCTCCGTTTTTCTTTGTTATTTAGACGTCGTACACTGAGAAAAAAAAAAGTATTAAATTCAAGAAATCATAATTAAGTTGACTTTGAGTTAATTTAATTGTTTTAACTGAATATAATTGGTTCAAACTTGCGGTGAATCTGGAGGCAACCATATCATGTATTCGAATCAAGTTATATTGAGTTAGTTTAATCAAACATACTTGGAGCCAGGTGAATTAAGTTGATTCAAACTAAATTCAGTTGGCTCTAATTAGTTTTCAGTGTATCGGCTCACTCTTTTGTAGATAAAACTTTGAGCTTTGAAACGTGAATACCTTTTTTTACTTATTGATAATAAACTCTCCAGTTTCGGCAAATAGCGAATAAATGGTGCATTCATTATTTTCAAAGAGATCACATATCAATCTGACGAATACGTATATATGGATAGAATGGATATGTTCTATAATAGCCGTTGCTTTCGGTTTGTTATTGATTTATTACTTTTCTCTCGTATCACTCGTATCCTGTTCTTTTATATTTCATTTTCCATCTCTCAATACGCTTCAATATTGCCGACTGCTCTGTCCAGGCATCCCATTCCAAAGGTTCCAGGATAGCTGATATCGGCGCCGGGAGCGAAGAGCACGCGCTCGCGCTCACGAGTTCGTCGTTCGTGATCGACTACCTTAATTGCATTCGTTCCAACAAGCTGTACGTGTGTCACGGGTGAGCCAAGCTCCGGAGATGTAGCTTCGGTTAATTTACAATCTCGAGGAGCAGCTCGCGAACGATGGCGGAACGCTTTTATGCGTTGGGACACGCGTGTCTCAAGCTACACATGTAATTTAGTTACACGCGCGGGCCCGAGTACGAGACTGGCTAGTCGATAGCTAGTTTCTCTTGTAACTAAAAAAAATCGTCGTCAACCCCGAACACCGCTCATGTAGGATATAAGGTCGGCACGGATTACACGATTTGGAAAACGTTTAGCGGCAATCTGTGTTCATAGTTGCGAGATTCAAATTAATTCAATTAATATGATATCATACATAAAATGATAACAGAGGACACTGATCCGGAACGGACTCCCGTGCCAAAAAGTTACCATTATGAAAATATTATTAATTTTAATATCAGAGTACTGAAATTTATTTAAAAATTTGAGTTTTACGTTTAAGAAAATTTGTTATAAAATTTTGAGAATTCAACCTTTTCTCGATCTCTTTTTATCGCTCCATCCTTGGGATCCATCACGATCGATCATTCGTCATTAAATCGTTCAATAGCATGCAGAACATTTCAAATATGCGACTCGTACCGGATTACTCTTACATATTCCAGGACTTGGACTAAAACGAATCTTTCTTTCTCCGTGACGTATACGTCGACCGGCGACACCGCATTTATGACCAAAAATGGAACACACGGTACATGTTCGAGTGCGTGATCGCGACTGTACAGAGACAAGCCCAGAAGGATAGCGAGAAACTCGCGTACGTGCCGATTCTCCCGGTTACCCTTCGTCCGATGGTTTCGCCCGCGTGTCGAGATGTTTCGCGATATTTTCCGTATGATACGTTCGTCTCTCTCCTTCTTTCTTCGATTTATATCGATAGCTTACGTACGCGTTACGAGAATGCGACGACTAGCAACGATGTTCGATTTAAATGGCAATGTGGATACGAGTCAACCGGCGCCAACAACGCGACGGAAGGCACGTTAGGGATACTTGTCTCATGTACACGTTATTTCAGTTAATTTTCAGACCGTTCCTATCTGTGGATATTAACCGTAGATCGTACTTACCGGGTAAGAGAATGTTGAGGATATGCACGATTCCAGTCTCGGTATCAAGAAGGTCGCTCAAAGAAACTGGCAACTCGTGCGGTTACACGAGAAGATGCATTTACATTATTGGTACGGAGATTCAATATATAGCTATGGAATTCTATTAAAGCTATGAGCATGCGTAAACTTTTTAAATATGTTGAGCTATGTTCGAAAAAGTTCGAGTGTACGTTGACTTCATTTTTAATTCAAATATGTTGAACTTTCAAAGGATTTCATTTTGCTTCTTAACGACGGAAGCTTTGTTTTATTTTCTGAGATACTTGGGTAAATAGTGAATTCAAAAAATCCTAGTACAAGTAATGATTAAAAATATTAATTAATAATAATAATAAATAGCTGACAAACCTTTGATTTTTATGTCACTCGAATACAGAACGTGATAGCAACACGAAGAGTAATTCTCATATCTCTCGAGGTCCTCCAGGGTTTTGATGTCACGAAGAAAAGGTTACTTTTAAAAAAAGTTATCAAGTTCTCCCTGATATCAGACATCCATACATGTCTGCGACCTCGCACGTACTTTAAGTAAATATGCTTCGTTATGACGTGATCGAATTACGAAGAAAGTAGAAGTAAAAAGTTATGAAAAAAGAAACGCTCGCCAACAAAAAAAAATGGAGTAACTCACAATTCTTTTGGATATGAGTACAGCAAATTGAGTCTACGTTATGTATGTTGACTCTGTGTACATAACGATGACAATAGAGCTGGCATGCACGCCAATGATGTCTGTGAAAATTGTATTTCTTCAACTTCTCGTTGGATTCTTTGCTCAACGAATATAACATGATTTAACCTCTCTGCAGCAGAAGGGAGAAGCCGTCGAAAACTTTGAATTTAATAATTCTTCGCAAAGTTTGCGTCTGGTTGTATAGACGAGATTTCGCTGTTGTATGACCGTCGATGGAATTTGGGTTATAGAATATTTCATCGAGGATGTGAAACGAGTATAGTATAATTCACGTAAATAGTACAGTGATTAGTTTTCTTAAGATACAGCGCTATTCTCTATACTCGAATGTACCATATGGACACAAAAAGGAATCTACAAACTTTTAAAAATGAGCCGACAATAATTCGTAATATACCGAGAGAAAAAAAAATGCATCTAAACCTCTTACAATACGAATACGAATACGAATACATTCGTTACACAGTGTTGACCCATTTAGTGTTAAGTATTCTATTTTCACAGTGTTTAATTAACACAAGCGATTATGTTATAATTATTAGGCTCCACCTCAAAATTTATAACATATTTATATTCGGAATGAGTAGATGAAAATGAATAAAATGTCAGCAATAAATACAGAATCATGGCACGAATATAATTTAAAAATGTCATTGAATTTCGTTCACCTATTTTCAAGTAAAATGGTTTCAGAGTTTTGAGGTTATAATGCTAATCGACTTCATCTATTTTCAAGTAAAACAGTTTCAACGTTTTGAGGTTATAATGCTAATCGGCGGCACCAGTTATCAAACACTGGCCGTTGACACCAGTCATCAGTGTGATTTTTAAATACAATTTAAAAATTGTATTTTTAACAGTGTATGCCAACATCGAAAAGGTCCATTTTCATTTAGTTTTTTTCATTTTGTTTCAAAGAATCAATCACACCGTTGGTGCAATCGCTCGAGTAGTCACTTACATCTGTAATTACTTTAGGAAAACGTTAATTGCCATAGTTATTGTTAGGAATTCAATATTTTTTCAATGTTTTTTTAAAGCAAAGTACAATAGAATGTCTACTCACTGTACCACTTGTTCCATTACAAAAATATACAGAATAAGCCGAAAAATCAAGGAGTCACAAATTGGAAGTGAATTTTTGGAAAGCTATCGTACTCGTTCCTAACAGAGTACGATAAAGATAACTCAAGATAAAACGCACTTGTCTCAAGCAATCACCTAAACTTTATTCCTACAAACCATTAAATACTCATACAAAAGAATTTACTTTTTATTAATCAGTCGGATATGTATTCTACGAAAAAGAAAATTAAACACACAACGATAATGGTTATATCTAACCGAGAGAGAAAATTACAGCTCTTTGTGGAATTGAAGTAATTAGGGGGAACTCGGGCGGAGTAGGAACTCGACGTTTCACCAATTTGAATTCATATTAGGTATAGATATATAGATATATGTATAACCACGAGGAAACTTCCTCGATTAAGCATTAGCGAGATAGGTAGGATTTTCTGGATCTCGAGCTCGTCAGTGTCCTAATGAGAGAGAGAGAGAGAGAGAGAGAGAGAGAGATAAATAATTTTTTTGAAAAATGGCTTCGTATCGCGAACGCTTTTCGCTACGGTGTGCGACTATAGGGAATTGAGAGTGCGGTGCCGAGAGCGCTTTGATCACCTCCTGATCTCCGGCATTTCCCCTCACGGGAGATGGATGATCCATCCTGGACACGTGACGCTGTGTCATGCATCCTAACTGCTACGATAGAATGAAGTTACACGATAGTTATGGAAAATAGATTTTTTAAAAATGCAGAATATTTTGTTCATTTCTTTTTATCCATTTTTTAATGTCGCATTACATCATTATTCACTTTCGAGTCTCCGGCTGGTGATTCAAACTTTATTATCATCTGTGCTACTTTGATTAATTAGTCAATGACGGATTGTGATAAATTCGCATTGCTTACAAGATACTCGAATATGCGTAATTAAAATAACGGGAAACACCGCGATTGAAACAAACGAGTACGTCGCGGGTTTCATCAAAAGGGACAGAGAGGAGTGGGATAAAACTAGAGCTTTCTGAAATCCGTGTGAAATTACACTCCCGTATCGAAGAGCGATCGATCGCGCCTGGATAGAGAGATAGAAGAGCGGCAGTCTAGAGTCCTGTATCTACCCGGCGTCAAGTTTCGATAGCAAAATCCGAAACACGGACCAGTCATTATACTCGTTTTCTCGGTGTTGCGACATGGGAGAACCGTAATTATTGGAAAATTTTTCACATTTTTATAATGCCTCTCGAGGTATTCTGACTTTAATGTCAGAACGGATGCGCTGGAGTGAATCGTTGCACGTGTCTTCCACTGGTTCCGAATTCTAAGTAAATCTGTTGGGTGTACTTAGCTTCCGGTGTTTCATTGCTGCGCGATGAAAGAAGGCGTAGACCACAGCGTAAAATTACACATGTTTTTATCTCTCGCTTTTACAAGTATTTTGTGATTGAATTTATATTGTGTAACGAATATATTCAGAAAAGCGAAACTTTTCGGGTAAACGAAAAGTTTTCTCTTATATTATACTTGTTGAATGCCTTTGGAAAGCTCGGCACTACCGATTTGTTTGTTCGAACTATTTTATCCATAGAGTAAACTCAAATTTCATTGGATAACAAATGAAGCAATTACATCGAGAAACAGGATTAATTGATATTGGAATATGCAAAATAAGTCAATTAAATATTATTGTAACGATATAACGCATATTTCTCAGTACTCAGTTTATGTCTCGCTCATCGCCTCTCGTTCTGATTATTTTATATACAACTGACAGACACCATGAAAAAGAATCTATGGTACCGACGTACCGAAGAGGCAATGCTTTGTTAGTCATTCATCTTTTGCTGTCGAAGAGAAATAATATTCATTAAAGTGCTCGGTATAAAATAAAATCTGTGTACTTAATTTCATTTAAAATAAATCAATAGCCACGAAGTTACGTTTAAAATTTAAAGAGATAAATGTTTAATTCATTTTTCTTTTTAATTCAAGAACGCTTCTTTGCATAAAGAGTTACTAACCGGAGTGTAAATAAGATTGGAACACAATTTTGTTCGCTCCCCTTTTATGATTATCATAATTTTTATTGATTTATTGAGATTCCCATAAAAATTCTTCCAGATTCTTAATCGATTAAAAAATCTTGAAATAAAAGAATAAAAAGTTAGCCCAGTTGGCATGAAATGTCCTATCTATATCTTAATATTGTAACAGTATCGCGGTGGGTACCGCCTGCTTTTCGGAGCCGCTACAGTGCTATCTCTCTAATTCGCATAATTCGTTTGGGCCTACCATTAGGGTGGCCGTATATCCGAGTAGGGATCCTCGTAAAAACGCGTGGAAGTCGCTCCGGGAGTTCGAAATTTACGAGCTCCCGGTCCTTCCGTACGCGCTCGTACTCTCGTTCAACGTTACGTCGAACTCACGTAGGGGGGAGCGTGTTCTTCTTCTTCCTGTTTACGAAAATTAGACGATTCCCTGGGCTGACTGATAAGTGGTAGCTATTAGCTAACATACGCACGAGTGTGTTACCAAAATGATTTGGAAATCGTGCAGGCATTTCCTAACGAGAATGAGCGAATTCACTTACCGTTCTAGGGACGATAAACGAACACAACGGGGAATCTTTTTGCCCGATATACGTTGAAATCGTTCACCGCGGGTCTTCCGGTGAACTTGGTTAACGCGCAATTTTGGTGAATTGTATTATTCTTGAATGATGCTTCTTTCTAAGTCTCGCTCCTGCACTAACGGTGTTGAAATTGTACTGTGATAAAGGCACTTCGCGTCTAATTACTTGACGTTAAAATGTTTATTTTGCTCTCGTGAATTAACGTATCTTGTAGTAAGGTATGTGGGATATAGCTGTACAATTTTTTTTCTATCGATATGCCATAGTGTATGTGCTCGTATGTACAACTGTATACGGAATCTATCTTATCGGTTTATCACTGTAACATTTAATTTATTAATTTAACGAAATGTAATAATTCAATCATAATTTTACAGTTATTATTAAATGTCGGACGACTTGAAAGAAAGTCAATCTAAGTATCCGTAAAGCATAATGACTTGTGCAACGAAAAACATCCCAATGCACAAGAAAATTATTATTTTGCGCACAATATACCGCAGCCAGGTTTATAATTGTTATTTGGTAATGGCCTCGCACTGGCAAAGCACAATCATAACCCTTTTAACATACGGTCACAGCGTCGTTTGTCATTTTACTGCGGTACATGACATATCTAAAAAGCACTATGAAAGAAAGATAAAAGGATGGAAACCAAAAGCGCTATTGTGAATTTCCTTCCATTCTTAATACCCCGGTGAACCCTTTCAAAGGGCTGTCCTTTGAAGCTTTTCTTGCACCGTACGAGACGCGTGAATTCAACATCGCCGTTTTTTTTCCATTTTTCTTCGACACCGCATTTGAGCCTGGTACTTGTTCGAAGCTCGAGAAGGTTCTGATAGAAAGACCGAGGGAACGAGAATAAAAAAAAAAGAAACGAGTGTATAACATACGATGAAGGACGTACGAAGCTTTTCGCGTGGAGTACCTGTCGGGCTGTCGACTTCATTTGTTCTCGCGTCTTGCAAAAGGTAGAAACATAGAAGGGCCGGGTCTCGCCTCGCCGCCGACGTTGTATAAACTTGGGAAATAGGCCGTTCGAGCTCCGAGTTAGTCGGTTGGTTCGCTTCGAGTCCGTCTTGCTAGTCACAGCCAACCACATACCACCTGCAAGTCTAGCCCTCGCTGAAGACGACAGGCAGGAGGACAAGGATGAAGGAGAGTAGGGTGCCAGAGAGAGAGAGAGAGAGAGGAAACCAACCTGAACGATCCGCTAGGACCGATAGCAACTGTTGGCGAGAGCTAGCGCGTCGAGTTCGAGTTATTGATCATCCGGAGGTAGCAGGTACTGGCAGCAACTACACTGACGCACGAGAGAGGGTGGTAGACATCGAGCCAACTCGGTGAATATCCCTTTAGCTTCTGCTGATGGCGCCGTGATGTATATTACACCAACTTTGCGTGCTGCCTCTGTGGGGAGATATTTTTATTTTAGGTGCAAAGGAACAACAGCGATATTATTGTACTCGGACTTATTAAATTTATGGAAGATCAGTCATCTTTGAATGAGCCTTTTTTCAAGACCCCGAAAAGGGTGTAGGTTGTCGAGTATTAAAATACAGCAACGAATGAATATTTATTTTGTAGTCAACGATTTTTTTTCGTTGTTACGAGAAATGAGAATTCACTTATCGTTGTTTGAAACTTCGCGCCAAAACGTCAGTTGTTCTCAAACGGACGTAAGTTCCCAGTTGGGATTTAAGGAACGGCGAAACACTCACTTCATCGCATTTAATTTTCGGAACATACTTTCCCATTCTACACTGAATGGAATTGAATGAAATTCCGTCAGTAGACTCCGAAAACGAACCTTCAGCGCCTCTCGTGGAATTCAGGTGAAGCGAAATTATACTAGTTCTATCTCTTTCGCACTCATGGATATTTTGTCAACCCTCTGTACAGCTGAGCTATCGGCAGCGTTTCGCGGATTTATTTTTCGAGGTTATCAATGATAGATCCCGTGCGCGGTTGAGGTACTTTCTCGTTTATAAATCGCAATCGGAATGAGTCTATCGTGTGTGTTTTTGTCCTGGCTTGGGTGTGACAAACGGCGTTTTTTCATTTAGTGCCCTAATTTATATTAGAAAGTAATTTTTCCGTTACAGGTAACTGGAGATAATTAATCTGTAATTGTTCTTCCAATTTTAACACTTCTACGTTTGTCACCCGAAGGTTCACGTTTTTGCAATCTACTGACCAAATTTCATTCAATTCTGTTCAGTGTAGACCGAGAAGGTGTGTTCCGCAAATTAGATGCGGTGGTGGAGAGGTTTCGCTTCCTCTTAAGGCCTTTAGATGCTGCTTCTCTTTTATTCCGCCGTGTCCGCCAAACTACTTCTATCTCTTTCGCACTCATGGATGTTTCGCCTCCCCTTAAGGCGAGGCGATACCTCTGTACTTAACCTATGAGCGAGAAAGACGTATAACTAGTATGACGCTCACGGCGGAGTGAAAGACATGCAGCACATCTGTGTAAGTATGGAGGCTTCGCTTCCCCTTAAGGATATTATGCCGTACCTGCAGGAGAGCAATACGAAAGGGGCAGCACCGAACGCGTTATGTTGCCAGAGAGAATCGTCTCTCGAGTGATCGAGCGAGAAAGAGATCGACGCCAAAAGTTATTCGTTTATTCGACAAATCTCAAAGACTAAATCATCAATCATTTTCAAATTTCGACAGAATAAGCTGTATTAAAGTACCTCTATACCGATTTGTTAGTTTTTTGATTAGATCTAACAGAAATTGTCAGAAAAATCGATTTATTCTATCATCGTGGCTCCGTTTCTCAGTCTTCTAACGTAAAACTGATTTGACTTTGAGTAACTTTGAACACACCGTGATGAAAAAAAACTAGACCGTTAACGGTTTAAAAGAAAAAACGTAAAAAGTTTAACGGACTTTTTTTTTTTTTTTTTTTACAAATTACCCGAGTTACAACGGATCGTAACAGAAACTAGTTTTGGCAGAAATAAACTAGATTCAAAATATTATAAATCTTCCACAGGTACCGTTACTATTTGTCTGTAACAATGTCTTCCGTCAATCAGCAGTCGACTCGAAGTTTATTATCAACTGGATATGTCAATGCATCAATGAAGTGGACATACACGGTGCTTCATTCGAGTATAATCAAATCGGTACATTCGTTATGATGTTTTGATCAAAGTCCACGAGGGTTACAACAGGAACTGCGGCTATGTTCGCAGATTCACTTCCGTTTACTTTGTCTATGATTGGAAAGCCCTATGGTACAGTAGAATATACCGCGTGTTGCTGTTATATCGTAATAGTAGACGCGATATATCGTTTCGACAAATTACAGTTGCGAGGAAAGTCCGGACACTGTTCTCTCGATACCTGATGCATAGCGTTTCAGGGATCTTCGTAGCTTGGCCTCGACTCAACCCCGTTCTATCAAAATTGTGTGCAACTCTACTATACGTGATATTGCCTTTACCGCCTTAGGGTAGTATGCTTCACAGAACTACAGGGAGGGGCTGTTCAACTTTGTTGAATGAAACGCTTGTTGTTGCACCGTCCATCGTATAATACATACAAGAGAAGTCGAGTTGGAGTGAGAGAGGGGCTTTCCTATCAAGCCGAGCTAGACATGCCAAACGAGTTTTCCCCGTGTCAGGCAACTATCGTCACACTTTGAGCTTAAACATTGGCGTTCCGAAGGGACCGGCTATACAGAGTTTGCCTTTTGTTTCTCTTTTCCCTGTATATATTTAATCTCTCCGTGAATGAATTGGTTCTCGCTGGTTATGAACCATCTGGATTTTTTCCATATAAATTTTTGTACATTAATATTTCTGGTACATTCGTTACACGAGAGTGGCTAATCAATATTTAATTCGTTCTCCTGTCAACAATGTTTGCAATTTTAATCGCTTAACGTTTGATATTTCTCTTCTGTTATTTCATCTATCGTAACAAGGAGGTTGTTGCTCATATGATATTGACTTTTGAATCCGAAGTACCGAATCCATACCGCATCCGTACCGAAGTACCGAAGTACCGAAGTACCGAATTCAAAGTAGGTCACCAAAATACATCAAATTTCCGTGTAGTATCTGCGGTATTCGATGATTACGATGTCTGAATAAACAGAACGCATCAGCGTCCACTAATTATACAAATATATCTGAAATGTTTCATCTCTAGTCGTAAAATTATGACATTAAGGGTAGTTAAAACCAGCGCCACATGTATCGAATATATAATTTAGGGTTGAAGATGCATCAATCCGTTGATCATTAGAGTATATCGCACACGTTTGAACCGTGTATTAACTATTTGTTTGTGTAGGGCATTGAAAATAATTTATGTCGTGGGCGTAGGATGTTTCCTGGTTTGTTGATATGACCGAAATTGTAACATATCCTCGTACTCGTATTTCGCTCATTACGACTATATCACGGCCTTCCGGTTACACGGTGTACCGTGTTCCTGTGTAACGGTTTGGTACGGGTCGATAATGTCACCGAGCATCTATCACACCGGCTACGTGCCATGTGCTGCCTTAATATCCTCCTCTTATCTCTCGGTAATACGTGTTTAGAATGAAAAGTGTTTGATGCCAAAAGTGTGGGATAAGTTGGAAAATAGCGAGAGAACGAAAGTGCCCAAAGAATAATTTGGTATTAAAATTTTTTTTAATTTTAAACACCTTTATCGTGTTTGCTGCAATAGCGCCAAAACCGATATTCGACGATACGAAGCTTCTTGCAAATAAAAGTTTTCTGTATTTTGCTAAATAAAATAATGATCCCGATCGTAAAAATTATACGATTAGGTTAAAAATAATGTTTTCCTCGTTGTTGATAAAATTGTGATAAAATGTGATAGTTAAACTAGTTTTATCTGTTTTAAGGTGTTCACCTTAAGGCGTTCGAAATGGTGTCAAATTTCACGATTTATTTTTTACAGAATCATTAGATGAATTAAAAAACATTATTATTTATGCTCAGAGCATGTCGATGGCATCAAGTTAAAAGGACGTATCGTATGTGTATAAGCTACGCTTATACGCCTTTCTAGTATTGAACCATCGATATATCGATGATCATATTGTATAAAAATATTTGAAAAATGACCGATTTATGAGTTGGCTTTCAACGCTTCTCCGCAATTGTCGCCGCAAACTTTGTATTGAGTTTTATGACGACAAGGTTTGTCAGAAGTATAAATATGATTTTTTTGTTCTGTGATAAAATATTTACGAAGTAGCATATATAATTTTTGACAGACAAATTTTGAGGTTATAGCTCAATTAACAATTCGCTCGCGTAAGGGCGGAAAATTCATAACTCGAACATTCTTGAATATATAAAAAATATTATTAAAATATTATAAAAAATATTATTCTACAATATTTTCATCAATGTTTGATCTAAATATGATAATAAAGAAGAAAAACAAACCATTTGATAGTCGCGTAAATATAAATCGTCAAATTTGATGTAGTTTCGAACGATTCGGGATGCGGTGCGATCTTAGTACGCGACCTCAATGCATACTTTTTACTCTGCGCCCGTCAGCAAACAATGTGTGATACAATTTTGGTTTAACGTTAAATGTACTCTGATATCGGTGAACAGAGATGAGTTTCGCAGATCGGTATCACGCACGTTGTTCGGCTGTGACAGCTGAACTACGTTTGTCAGTGTTCCCTGTGTATACCGAGTTTGTTATGCACTCGTGTCATGTTTGTACGCTTTTAACTCACAGAGTCATGTGAGATATCCTTTGACTACGCGTATACTTCCACGCCCTGTACCAACCACTGTGTTTGATACACGTATACTCATAACGATCATAACGCGTGTTGCAAAATGATCTACCTGACAGAAACACATGCGTGTACGGGACGCAGGATTGCCCGTACCGTGTACGCGCATAGGGTCAACGTGATACCGGTAATTCATTGTGGAAAACGGAACGCCGGGTACTCGATCTTCGGAGCGACACTGCAGTTTCGAGTCATTTTGCTGGCAACCGGAGAATGGAATATATTCATTGAAAGCCAACTAGCAATTTCACGAGCTTTGATTGAATTACGATTTTTTTTTCAATTTATAATAACACCAAATTGTTTTTTTCTTTTTCGCCCGAATAATGTGGGTAACGGACGATCTTCTTTGCATTGCAAGATTCATTTGATTAAATCAAAGATTTCGAGAATTTGAAGAATGAATGAACGATGAGAGGGAGAGAGAGAGAGAGAGAACGTCATCGAGAGAATGATATATTCATTCAAAGCCAACTGTTACGATTTATTTCAATTTACAATAACACCGATTTCTTTTTTTTTTTTTCTAATATTGTGGGTAACGTGGCAAGCTTTTTTTGCATTGCAAGATTTATTTGATTTATTTGATTAAATCAAAGCTGTCGAGAATTTGAAGAATGAATGAACGATAAGAGAATGAAATATTCATTGAAAACCAACTAGCAATTTCATGAATTTTTATTGAGTTACGATTTATTTCAATTCGGAATAACGCCAATTTCTTCTTTTTTTTTCTAATATTGCGGGTAACGAGGGAGCCTTTTCACGTTGCAAAATGTGTTTGATTAATTTTATTAAAATAAAGCTATCGAGAATATGGATAAGAGACCTCCGAGTATCGTTCATTAAAAATGATAACGAAAAGAAAAAGTTGTTTATCATAAAAACCTCCAATAATTTGTAATCATTTCGGTTTTTTTTTTGTTTTCTTTTTCACTGCGATTTATTCCGATTCTTATCACAATTCTGTCAGATTTGTAATGTTTAGGAAAACTTCAATCAAATAAAATTTCAACATTAATTTCAAGTCGTAAAAAACTGTCTGCCCTCTGGAATGTGCAAATCACGTTTCTTACGTTTCTTATGAGAAAAAAAGAATTTAATCTCAGTGAGCTTAGCTTTTATTCTTTTCTTTCTGTGATCTTTATAAATATAAAGAGATCTCATGGAAGGTTGAACAGTCGGTTGCGTGCGTCTACGGCGCCTCGTCTATATCATCGACGCTTTATCTCGCGACTCGGTACACTCTGTCCGTGGATTGATGTCCATTACGACTTATTATCCCGTGACGGCGTCACCGCGTCGCTCGTTTTTTTTTTTCTCATACCTACATATCCCGCGTCTCTATGGCGCGTCGATTCCGGTTCCATAGCTCGACGACTCGACGTCGCGTCGCGTTTATTTATTCTGCTATTTTTCGAGATGGCTCTGTCGATCTCACTCTAGTTGCCCTTCTATCATCGATTTAATGCGCTAGCTACTATTAAGTATTAGGTACTTGAATAAGTACCTAAATACACACATACGCGCGGTACTCGTATGAACGTAGCGTAGCAGTTTCATTCGATTAAATGCAACATCGCCTCGACGATCGTGGTTTTTGTAAACCGTAGTTTTTTCTTTTATACTTCTATGCTGCACGAAAGGATCCGCCTTCGGCCATTTCGTTTCGCGGATGAACGAACGAGAGAATGTGTACTCATGGTCACGTTTATAGCTTTTCTCTACGAACATCCCGTTAATTAAAGGAGAGTAATTGAAAATTGTTTTCATTCAACGAGACCAAAGAATATTCACGTGAAACGTAAGAATAAAGCTGAAAGTGAAAAAAATATATACGAGAATCACGCGGGGATGGGATCGCCGAAGAACAAGTTTTGTTGTTGCCTGTTTTACAGCAATTTATAATGAGAATAAACGTTGAATAAGACACAAAAGCAGTTTCAGACAAGAGTAGTACGCATTCATTTTATTATGTAAGGATAACAAGAATACTTGTCGCGTTTTGCACTGGAGTTAATGCACTTAGCTTTTGTCGCGGTCTCGCAATTACGTTAATGAAACTCCGTCATAAGTAGTCACAGGATAAATATACAAACTGCAATTTCGCTGAATGAATTTCATGCGAAAAAAAAAAAATGTTCTAATATTTTATATTAAATTATTAGATTTAGGAAAATTTTTGTAATTTCGTTATAAGTCTATGAAATTCATACTTTATACATTGTCATTTGTCCAACGATATATTTGAAAAGGTTAATTAAAACTTTACAAGTATTACAAACGTTATTTTTATTACATTTTTGGAAATTCTAGTTAAATCAGCTTAAAAGATTAAAAAATTTGGCGCATTTTAACTTTTAACTTGGCACCCACCTCGTGAATTAAGGCTCTAAAGGGTTAATATTAGCCTTGGAGTCATATAATAACCACATGCGGAAAATATGTTCCGCATGTGTTTCGAAATATGCGCTTTGCCTCGGGCTTCGGTACGAAATGTCACAGTTACAAGAATTTACTTTCATCCAGAAGTTGCACCGCGCGTGCCTTAATATACTTCCCAAAGGTAGAGGCAGCTACTGTGAAGTACAATTCTGTGAATATATATGCAGTGTTTCGAGTAGATACCGCTCAGAGACATTGCTCTGAGAATTTTGTAGAGAAAAGTGACAGAGTGACAAAAGTACGAACGTCACTGGAGCGTAGAGAAGTTATGCCATATGCATAAACACAACTTTGTAAAGTTTTACTGGTGCCCCTCGTGCTATTGTCGCCGGTAGAATGTTTCAAGAATTTTCACATAAAATGTGAAGGTAATGATTATTCCGATGCAGCAGGTGCATCTCGTAGTGCGTCGTTTCACAACGCGGAACGAAATGGAGTTGTCGATATGACATAAAGACAATAGTAATGTTTTTATAGTACTTTTAACATGAATCGTGGTCGTAATAACTGCAACTTATATCTGAAATAACAATCGTTGTCGTAATATATAACGTTGATGCTGTAGTAAAATATTTATATAAAAACTTGCGATACTTGCGAATAAGTTTCAAGTACATTTTATTATTTACCTAACTTGCACAGCCTGAGGAGTCGGAATAACTCGTTAACTTGTCTTTATAATAATGGTCAGTAGCGTAAGAGTAATATATTACTCTTGTAGGGTAATACAGTGAATCGTATGTATGGAACAAGAAATCTCTACTAAACACAGTAGTAAAATGTACTTACTGGATGAAATCAAATTTTCCATCGAGTGCGGTAATTATGCCTTTACGATGTTTGTAATTGCACGCATTGCGAAGCACGGGGACGTCTCTCACTCTCCATCTCATGTGTGTTGAATTGAATTATCGATCAAATTAAATGTAATATCAATATTACATTTGATTTGAAGTAAATGAGATTACATCTCATACAACTATTATGCCATTTAGATGTATACAATTAAACGATAGTCGAATAACGTATTCGGTAGCGTCAGCGTGTCAGGTACTCAGATCAAGGGTTCGAATCGCGGTGTATAAACAGGACATTTTTTTTTTTGTAAAAACCGCTACCCAATGGTTGCCGGTGACATAATATATATAAAAAACTAATTTCCGAGTTTATGCTATAAATATGTTTTTGGTTTACCATCAATGCCACTAATATATTTAATAGTCATTTTATTATGCCGCATGTACAACAAACATCCATTCCCGTATTAATTTGTGTAGCAAACGAATTATCATAAAAATTACCAGTTTAGGATAGTAGTGATAACTAGGAACTTCGAAAGTTATGCGTAGCAATTGTTTAGTATTTATTTTACTTCTGACAATAGTTACAAAAGTGATTTTTTTACAATTATACAGTATTCTTAACTGCGGATACTCACACCGAGAGATAAAGTTTCATCGAATCAAAGAGATTTCATTGAAATTCTGGCTTATGGAACTTGTATTTGCCGTCAATGAAAAAATATATTTGAGTTAATACTATCTTTTATTTAACTGATCGCGAATTGTATTAAATGAGGTGTCATTGAATCAATGAAAATTGTATCGAAGCCTATCAATCACTTTTATTTATTTCAATGAATACTTTTATCTGTTGCTCAGTCTCATAACGATGGTAGGATGCATTTCGTTAAAATCCTACGTTTTAAATCTCTCGAGGGAATCTCACAAAATTCGGTAGTGTCCGGTGTACCATTTCGGGCACGTTCACTTAGGATGCTTGTTCTTACTTAATTTTACTTTAAAGATGTCAAGGTTAAGGTGCAGTAACAGTAACATTACAATGAACCAATTGTTATTGCAAAAACGGTGTTTTGTTGCATTTTTTACTTGGAATTCGCGCGTTTGATGCGTGCGACACGCACGCATTGTAAAAAAAACGGACAAACAAGCAAACAAACAATTTAATGATATTTTTGCGTCAGAGAATACATGCGTTTCACATATCGCAGCACTTTTTTTTATGTCTCTATAAATAGGTCGTGATGCTCATCTATGATTACATTATAGGTTATGTTTTATTTGTGCATGCTTGCCGTATTAATCGAGGAAAAGTTCGATCATTTGTTTAATGTTCATTTAATTCGCGTCTCTCGTCAAGCGGCGGCGCGGGTGACGTCGTCAAATAAATATTTCTATGAAACGGTGATTTCAAATATACATTTGAATAAAATAAATCGTGTCTTTGGTAAATATAATATTATCAAATAAATGTTTCCTCGAAGACAATGAAATATCAACATGTAGTTCAAATACATCGCATCATTGTAATCGAGTAATTATTTTCATTGAATCAAATAAATATTTAGTTGATACAATGAAAGAAATTTTAATTTACCTATTTATTCGAAATAATTAAATCTTTTCTCTCGGTACACTGTCCATATAATCTTTATTGGTTGTAGTTTAAGTTACTATACAGTTGTTGTTCCTCTTACAATTTTTTTCTTTCCATGTACATTCATACAATAATATATCACAGGTCTCTTCGTAACAATAGTTTCCACGGTTTTTTCATACGATAAACTCTTTACCTACAAGGGTATGAAAGATAAGATTGTAAGCAAGTGAGAGGGACAAGGTGGTCATGAGAAATCGTTAAAGCTAGTTTGTAATATCGTTAGAAGCGTTGTTTAAGATTAATTAAGTTTTTCGTTAAGTATAAACATATAGAAAATTGTAAGATCCCTTCACAAAATCGGGAAGTTTCGTTGACTGCAATAACGAGTTTTGCTAATTAAATAAAATTAATGATTTAATTAATTAATGAAACTGAACGAAAAAACGAGCCTGTTTGTCATTTTTTTTTTAATACTAACACACATTCTATCAAATACACTTAACAAGTAAACAGTGATCGTGCTTTCCTCTGTCAATCCCTGATAGATAGATTGTTGTTTGCTTTGTGCACTCGCACGAGACATTGATACTGTAATCCGACAGCTTCACAAGGGTTGGGATAATTCTACTTGCACGTAAACGGCTCTGTCGTCTCTTCTTCCATACTTAGCTCTCGCGCCCACACGCTTTCACATCGATGAGGGATTCATTCTCCCTGATTGCATTGACACCGGAAGGTACTATCGATGAGGCTATCTACTGTCATCTTATCTTACTTTAATAGTGTGACGTTGAGGTATATGTTGCTGCGATCATCGTGTACATAGATTGACTCCGATAGGTTGTTGCTTTGTATCTTACAATAGTTACGCGCAACATTTCAAAGGTGCACGGTCGTAGCGATACAAACGATGGCCTGGACAATCGAAACGCCGATTTATCGTTAGTTGTAATAAGATGAATAATAAATGAATAATAAAAAATCTAATGTTTACTCGTACAGTTTTGAAAGGCTGATGCAAATAGCGGTTCTTTGAATTCGTGATTATTCACTAATTATGGTGAGGGGAATTATATATTTCACTGCAATCAGTGGATCATAGTTATTGTTCATTGCTTTCTGATAGAGGAACGTTTATTAAAAAATATTTTAGATTTTTAGGTTAGGATACTCGAAATAGTTTTAAACGTAAAAAAAAAGTGATTTACTTATTGGTATTTGGTTGGTACTTGTTGGGAATTTAGAGATATCGAGCTGCAATTATTTATACAAATAAGGTAACATTTAAGAATGAGTGATAACCAATTTGGTGAGAATCGATAGCGTTGTTGAGATTCTATGAGAAATTTAATTTTTTATATTTTAATAAAAAATATTGTCGATACAATTAATGTCCGCAATGTGCTCGTGTGAATGAAGCAATTGATTTATTATTACTTTTAACCCTTCGCAACGCTTCCTCTGGGAGGAAACTAAAATCGATCAATATACTTTTTCACAGAGTTGGCGCTGTGAAAGATAGAAAATAATGAGAAAGCAACGTGCAAGATTCTATTATACTTTGCAGGTTTGTTTATCGATGAAATATTTTCACTTGCAGCCATAAATAAAGTTTTATCGTTGTAGTTAAAAGTGGGCGTGTTCCGCATATCATGTACACGAAGAAAAGGGCTTGATTGGAACAACCAAGCGCTTGGTTAAAAAGGTTTCATCGAAATACATGGCAAGCTCAATCAATTTATCAATTAGCACAACCAAGTACTTGGATGTACTCCAACAAAAAAATACTTGAACGAAGCAGTTGGTTGGGCTTGCCAAGTATTTCGTTGAAGAATTTTTTAAAGAGGTTGGCGACAGACATCAGAATGTTTAGAATCTGTTTATATTTTCGGAGGATATTCGTCCAATGGGAATCATGTTTCTGTACAATATTTTAAACTTATCATCTACGTGGATATCTAACGAAAAATAACTGAAGTTGTACACTTGGACACGAGTGATATAGCCTCATAGAATATCTAATGCGACTCTCCTGAAAAACACTAAAAATGTTAAAAATTCAATGCAAACGGACGCAAAAAATTTGTGCGAAGCACGGGGCCGTTTTTCTTTCTTTCTTTATCTCTCTCTCTTGTGCGTGTTGAATGAAATTATTGATCAAATTGAATGTAATATCAATATTACATTTCATTTCAATTAAATTAGGTTAGGTAGTTAGTTAGGTAGGTCATAGGTTCAAATCGAATTGCCGATGAAAAAATATATCTAAAAAACTAATATATTTTATCATCATTTTATTATGCCGCACGCACGACAAAAATCCATTCCCGTATTAAACTGTGTAGCAAACGAATTATGATAAAAATAACCATTGTAGGATAGTATCGACAACTAGGCTTCGAACACGTTATACCTAACAATGGTTTTATCCATATAATCTCAATCGGAATGTTAAGAACCAGTTCAAATTTTCGGAGAATATTCGTCCAATGGGAATCACGTTTCTGTGAAAAATTTCAAGCTAATCTTCTACGTGAATTTCCAACGATTAATAAATGAATTTGTACACTTACACACGAGTGACATAGGCAAAATCATAAAATATGTGATACGACTCTTCTAAAAAACATACTGAAAATCTTAAAAATTCAATGCAAACGGATGTAAAAAAAACTTCTTCACGTCTTAGGGGAACATTTTTACGAAGCCAAATGATATTCTAAACGATTTGGATTTTATACAACAATGTTATGTACGCTTGAGATTTTGCGATACGGACCTTGTATTTGCACGTTGCCTGCCCAGCAAGCCGCACGTGCAATCGACCTTTCTGCGCACTTGTCCACCAGGGTGACGGTAGTCACCCTCCTTAATCATGTTCTTGGTTGTTCAAACCAAGCCTTGTTCTCTGTGTACGATTATTCGGTCTACCGTTACCATGTGAGGAGGCCTGATTTCACTCTGTGTCTGTCCCAGCGTATGTTTGTTTCCTCTGAGCAAATACGTGACGCCAAATACGCAGACTCCCCTCTCTGGCCCGATCGCTTTTACCCTCTTGCACAAAACAACCGTGGCGCGCTTGGCCTTTGATTTTTACACTGGCGCATCCTAACACGATAAGGAATTTTCCGTCACGTTTTCCCGTGTTTTATTTTTCCATCGGTATACGCTACTTCTATCTCTACCTCGCACATTGTTGACTCTTTGTCTCGCTTTCTTACTTTTTCTTCTGCGATTCGAATGTAAACTACTCTCCCTTTCGACACGACAGGCAAGATCTTACTTCTCGCGCAGTTCAAGCTCCTCGTTGTTTATGGTACAGGTCGTACCAAAACTAATGAGTACAAACGATGAGATAATTGGAATAGGGAAAAGAATTTTGCGAAAACTTTATTCCAATAACCAATTAATTTCTTTTAAGATCACGTGCTAAACGAAGAGATTCAGTAATAATTTATCCAATTTATATAACTGAAAAGTATAAAGAAGTTACCGTAATGCAAACACAGGAATTTTCATTTCTTAATTTGTGTTTTTTATTCTGATGGCCCTTGTATCGTTAAGAGCGATTAAAGTATAGAGGGGAAAGAGGGAGACTTTCGACAAGTTTTAATGGTCAAGATAGTGTTATTTAATATTTTTAATACGTACGTAATCGAATATTTATATTGTCACTCAGTTGCTATATGTAGGCATTGCCATATCATTCGCAATAAAATGAATGGCATTATCTTCACGAATGAGTGCAACTTTTGTACTCTCTTTATGTATTATCGGTCTTATATGCTTGAAAGTGTGCATCAAAGTACAAACGTATTTGCACTGTGAGAAATAATTAAAGAACGTTAATTAAAAAGTAAAAGACACGAACGAATCAATGTTACGATACATCAGGATAATATTTCTTTCCCATGTATTGTAATGAATGGAGCACTTTAACTCTATTTCGTGTATTCGTGGGCAGAATAGGCAATAATTTATATTATAAAATGATTATAGATATTGTTAAAAATTATTCTTTCATTAATAAAGTACATAAGTGCTGTACCAATGACCGCATCACACCAGTACTATACAACACTGATAAAGCGTAAAGTAAAAATTGTTTTTAACTTTTTTGTGGTATATCGATGTACCTGAAAGGGAGCAAGATCAAGATACTAAATCGAAGAAAAAAGCAATCAATGAAGCACAAATAAGCAAGGATAAATCCATTGTAATGTCCCAATATTATGCTCGAGAGGGTCAGTGGAGTGCATAACACTGAAGCGATAGTAAATTATAAACTGACAAATAAATCTCCTGCGACAAACAAGGTTTAAAAAAATATATAAAATGTTGTTTCGTATTTACCTTCTTCTGCAAAACTTTAAACGTGTATCTATTTTGATTCACCCTGTATATATTATTACAAACGAGAGTATATACACATTGCATACACGACTGGCGCCTGAGTTGCAGTACCAACAGCTATCATAGGAGTTACGCAACTTATTGGTTTCCAGTCGATTGTTGAAGCGGGTCGTGAACGCGTGTCGATCAGGCATCTCGATAGATCGACTCTCAGAGATACGTTACGCTAGGTTGATATACGCTGAACGAAGGTATCTTTCTTAAGGTATAGCGAACACACGATGTGGAACAACGAAGGGGTGAAAGCTCGCTACGAGATGTATATTTCTCGATATACTATACCTGGCATAAGGGTGAATATATAGTAATACCGTTCAGATATATCAGCGTGCAATGAATTCTGAGATTGCACTCGTAGAGAAGGAAGCAGATAGGAAGAAAATGGTGCGCGGGGAGACGAATATAGAAGCAGGACATTTCGATAAGTTAGATTGGCGTTATCTCCGCTGTTACGAGAATGTTAATTTCTTCGAATAGATTGGGTTGTTGCTGCCATAGCAGTTGTTACTCACCGGGAATGTTATGTACGTTTATGAACTCCGACGAATTCGCGGTGCTGATGTATCATCGAGTATGTTCATCGTAACGTCATCAATCTTTTATTCATCATTGCGAGAACATTGCGAAAAGTGTGGTTGTCTTATTTTTAGGACGGTACACGATATTTATTTTTGTAGGCAAATTGTAATAAAATAATTGCGTTATAAGCCAGCATTGAACTCTGGGGGAACTGTCGGAATTGAACAACCGAGCGGGAAGATGTTACTTTATCATTCGTGATCGAGTGAGTATCGATGCACGAGTGGGATACGGTCCTGAGATATTTCGATTTTGATAATAACACGGTAACCTTTCGGAAAGCGTTATTGGTCGACGGATAATCTTTTTGTCGACTGTGTGTACTAAAATTCCAGCTGATATTTTCATGACTCGTGGAATAGACGTAATAAAAAAAAGCCCTTGGTAGTATCTGGATGACGTTTGAATTTTATGGTTGACATAACGCAGAGATAAAATAAGATGAGGAGATTCGATATACTCACAGATATTTCACAGATGTTTTATCGCTCCGGAAAAATAAAAGAAAATGGATCAATAATGGACAATGAGTTACACCATCGGCAAATTTATTATTAAGGTAGACCAGAGAGATGTTTCGAAATTTTGTATTCTGAAAAATATTTTCTTAACATTAGCTAAATGTCAAATTATTTTCATTTCAATGATATTAATATTTATTTGTACCAATATTAATATATCACTGGTGCACTAAGAACTTTTTTTTTCCTCGTTATATTCCATTTGGCAAGTAAACGAAGATTGTACTGTGCTTTGAGTTCGGTATAACTTGAAATCCGTGTAAATTTTACAAGATCCCATGTATCGTTTGCTAAGATCTAGTTACGAAGAAAAAAATATTTTTTTTAAATTGTGCACGATATCAATCGAAAGCTGTCATCGTATGTACGAATGAAGATAAATGAGAGTGAGCCTCTTGAGCGTGAAGATAAGCCATTACGTATTTATGCGAAAAGCACGTGCCTTTCGTGCATCGAAAGAGTCTCAGAGTCGTTGAGACCGGATATCGCAGTACGATGCCAATTAAATTTCGAGATGTCGCAACGTACGACTTCCTGGGAGTAATTGTCTCGTTACCGTACGTCTCTCTTTCGCGAGTGACGATGCTCTTTTTTGGTTCCGGCGTGGGAGGCTTTATTCAGGATGACGGTCAGAACCGCGTGCATCGGGCAACGTTATTAATCCAGTGAATCGCAACACTCGCTATATTCACGTAATTTATCTTGGTCAATGCCAAATCGTGATCGATACACGAAGACGTCGGTACGCGCAGTATAGAAAGAAAAGATGGATGCAAACCCCCCGTTTGCATGTCGAGAAAAACTAAGACCGTTCCCTTCCTTCGCAATGTCTTCAATAATTCTTATTTTTTTATCAAAGTTAATACAATGTTTAAACAATAAAACGTTAATAAACATTTTTTACAGCATTTTCAACAACGAAAATAAATGTCAATCGCTATGAAGATGAAACGTTTTTATTGGTTTTTCACGTCGTGAGTTGAAACCGTTGTCGTGGATGGCAAGGGTGGTTATCGCATTCTTCTTTGCTTTGACCCTCGACCATGGTTCGGTATATATTTTATTGGTCGTGATGGTGCCAACCCGAGAGAGTTTTTATCATAGTCAATAATGTTCTCGTCCTTTGCGGTGGAGAAGCTTTTCCGTCTTCGACTCCTTCTTGACAGACTCATCGCGCGAACGATCTGCCTTAAACTTGGAAGCTATTCCTTCGATCCGTTGGGGTTGGCTAAGCCATCACCGGAAAGCTTATCTCATTTTCCTATATCGTATCACGTATCTATAGCCATTATCCTGCTCTCTTAAACGAGAATATTATAGTTGATGGACAGTTGATAATTTAGAAAAAAGTCACAACTACCGGGATGATCTTAAATGTTTCGTTGACCTTTCATTTTATCGACCATAAACATAAATCAAAGCCGACCAATGTTTTATATAATAAATATTTGACGATAAGAATGGTTAAAAAACAAAATGTAACCAAATTTATTGTCAACCACATTATTGGAAATAATTGGAAATAATATTTATAAATAAGAAAAAAAAAAAAAACAATCCAAACGCACATTACTTCTTATAATTAAAAAAATTAGATTTATGTTGTTACTACATTCAGTTGCAATTTCGATTTTCAATCACGATTACCGTTGAAAATATTAATTCGAATGTTCGCATATTACGTTCAATATCGACTTTTTTGTTTTTTATTTTAAAACTTTCATCGAGCTACCGTGTATGCGTTCCTATCACGTTACTCTCGTGAGCTGGACGAGATGCGATCAAGCGTATATACTCTACTTCATGGTTATTCAATTCTCCAGCGCGCACAACTTCATCGAATATATTCATTGGCTCGATATTACGAGCACTGGAAAAAGAAGATAATTCTGACTTTTGGCTCATCCCATTTTCCACTTATCTATGGTAATTTTACAATTGCATTATTGAATTTTATTGCAGTTGTTTGATAATCGCAAAAGTTCCTCGCTATTCACTTAATGCCCACCGTTGTTTAGATTCTTTAGGGTGACACTGCCGACATCTACATTGATGGGTCGAAATCGAAACATACGATAAGATCAATTCTCCAGAAGATAATTCTGACCTTTGACTCATCCCATTTTCCACTTATCTATCGTAATTTTACAATTGAATTATTGAATTTTATTGCAGTTGTTTGATAATCGCAAAAGTCTCTCGCTATTCACTTAATGCCCACCGTTGTTTAGATTCTTTAGGGTGACACCGCCGACATTTACATTGATGGGTCGAAATCGAAACATACGATAAGATCAATTCTCCAGGACGCAAAAATTCATCGAATATATTCATCGGCTCGATATTCCGAGCACTAGAAAAAGAAGAAGACTTTTGTTCTTTGACTCATCCCATTTTTCACTTGTCTATCGTAATTTTACAATTGAATTATTGAATTTTATTGCAGTCTTTTGATAATCGCAAACGTCGCTTGCTATGCACTTAATGCCCGCGGTTGTTTAGATTCTTTAGGGTGACACCGCCGATATCTACATTGCTACTTTGCTTGCATTAATGTACATGTACAACCAGCAGTTTCCGTGGTACCAGTATGCGCATAGAGAGTCAGAGTGCTCTTATCGAGCTATCGAGAACTTGAAACCAGAGTAATCAAGAGTGGATTGCGGTAACTAGGATGTATATCTATATATGTCTACATATATAGCGTGTGCTGTAGCGTGTACACGAGCACGTGCTTGGTACGTTCCTACCTCTGTACTAACACTCGACACGCTTACTCGCTGTTCTATAACCTTGCACACTATCCATGGGAGATTCTCGCGTTACGCATGTACACTGATACTGTAACTCCGAGAGAGAGAGAGAGAGAGAGAGGCAGAGAGATACCTTAAGACACGAGCGTCACAGGCGGAGCGCTCTGAATCTGCATATTTTTTAAAACTTGGGGTCGAGAAGCTACCCCGTCTTTTGATATCGGTTCTTTTGCCTTTTGACATTGAACATTTTGAAATTGGAGTACATTCTATGTATCAGACCTTGCCTTACTTTTCCTTTAGGGTGTTTTGTCAATTAAGATACCAGTGTAATTCCATTCAATAATGTTTTTGTCTAAAAATAAGTAAATGACAGAATTTAAGACGATCTACTGGATAGTTGGTGTGTATTGATACAAGAAAAGATTGAATTAATGTTATCTTGCGTATAGGGATAAATGAAAAACAAGAAACAGAACGTAAAATACAGATGTATCGGAGCTGGATGATCCGAAACAAGAGACATGCGCGCTACCGTGTAAAAATCCTTTCCGCAATCTTCTTGCTTAAATCCTGTTACGTTGGGATAAAAAGACGAACGGGTGGGTGATGCTGGGCGCTACAGCTCGGATTATTTCGATCGACTGCTCTTCGGCTGAATACCCGGAGGCTGCGAACCGTGAGAAGTGAAGCAAGGTGAGCTCATTAGTAGAAGAAGCGCCGACGGTTTATATCCCTCGAGAATGACGTTTCTCGGTGTTGTCGTATCCTATTGCGATTTTCTAAATGAAAATTGGATCGAAATACGAGTTTTACAAGTGAGAAAGTAATGTTTAATGTGTAAAATCGTACTGTAAGTGTCCTATCTCAGGCCTCCTCGTCATTCGTCGTTTCTCCCTTTGTAATTTGTACGTTTCTCTTTGCGGTGTTCATCTTCATTCGCAGCAAGAATTTTACATTAATCCATCTACAAATAAATTTGTGAGAAGGATATTAATTTTCTCGTAAAACAAACTTAAAAACTGACATTTTTTTGTAATTTTTAAGCGTGTTGCGTCGAGTGTAGAGACATATTCCAAGCAATCCAAATTGAATGTACGGGTCTTGTAATTTCATGAGTCACCAGTTTTTAAGAGACGCTTCTAAAATTTTGTTTACATGATTAATGACCAGCATTTGCTGCGAAATGTTAGTTCGTATTTGCCTGGATAAAAATATTCGCATCGTTACAGTGTGGAATGATATTTGCTCGTGGATCCCGTATTGTGTTGACTAAGAGGGATGTTTTAAAGGGATTACCGTTATTATGATTAATTGATATTACACTGACCTAAATGACGTTCGCATGCGCGTAATTCTCAGGGCACCCTAAGGACAACCTTCCATTTGTAGTGTCCACTAATAACAGTCGTATTACAGCGTACGACATACAATTCCTAATATATTTTCTTAATACTTTTGGTAAAGGCTTTTGCGCACGGCAACCCTTCGAGCCGGTAACACCACGAGATAGACATCCGGATGAGAACGCCGGTATCCCAGTCAGTCACTGGTGAGCCATTGCTTTGTGTATCCGTCGTTCAAACGAATCGGGTCAATGCTTTCCCGAGCTCACTGATCTCGGGTACCCCAGACTCATTCTCTGTAGCGTGAGCTTCCACAACGACGCGATGAATATTTATTTCTTTAGCTGACAAGTCACTTCGGTCCGTCTCACGCAAAGCTCATCCATGATGTATAGCGCTTTACATTATATAACGTAAAATGTAATAACGTGGGGGGTGAGTTAGATAAACGAAAAATTGTCGGTCGTTCGTTTCCCTATTCATGGCATCTCAATTATTGTTATTCTCCCGGTAAGATGTATGAGTAATTGATTTGACGCAATAATCACTACCGAATGGATGCATTCTGTGATTATATTTGAGTATAAAGATAACTCGGCTACAAAATTTGTTATATATTTCGTGAATTATATTTCGTACATCCCACGGTTGTATATACTTATTCATCAAATAGAACGACGCTGCATTTCTATCACCCTTTACTCACCCATGTGAAAACACGCCATTGATAGGCCTTGAACATCTCGTGTTTCATTATTCCATCACCACTGGGTGACGACGTTGGCGTCAATTTGCAAAATTGACAATTTTGTATCCGATCGTCGAATCTCTCTCCAGTTCTTCTTATGATTTTTTTTGCTTTCGTCCTCTCTGTGAAAATTATATTCAATGAAACAAACAAGGATGACTTTTCTATATAATTTATATTTTATACATTGTTGCTGCGATAAAAATCTACCTGGAGCTACAAATATCTTTCCCCTGATGTACCAGTCATCAGAAATAACACTTATAATATTAATTTACTTGTAAAATTAATTTATTTGTATAGCGATCGTATAAGTTTAACATTTCATATATTTCATATAGGTATAGCTATATCTATATAAAATGTTAAATTTACACGATCGTTTGCCTAGAATTACTATGGTTAATAAAAATTGTCTATAAAACAATAGAGAACTGTGAGATTAATTCTGCCATGGCCACGGTGGCTCAATTGGTAACGCAGAAGGCTAAAATTCTAGATGTTCCCAGTTCAAATCCAGGTCGTGGCGGAATTTTTTTCACAGTTCCTTTGTTAAAGAATTGTCCGATCTAGTTGCTCAATCAATTTTAATTTAATTGCTTCAAACTATTAGATCCGATTTTTATGATTCGCAAATGGGGAATTTGAATCCTGCCTCTCGATCCCGCGCTTAGAATCGCCATCACGTATCTCGCACCCTGAATTGTGTTTTGCAAAAAATATCCATTCTAATGATCGGACATAGACGCTATATCTATATAAAATGGAAATCGGTTATGCATAAACCGATATATTAAATTTAATATAAACAATATTAAAGTTAAAGTGTATTAAAGACGATCTTTTTAGCGTGTTTGTTATATCGTTCATTAATTTTATATAATACGTGTATATAAAATTTGATTAACCATTTTATCCATAAATACTTTCTATACAACATTAAGAATACAATATAAACAATAACAATAAACATTAACATCAAACAATATTAAAGTTCTTGCGTATTAAAGGCGACCTTTTTAACGTGTTTGTGTTATATCGTTTATTCAATTTACGTCATACGTGTATATTAAATTTAATTAATCATTTTATGCATAAATGTTTGGTATTTAACATTACATTAATTTTCACTATGAATTTATTTACAGTATATGGTTTAGATAAAAAATCTCATAAAACTCGGATCATGCATAAAGCACAGATGTGAAAATGAAATATACCTGTGGAACGTAAAATTATATTTGTCGTTCATGAATATAAGCCATTAAGTATTAACAAGCGAAATACGTTGCTGTCGAAATCTATGTGAGTGGAGTGAATGAGAGTGCACTTTGAAAGCATCCATTATTCGACGTATCATCGGATTATTGTTGATTGATACGGCAACCGGGGGTATAATGAAATAAAGTGAGATTGTGTTCGAGATCGAGACTATATATCGTATACAATTTTCGTGATATCTCTACCCAATTGTTGTTTATTAAATATGGAAGATGGGATCCCTTGTGCACACAGGTCTTACATGACAACGTGAGTTTTCAGTGTAGACTCGTTGTCAAATAGTAAAAGTTGGGGTAAAAACTTTTATATTCTGAAGAACATTAACTTAGATCTAAAAGTCATATCGATTAAAGTCTTTCTACTTTTATTTCATTGGTCAGAATTTTGTGTATGTACTTGTAATGATTATACGGAGAAAATGAATGTTATAAGACATTTGTTGTGTTCCATGTTAAATACCAATGTGTGTACAATAACGCGCAATTGTTCGGTAACTAAGATATTTGAGATTAATAATATAAATGTAAATTGAGGTCTGGTGTGACACAAGTTGATGGGATGCATTGTGACAGAAAGGTGGAAGGGAATAATCGGGTTTGTGCCACGCTTGCATCAACTGCTGGATGACATGCGTGACACGACACGTGTTTCCAGCGTACATTCGTCATAATATGGTAAATATTGATGTAAAAACTTTTGTATACTCGATGAAATCACTTTAATCTGAAAATTGTTTTGGCAGAAATCATTGAAACTTTGTTACAAATAAAGTGTAAAAAAAAGTGACAGCAAAGTAAGGTTATAAGACGTTTGCAGTTTTTCAGAAGTAATTGTGCATATCGTAACGTGCAATCATTCAGATCAATTGACTACACTGCGATACAAAGATTGTATTCCTTGATTTATTAGTTTTGATAATAATAAACAGTTAAACAATATTTTTTGTGTATCTTACAAACATATTTGTTGTTTACTCAACCATTTACACCGCGCGTTACAGCGTTTTGCTTTACCCGTCACAATGTACCCTACAGGAAGAAACAGACATTGTTGCTCCAGGTAAATGTTTGGTTAAATACGTTTCAGGCGATTAATTTAACTGAGCCAACAAATTAGTTCGTTGGACTTGAGAATAAATTTTGTTATTCAAACCAATTAATTACTTGGTTACCAATTAATTTATTGGTGCGTTTGATTAATTTTTTCACCCAGTCAAATTAATTCCTTGGCGGGTATTTAACTATGCAAATGGTTGGATTATTTTTATTCTTGTCTCCTTTGGTGAATAATTTCGGAATATTAATTTCAAAACTATTTGAATACAAAAAGGACATTCCACTCTCCATTACTATAGCTTAAGCTACCCAGCGTTCCCCGGGCTTCTTAGACCTTTATAGCTTTCTTCTCAGCCTTCGGGTTTCATAGCCTATGTACTTTGTACTGGCATCTTAACAGCCATTGCCCAGTACATTTTCAAGTCAATCCGTTGAATTAATTTGGCGTAATTGAACAATAAACAGACGTTTTATTTTTATATGTCAGTAGGGATAAGGATTGCTCAAGTCTGGAGCAATTTGATCTTTCCCCGTTCGTCACTTTACTTTTCATAATTTATTAGCGTTGCATGTGTCATAAATAATGTCTTATGCTATTGAATAAAGAGAACCTTTGAATAAATATGAACAAGTTAAAAGAATATTTTTTTAAATGAATTTCTGCGATTCGGTTAACCGATGAGAGAATTTTTAAATATAATTTTCCAACTTTGTTAATCTATTTTTAAACTAGAAGAAGCAATAATGTTTAAAATAATATTAATTCAAGTTTTTCCTTGCATTTTTGATAAATTGCTGTATAATTGTTAGTCGGGTGGTTGATGAAAATTAATTTTTCGCGCTCGGAAAAATATGCTGGAGCGAAATACCGGAGAATGTTATGCAGCGGATAGGTCAGCTCCGTCGTACGGACTTAATATTCTAATTCGAAGGCAAATATCGGTCGTACTTTGTGCTACTGACACTACAGATGTGCGTGTACGCTAAAAAAAATCGATAGTGCACCACTTTTATCAGGACGTTTAATTACATAGACAGAAGCATAATGAAATTTGTTTGCACGTGCTCGACGCTGAAACGATCAACGCCGCACCTTCGTTTCGAGAGCAATTGCTATTTTTCTCCGTGATCCAATTCCGATATTCCGTATCTACACGTTTTTTCTAGAACTCCTCGTAGCATGCTGGTCGATAATCGTTAACGCCTGTACGGTAAATTATCAAATAAATTAACTTATTACGACTTGATAAAGGAAACGAAAGCCTTGGAAATTAATTTGTCAAGGGTGGCTTGAGCTTCTCTCTTATTTTTCTTCAGGTAGATTTCACTGAATAAGTTTTCCACGACGATCTTCTTCGTCGTGCAAGTTAAATATAATCTTTCTTAGTTCGTCTATCACGGTAAAAGAGAACGGTTAAGCCTTTATAAGTCACTACGCCCGAAACTGTGCCTGAATGGGACAATTGGGAGTAAAGTAAGAGATAACGCGTTGTTACGGTAGAGCCGAGAAGGGGATATTCTTGTGACTTACAAAGAGTTGATCGCTAGACTTCTCGATTAACTGGATCTCTAGGGAAGACTGTGGAGTTGTTTCAAAGTTTAACATTCGTTTATTCACAAGAACAACACGCTTTAGGTTATTTTTGAGAGAGAATACACGAGGAAGTACGTGAAATGTAGGCCGAGATAGCGGACCGTGCTGAAAGGGGTTGCGATGTACGCCGCGAGTACAGTACAAGAGTAAAGGAAAACATCAACTGAAGCTTTTATCGAGATAACGGTGTGAGAAATTTCCTCTCCGCGTAGCTGCATTTTCCTTTTTCCTCTCTCATTTTTTTCTCTCGGTATATTAGAGTAAACGGCGGATACAGAAACATAAGCCAGATGAAGAGAGAAGGAGAAAGGGGAGAGTTTGGGTGTCAAGAAATTTAATTGCTTTACACTATTTCGTACAATCTATGTTGACAAATGTTCTGGTTTTGCGGTCTTGACACAACTGCTGCTGTATATAAATGGCATGAATCGTTGCATATTCATCACCGGAGTTATTATTACAGCTTCACATTCTCGGCTGAGGGAATATTAACAACTTCCTCAGCGACGAGATTCCTTTGAAGCACTCTATCTCTCACTTTTTGTCTTTAATACTCCGCGATGACCGGATGGAGAATTAGGAGAAGTGTGTAGAATGGTAGTGACGATGGCCTGGCAGGCAAAATATCGAAGAGAGAAAATAATTGGTGATCACCGGAGATCGAACCCGGATTGTTCAGGTACCGAATAAGAGCGCTAACCATTGCGCCGATGTAACTTATAATTCCTCTCATTCGAATCGTCCATTTATTCACAAGGCAGGCATCGTTACACACCTCCGCTTAATGAACTTGACGTCTTCGTCGATTGTGTAGATGAGATCGGTATTACGTTACGGGATTGTATAATGGACCGATGCATGTGTACCTCGTTGAATTTTTTATGTGTACCCCGTTGGGCTTTTTGTGCGTATGCCTCATTGGTATTTCTATGCTTCAGCGGTACAATTTGTGCGTATGAGGACGTGTTTTCTGTAGAAGTATCGAAGAGAGAAAATATATGGTGATCAACAGGGATTGAACTCGGATTGTTCAGGTATCGAATAAGAGCGCTAACCATTGCGCTGATGTCACTTATAATTCCTCTCATTCGAATCGTCCATTTATTCACAAGGCAGGCATCGTTACACACCTCCGCTTAATGAACTTGACGTCTTCGTCGACTGTGCAGATGAGATCGGTATTACGTTACGGGATTGTACTGTATAATGGACCGATGCATGTGTACCTCGTTGGATTTTTTATGTATGTCCCGTTGGTCTCTTTGTGCGTATGCCTCGTTGGTCTTCCTATGCTTAAGCTGTACAATTTGTGCGTACGAGGACGTGTTTTGTAGGCCCGAACACTTCTGACACCGTGTGATGATCGGACGAAAAATTTGGGGAAATGTGTTGAATGGTAATGACGATGACCTGCCGAAGTATCGAAGAGAGAAAATATATGGTGATTATCAGGGATCGAACTCGGGTTATTCAGGTACCGAGTAAGAGCGCTAAACATTGCGCTGATGTCACCTATAATTCCTCTCATTCGAATCGTCTACTTATATCCAAGGCAGACATCGTTACAATTCTTTCGATGCCGATCAATGGGTTCGACTAATCATAACACAATGAAAATGAATCCAATTGCTCTATTATTAATGAGATTTTTTATAATTTATGCTTTCAGATCGAGTGGCTATAGGAGTCACCCAGGAGCTGGAGAATATTCTCCACAATTTCAAGAGTAAACGGTCAATCGAGCAAGATATCTGTAACATATATACGTACGGAAAAAAACAACTGCAAATTGCGCTCTACAAATTCAGTATACAAATCTCTTGACTGTGTCAGACCTTTTGTCATCGTGATATTCCCTCTTACTTGCATATTTATCATCGTCGCTGTTACTGATTCTCGCGAGTGCAGTTTGCCACCGTAGAATGTTATAAAACTGCTTCAGCGCTGTGAAATCTTCGTGCAATATTAAAGCAAAGAGAAGAAAATAAATCGTAAAGGAGAGCCAGGAAAAAGAGTACCAGCAGGAACAATTTGGTTGGCATATCGTGTCGTCGCTGCTACGAATCGAGGTGAGTAACTGCTAAAAAGTAACACATTTTTTATCTACAAATTTGTTTCTTTTTTCTCACTTCTTTCCGGCGTGGTAGATTTTTTTCAATTACTATTAATGATCACGTTAATGCGTAGCTTTGTTTGGACACACATACCACGGTGTACGCACAGTTCGACGTGTAACTAGAGGTGAAAAATAGAGTGCGACGTACGTAATTATCGTGCGAACTTGAAGGAATGACTGCGGATAGAAATATATTCCGGCAAGCAAATCCGTGTCGCCGTCATCCTCGTCGACGTTGTTGTCATCGTACATCGTCGTCGTACGCCTTCTCCTAGGTACTTACCTCTTTTTTAATCGAGCAGGCACTCTACACCCCATTCTACTTTTTACTCGACGTTGTCGTCGTCGTTGTCGCATACGTACCCTCCACTTTAGGCTCTACGCAACTTGAAAGTTCGTACGTTCGCTTCATCGCGAAGCTTTGCCGCTCTATATTTGTCACGCTCTTTATTCCCAGGGCCGCACATTGTTTTATACAAAATTGTCGGCAACCGCAGTTTAGTCCACTTTCACGAGTGGTACTTGTTGAAAAATTAAATGGATGCGAAACGACTTATGCACATGTGTATGTATCATGTACGGAGAATCCAGTAGAGACGAGAGTGTCGAGGGTGAACGTATCCCAGCTTTTGATATTGCTTACGGTGATAGTGATAATGCACGGAAATGTTGATGTTGGATTACTACAGCTTTCATTGAAGAGTAAATAAATTATATCGAAGAGGAAATAAATGATATCAAAGAGTAAATAAATGACCATATCATCAATACTTCAGATGACTTTATAACATGATTGGTTGACGAAATCCGTTTGTTACTTTTCCTAAATATATTTTTATCCGTGTGTACGTTTTTTAATTGCAATACTTGACTTTTTCCGACTTGTTTGTTTACCAATTCTTTTAACAATGATTCAATCGACTTAATTTTATCACTGATAACCAAAAAACCGGCAAGGACAATAGTTTATAATTTTATGCAGCTACGTATGCACGAAACAATTTTAAAAAAATTTTTTCCAAATTGTACCTTTACTTCCAATTATTCGAGTGCACATGCAGTACGCTGCACTTTTTTTAGGAAAGAAATAATGGTACAATCCACAATGCGCTCATGGGTACATGAGTTTCAACGGAGAAGTTCATTTTTTTTCACATTTAATGGTCACTTCATTCCCCATTAGACTCAACCGCTGTATAGAAAGTTCTCTCTCTAGGTTTTTATTCTCCATTTCGTAGCTCGCGGTTGGGTGCTTACATTTGTTCATTAATTTGTTTACGGCCGTTATGTGCTGCAGAATACTTGCTTTTATTTTTATTCAAAGCGCAGTTGCCCTAAAAGGTAAAGGAAGCCCAGAAACTCGTGATAAATATGAATGAAAGCGAAATATTGTTCAGTCGAGGGAATGACAAAAAAAAAAAAGAATTTTCTTTTACGGAATTGCTAATCATTAGCTCGCAAGTAGAACTTAATTAATTCACCATAGCACGAGTGTCTTTTTGCAGAAATGATCTGATGATTTACAAATATGTTTTACTGATTAATGAATTGCTTCGAAGACACATTATCGCAAACGTTTCACGTAACGGTCATTCAAATGAGTAATAAAATCGATTACACATAACTCGGAAAACATGCGTATGCGATATACGGTTACCAGGTTCATGATCATTGCTACGCACACGTTATCTAATCTACGACGACATTAGTTTTGCTTTACAGAGTGCGCGACGATAAATTGTATTACAATTGTAATAGGGATCAACGACCGCTTACGAGTGAAGTGATCGAATTACAATCGACATATTAACTAGAGATTTCCCCAAGAAGATTGGACGCAGCACGCATTGACGTCACTCTCGTCGGGGAATCTCGGATTAAAAAATATTATAAGTAAGTTTCAAATTAAGCGGAGTTCATTGATGAAAAACAAATTAAACGTTTATTGATTTTTTGTCGTTTGACGAAAATATCATTGATTCGTATCTTTCGCATTTTTACCTGCGAAAAATAAATGAAAAATATGTAAGAGATATAATTTTGTTTTGTAAATATATTCGCGTGGCAAATATGTAGCTTGTTTTATTTTTATACAATCACGAGTCTCACCACAGAGAAAAGTTATTTTAGACTTTTATTGTACAAAATCCTGCTGGGTTAGTTGAGTAATAAATAAAGTTGAGCGCACGCTATTAAGTTGTCAAGGATAGTTTTAAAAGAAGCTTCGTGCTCCGATGAGACTTTAACGTTTCTTCAATGTTATTACCTCAATTTACTGAGAGTAAATAAACCATTGAATGCCGCATTCACTTTTATGATTATTTACATAAATTTGCACTCAAGTTTGTCGTTATATATCTCGAGTTAAAAGTTACTAAACGAGATATAAAAGATAGTACAAGAGAACTTCGATTCTTATCACTTTTCAGTGAATATTCTGTATTTTCTCCAAATAGTATCGGTAGAATGAACATTTCAGTTACGGAAATCAAATCGAAATTGTATTCCCAAGTATTTTCGATCGGTTAGCGAAAAATAATACCGGAGACCAACGACTTTATTGCGATAACCAATCACAGTGCTGTCGCCATCACAAGCTGTCAGGTGGTACGACTAACATCGGCTTGTCGATGTTACTTATCGCAACTACCACCGATGTTTGGATGGCACCGGCGATCTACGAGTTGTTTCCCATTACCAATCGCTTTCCGTCTATAACCAACCGGTTGGTACGTGCTACGAGTAAAACTTTTTACGGAGGTGAACGACGCCATTGTTTAAAGTGACAAGTAGTTGTACATTGACGAGGGCTTGCAAAAACTGAAAGTGAAATGCATTGAATATGAAAGTAATGAAACGACATTGTAGTTTCTTGAACCAACCGAGTCGTTGGCGCTATACTAACTCTATTCCGGTTGATTGTCGGAACCAATGTGTCAGTTTCCCCAAGTACTTTTTTCACTCCGTGTACAAAGTATTTATGTAACATAGAAATAATTTCAAAGTCGAACGTTTGCCGGATCGTTTTCATATCTCAATAGCCAATGCATGTCGAGTATCTCGGCTTTTATAGCACGAGACGGATTCTCGAAGGTCCACATGAGGCGCCAGTTAGTCCGCGGTTTTTATCGAGCGACGATCATCCGATACTCTAACCGCGGACATGCTCGCGGCTCGCGACACCACATTCAACAAGTACCGATGACTCGATAATCTCGTAATGTGATAGTAAAATATCATAAGATATAATTTTTTTCAAGAATATTCGAAATACCGCAAAAATTATTCTGGTAATAATATTTATTATTCCGTAAACCATACTCAATACTTAGTTGTCAGTTGTAGTGAGTACTCACTACGAATTACTCGATGTTACTATAGCGTACTGCAGGTATACATCGTAAACGAATATACGAGGGCTATTTGAAAAGTTTCCAGCCTTTTTAAGAAAAACACATATTTCGAAGCAAAAAAAAACATGTATTTCTCGACGTCCCATCTTTTTAAATCGTCAGAAAAAAATTGATTGTCTAAACCTGAAATATTACTGGTTTACGGCATTTTCCATCTCAGAATTTGACTTATATTTTTTTCCACCGAGAAATTTTTTCAAATTAAGAAACAGGAAAAAGTCGCTGAGAGCTAGATCTGGCGAATAGGGTGGGTGCGGATGCAATTCAAACTTCAATTCGTTCAATTTTGACATTGCGACCATGCACGTGCGAACCCGAGCGTTATCCTAGTGAGACAGGATTTTTTTCTTGGCCAAATGCGGACGTTTTGTTTCTTAATTGTGGCCTTTTATTTATCCAACAATGCAGCGTAGTACCATCCGTTGATTGTTTCACCCTTTGCAAGGTAATCGATAAGAATTATTCCACGGCTATCCCAAAAAACTGTCGCCATCACTTTTCCTGCAGAGAGAACCATGGCTTACTTCGGAGTTGGTTTCCCCACCGCAATCCACTGCATTGACTGTATGTAAGTAAGAGCATGTAAGAGCTCGTAAGAGCATGTAAGGCGAAGCGAAACATATATGGGTGCGATAGAGACAAAAGCAATTGGCCTTTCACGGTGGAATGAAAGAAAAACATAGGTAATGCGTGTAAGTGTTGAAATATCGACTCGCCTTAAGAGGGATTCTAAACTTGTATGTTATGTTATGTTATGTACACGTCGCGACGCACGAATGAAATGAAACTTCATTAGCACAGAAACGAATACCACATGAATCGATGATACTGATGTGCGTAAGGAAAAGGGGTAAGAATGATTGAGAGGTTAGTGTGCAAGAAGTAGACTGAAACACATATTAAATCACTTGCACAACAAATAGTAATTAATGTTTATTTTATTATTGATATTTTTGTTTGAAAAAATCTTTTTATTTATGATACATTTTCAAACAATCGGTAAACTAAGAATTAGTATTTTCATTTCGGCTATCATCTTCAGTCAATGGGGTATTCAATTCGAGAATATTCATAATTGGATTGCGGTAACTAAGATAAGATATACAATGTATTTTATCAGGATTTTTTGGAAAAACCACGTTGATTATTGTACTTTCTTTAGTTGTCGGATCATTTCTACTGTTAATCATATTAAATGAAAATTTTACACTGAGAAATTCGAGCGACGGTTGAGATTCTGGCATTAAAAAGTTGACGTTAAAATCTCCCGCAACAATTACAGGTTGTTCAGAGTAATCCACAGGTTCTCCAATTACTTCTAAGAGTGATTGAGACTCTGCAATTGATTAGACGTACGTTCGTATAACCTAGGCTCGAAAGCATTTACAGAGGTGTCAGATAAGCATTTCCCATACGTGATTTTATTTCTAAACGTATTAAAATCAATCGTTGCACTCCCACTGCTTCGTTCCACCGTAACGATTGATCGGTTCATAGAAAGAATTCGACAAGCAGTGTTGATCGTTATAATTTCACAATTTTCCATGCTTTATTAAAATGTTACTCTTGTTAAAATTCATACTGGCTTTATTAATTCTTTGGTTACTTCACTCTTATTCTGTATCTCGTTTCTCTATTGTATCGGTATCTGTTAGTGATTGCTTCTGAAATATGTTTAACTGTACCGTCTCGCTGGAACTGGCGCTGCAGCAGCGATGGGAATGTTTCGGCACAGCATCGCAATTGTTTCGTAGCTTTTGCTGCGTTGCAAGCAGCGCACGTCGACCTGATTCCATTGTTCACCGAGAAATTGATGAGCCAGCGACGGTCGTGATATGCGCTCTACGTGCGACAATAGGATCGATTTCGAATCAGCAAAAAAATTGTTATATTGAAAAGCGTGGATTAAACTATAATGAGACGAAAGATACAGCGCGAGAACAGGTATTTAAAATATCTATCAGGTATCAGGACAATATTAACGTAAATCCTGAGAACCATTGTGTTACTCTTCCATCTTTGCATAATTATCGAATATAAATGCAAAGGAATGTCTTAGGCCGTGGATTCTGGAGAAATACTTTTCATAATTATAAATCTAAATTTGATTCAACCTGATAAACGAGAAAATTTTTATCAAATATGTTGATTAGGTGAAACAAATGGTATACGAATAAAACATATCAACACGATTGTACGAATATAGCTATGTTTACTTTTACAGGACATACATATCGACGTGTAGAAGTACAAGGTTCCTTACAATCTTGAGTTCCGAGGGTTTAAGGTCGAGAGTGAAGAGTGGCGGCTGTGCTCGTCTCCATTACGTTAGAACTGGACGCTAGAAATAAGTCTGAGGGTGTCCCGAGACTCGAAGCGTCATTGACAAGAGAAAACCTTCGGAGAATTCTGTCCCTTACGTTTTCCACCCTTGACAACTATTGGTTCCATTCGTCTCACTCATTGTACCACGCCTCTTTCTTTGTGAAAGAATGTCGTCGTCCTCTGCCATTTTATCCCCTTTTCTTGACGTTGTATAGTATATCTACTTACGTCCTTCGTATATTATATACAATATCCGTTCCAGTAGCGAGAAAAATTCGGATAGAGCCCTTACGACCTCTCCACAAAAAAAGCGATAAGTCCTTCTCGTTGTATATGCCAACTGAATATAAACATCGACTTTCACTCGTTATTCTTGCTGCTCAATTTTCTTTTTTAGAATGGAAATTGTATACGGGATTTGTTCTTTTTTTCTTTCACTTATCAGTTATTCCGTCACTCACGAGAAAATCACAATTTTTATTATCTCAACTCGATCGTATTGATAGCAACCGTTTCATATCGAAAAGATCTTGCAGATGAGCAAACCTCCCTTGCGATAAGTGATTTTCTCTGCTCGATTAAAATCAGTACAAGTGAGTCGTCTCGCGTCTGACTTCTCAAGAGCTTTTTCCGCTACTTCTCTTATTAAGTACAAACACACTTTAAATTCAAGATACAAAAGCGTTCCGGTATTGACCAAGCTTAGCAAATTACACCCAACGAAACTTTTACTGCTGTGCAGTTACGACACGATAGTAAACAGTTGAACTTATCAGCAAGCAAACTTTAAACATTTTTTCCAACTCTCCTTCTTGAATTCGCTTCCACGATTCATTAGTAGAGTTTATAAAAGAGCATTGAAGAGGAACAGCGAATGTAGCAATAGCATCAGCACGTCTGCAGTTGGTTGGCGTCGGGTATCGTTGGGCTTTTCTCGGTCCAAGCTATACGCTTGCCACTTACCTTGCTACCGGCGTTTCGCTAAACTACTCGAATACGTGATAGAAAGTCTTTTGCAACGTTTCCCAGGTGCTGTATGCAACTAATTTCCGATAGTGCAACATGGTTTGAGAACCGGCAAGAGCTCAAACAACTTCGTTAAAAGTGTCGACTCTCCTCTCTGGTAATCACGTCTGACTATACCGCGTGTATTCTACTTCTGCTGAGCGACAGAGGGCGACTCCGACGATGCTGATTCATCCGTCACTTCTCACTTTGGTTGTTTCTTTAACTTGTGGAGTATACGTCGAACGGGAATTCTTACATTTATAAAAGAGGCTGGCTTTTCACCCAAGAATAGTAAAGGTACATAATAGAACTATTTACTATTGTCCGGATTGTTACTACGTCCGTTAGACTTTCGTCAGATTTTCGTCTCCAGTTTCATCAACAATAGATTCCAAACGGTTATTGATTCTACCTTTCGTTCTGCTAAAAGGCATGACCACTGTGTTGTTAACTGGACAACTGAGAATAAATATTTTTATCCCGACTAGGGTTGTCCTGGGCAGAAATTTCGTGTGGTTTGTCCGATTTTTTGTTTGGAGTTGAAAAAACTAGTGCCACGAGTATTCGTTGAGCCTGAAACTAACACATTTTTAAATCTCTTAACTGCAATAAATTATTTTTAAATCAGTCATTTTCAATAATTTCGATAAACATTTGTGTCAACTAAATCTGACGAAATCACGTAAACCTCAATGAAACCCACATAACATTCGCTATGGCTTTCCGAACAAAGTCAGGACTTGAACGATGTAGAATTGATCATAAGAAATCGTTATTCTCCGAAAGAACTTGAACAAAAATTATACAAGATGTGTCAAATTAAATTTACTTTTCCGGTCATGTACTGAGAAAAGACGTAGTTCGATGCAGCCCGATTCAACATGAGCTTGAGCCAACGATACTTAGGTTAAGCCAACTAATAATTATTTACTTCAACATAAATTATAACTTGATTAAAACACGTGTTACGGTTGGCTCAACTTGACCGTTAGTTCCACCCTATCTAACTTTACGCTGAGTTTAGCCAACTAAATTTAGCTTGGTTAAACCTTATCGTTCAACCTAACCTAACTCCTTTTTCAGGGTAAAAGTGCTACCAGTACAATTTATATTTTCCATTATTCCAGCATCACAGTATATCATTCACTAAGACGTAAATTTAATTGGGATCTGCTTTCATATCACTTTAAATTTGATATAAACTCCCTGCTCTATACTCTACTCCCTAGGCAGTAAGAAAGTAGACGGTAGATGCGTCGTTTTGACCTCGAACATAATTCTTTCTTCCCTTCTTCTTGATACCAAGAGACTCATTAACTCTCATATAGCGGGGACGGTGCTGGTTTCTGCTACAAGTTGCCAAGCTTCAGTTTGCTCTTGGTACGCTGCGATGTCGTTGCTCGTCCGAATGGAGACGCCTGGTAAGGTACACGAGAATTTTCCACGTGCCACGCGACTCTATACAACTAGGATCAGTGCAACATGGACATATTACACGCTTCTAATCACGGTGGCAATGAAAGGGATCCAGACCGTACTAACCATTTTCTGTCCTTAATTGATAATTAGGGAGACGAAGACTATGAATTCGATCCTCATTAACGTTGTGATGGAAAAAGGAGGCGACGAAGGCGAAAACCCCCGCGCGCGTTACTTTCTATTGGCCTACGATTCATTATGCTTACTCTCCTGTGTCTCTTATCTTTGAATTTCGACGATGAGGGGAACTGTACGAACATATACTCCGAGGGTATTTATAACGATGGTGCCCCGTGGAATATTTTCTCGCCTTGGCAGTCTGGAACGTAAACATTACACGCAATCATTGGCTACTTAAGGGCACACTATAAAGAGTTTTATACTTTCTGAACCCTTTTTTATACTTGTTTGAAGATTTCACGAGATTTTCAGCTTCGAGCCAGTTGAAAAAGTTGTAAATTTCAAAGTAACGATAAATTTTTTAACGGAAATAAGAATTAGTTTGGAATATCTATTTCGATCCTTTTCAACGAATGACTTTTAACTGCAGCTAGGTTCTATATATTCTTCATGTTTCGTCTTTTATCGCTCGTGTAATCAGTGAGCACGTCTGTCTGTCTATTCGAAAGTAGTTTAATTCAACCTCGCTTTTCTCGACACTGTCGAGGACAAACTCTCCGGTTCGTTGATGGGGAGAGAATTCTACGTGAACAAAATTAACGATCTTTCGTCCTAGATTCGCAAGAAACCCTCTGTTCAATTGTCTTAAGGTAGTTCGAAGGTAATTCGATTATACAGCAATCATACATTCAGAAGAATTTCGTTTTAATCTACTAATTTAGCGGTTTCAGGTGGCGAACAAAATATTTGGTTGATTGAATGGAATACTTGGTTGATCGTATCAACGGTTAGTTCAATCGAATGTTTTTTAAAAATTTACTATAACAGTTATTTCGTTGAATCAACCAAATGGGTTACGTCGATGTTAATTCTGTAGATTCAAGCGACTTTCTTCTCAGTCTAATCATTCAAGTAATTAAACATTCAGATAATAACATTATTTAATATATCTTTAGTCGATTCATGTATTTTGATTAAATATTTATATATTTTATTACATCGTCTAGTCGGAATAACAAGGCTACATCCGGCGTTTTATTGTATCGTAATAATTCAAATATAATTAGTAATATAACGTCGTTCCGTACATCCCATTCACATTAAATATAATATATTATAAAATAGAAAGTGAAATATGTGATATCGTTATGCGAGGAAATCGAACTCAGTGTTTTCTAATATATCACCAGCATTCCCAAAGTACTTAGCGAAAGTATACACGCGTTTTAAAATCTTTTCGAGCTCACGTTTTATTCGTGCTGTGTACCGTGCGGAATCACTTTCAGCTGCCGTTTTCCACAGTTCTCTTTCTTTTCCGTATGGTTTTTTCCTTTTTCTTCCAACTAGATCCTCAACGTTTATTTCGACTCTTTTTCCGATAGCTCTCAATCACAAGCGAACGACGAGCTTTCGCATCGTGAATAGAAATAAAAAAAACTGGGAGAATACGAATCGAGCTGCGGTTCCTTCATAGTTCTTTGCTACTGATTTTTTTTTTTTTTTTTTTTTCGCTACCGAGATTTTCCGACGGCCATTCAAAACCGTGGCCATAATTATTCTCTGTCGATATCTATTCTAGCTCGACACAATTGTAGACGTCGAATGGTTATTGACAACGATAATGAAAAACCGTTCGATAACGTATCATTCAAAATTCAATTAGACACGTGATTCTTGTGGCTTTTATTTATCGAAGTTAAACTCACGAGTTTCAATATCTCGAACAATTTTATCTCACGAATTTATATTCGGAGCTTAGCATATTTTATTTTGACAATACCCATCGGAGGTTTGTAATCAATTCGTGAGATCTCGATTAATAATTCCACGATGCTCTTTGCACGTTATAGATAAACCAACGTTTTATTTCGCTCACTTTCTTACTTTCTCTCGTATTAACCAAGCGGTAGTGCGAATAAAATCCTTATCTTTTTCTTTCAACTTGGGATAATATCCTTAAGTCATCCGATATTAAGCGTCGCACTTAGCTATATTGTAGAAAAGGATTTTGCAAAGCGCGATTACTCTTTTTTATTAAGATCTTGTGTTTCAATAGAAACGTACACGTTGGTTAAATTATATCAAATAAAATAAATAAAACGTAAATACATGTCGCCGGTTTATTTATGTTCTATATAATTCTCCTATGTCAATTTAAAATTGATGGATCAAAAAATATTTCAAGGTTATGCGTCTGGAACAATCCTTATCTTTAGTATCCGTTTTTTATTATTATTGTCGTTTTACTTGTTTCTGTTATCAAAGTATTTAATAATTAAACTGTGCTTACGTGCAACGTTGATTTAATTCGCAAAGTTATAGTTTCTATTAAGCCAAATTATCTTACTTCTTGACGGGGATACGTGGTTCAAGACGTAATTAATTAAATCAAGTAGCGAAAAGACTTAAAACAGGATGACAATGTCATTGCGGTACTTGCGGTAGCAAGTTGGTTACACTGAAAACATTGCAACTTGCCAGAACCAACAATAGCGCCCGAACACTATTGACAGCTGGATGAATCAACTTATTTATTGGATCAACCAACTCGTTGATTCATCCAATTATTATTAGCTTTGAAGCGCCCAAGTTGGCTCTAGCAACTAACTATTTTCCTCCGATTGGAGTTCCATCGATGTTGAACTATCAGTCACAAACTACGCGACGCTGGTTGTTGATTCTTGAAATGTAACAATGGATCGAAACTGACTGATAAATGTTAACAATGCAGGGCGCAAGCGTGTAGACAACACTGCAGCGATTAGTGTCGACAAGACTGGTTCGGACCATTGCTGTCTTTCCATCATCGAACAGGCTTTGTAAGCCAATAGTGCCAACACACCAATAGTTGCCTTGATTGGCTCAACGATAGCCGAACGTCTGCAGCTTGTCCTTAATAATTGTTAACAACGTGGTGCATCACTGATTCGTGGAAATCATGTTCAATACTAATGACGTCGAACATCACGTCGGACATAGAGACGCGTGATGCCAGAGTGAAAGATTCGATTGGTAAACGTACGGAAATCGACATTGAATACGTTACTACTTCGGACAGTATCGATTCTAACCTCCTTCATCGTGATGACATTGCTACTGACAACCTTCCATCTAAAAGCGATATATAATAATGCGAAACAGATGTAAGTGTCTGAGATTCCCGGCGTCGTAGTTGTTAGAGCTAATAAAATGTTTAGTGTCATTTAAAATGAAAGCACTCACGGTGGTCTGGCTATAAAGCACGTGATTCCTGTCTACATCGTGGCTTGCAGCCAATATTGGTGATTCAGCGTTAACACGCGTCGCTCGGTCGTTGTTAACATCCCCTGCAAGTACCAACGTTGTAACAATATTGATAGAGAGTCTTGGTACAACGCAGAAACCTTGGTAGCTATGGAACTGGCCCGGTATCGCGCTACTCATGAAACCTCACCTGGTAAAGAGACGTTATCGTTAATATTTGTAATACGAGTGCGCGGATTATCACGCCGTAAACTCGCTGTGGCGAATGTTAACTCGATAGAGTCGAATGAGAAATGATGGTCCATGACGCTCTGACATTTCTCGTAATTCCGTGGTGTACAAAGTTTTCGATCATTTTTTTTTCTTCCTCCTTAAAAAATACAAAGAGACTCTAAACTTTAGCCAAAGAAGGTTTTTCAGTGCTCTTCATAAAAAATTCAATATAAGGTAGCGAATTTGTCCCACTGAGAAGTTTCAGCCTATATTTTCTACTCCCAGAGGTAAAATCACACTTTGGTGGTAGATATATATACCTGAAAACACACTTTATAAGACCGTGGAATTAAAATTTTTTTAGGAATTTTTTTTTTATGTACGTCGCTCGGGGATCCATCATACCCACTTTTTTTTTGCACGTTTGGTAATATGGATCATAAACACATGGCTCGGGATGTCTTGGGTACAATCTGGGAAGGTAGTATACATGTGAAAGAAAGAATATTGCAAAGGTTTTAAGGTTCCAGAATACCAAGTTGTAAAACCGATCGTATATGTTATTTATTTATTTAGGTTCTTTGAGATACACGAACTCGAGTACGTCTGCGCGTATAAGGCATTGAAAACTTGATTGTACCAAGTTCACACGTCGAATAAATCATCCAGCTGCTTCCCCCATAGAAATAAGGGGTTTGCAACATATATAAAAGATATATTTTTGATATATAAAGTAACTTGTGATGAAAAAATCTATATTTTGGATATATTTTAGGATGTATGCAAAGTACAAATATATTTCAGATGTATAGAAAATATACTTGAAATGTATTTCCGATATATAAACCGACGAAAAATGTTATACGTCGGATATATTTTTGGTTATATTAACCGCCCATGGAGATTCCGTGCGTGTTGTCGGTACAAAAGAGCGTGATTTAGATTTTTAAGATTTCGTATATGTGTCACCAGGCACTGTTCGTTCTTACCTCATTGGGCTTTATTCACAATTAAAATCCTAAATACAGCGTAAATTTAATGAAAAAATTGACAAATGATTTCGAAGAAGTAATCTATATATCCACAAATGCAAATCTTTACATCTGTTCCACGTACATGTACGTTTAAATCGAACGGGCGTGAGACAAGTTCGTTGCGATATGTCGCAAAACAGCAGGAGTGGTATACACAAGTATACAAGTAAGCAATTAAGATAGCCGACGAAGGAGTCGGTCGTACCATAACGTTGGATTTCCTGGCACTCGGTCGGCACTCGATGAGGTCTCCTCTTGGCCGCAGGCCTGTACTCTTTGGGTACGCGTCGAGTACGATCGCATGTAAACGTACGCGGACACGTGATAGCATCGTTCGTACTGGGTTCTTTGCTGAGCGGCGGTACTCGTATATAAATCGATTCATTATATAGCCCGCCTGCTCGGGTATCGATTATTATCGTTCACTTATGTCGATTTATTGCCGCGTGGCCGCCTCGTTACTCCACGGCGTTGGCGCCAGCACGTACATACCACACCAGTGTCCAGGATCGAGAGAACGCGAGCATAACAGGGAGCTGCAACGGGAATACACGCGAGATTGTACACCAGAGCGTATTACTCCAACCGTATTTACGTGTGTTACGCATAACATTGCACACACGCCAGTCTATATGCTATAGTTCGTTATGGAATAGCAGTTGGTTTACATCACAGGCCGTCGGGAGTACGTACCAACACGTTCGCCAATTGCCTGATAATTATGCGTGGACGTATGTTACGCGGTTATGTATTCGCGAGTTCTATACGCTCGTTAAGTCAGGGGCTCGTGTAGTCCGTCGTTTGACTGTTCCGGACGTCCGATCAGACATCCCACCTTCAAACGTATGGGATAAGGGATATACCAAGAGTTAAGCTTGTTGGCTCGACTCGTCCCGTAGTGTATATCTCGTCTGTAATACTCACGCATGCTACATTTGGCAACTCCGAATGTACTTATGCACGCCTGTAAATGTCGCTCGGCCAGACAGACGCAGATATACAACAAGTCGACGGTACACCTCGTGAATTGCATACAGAGATTATCCGTCCGGAATGATGACGGGAATATCATTTACGTATGTAGATATGATGGACATTCAGAGATTACCACGATGGGTATGCACGCGGTTCAGAGGAAGATGCGCATCCCGAGGTCTGCGCATTTGCGAAATTTTCATTTAATTTACAAGCATCGCTTTGATATCATTCTAAGGAAAACTGCAAATGGATTCCGAGATCTTTTTAGCTTTTGTAATTTTTTTTTATATCAATCACTGCTATTTGCATATTAATTACCATATATTTCTAGATTGACAAATGTTATATTCTCGGAACTTGGAGTCTCTGCATTATCTTGTTCCAGTTGTTGCATAGTTGTCAATAACAGCGCGGCGTCACAGTTATATTGTTGTTAGCTCAACAATGTAGACACGCAACCCCTCTTCGATCGTAATATCGACTCCTCGTATGGATACCGAATGTCACGTATCAATCACACCCCGGTGCATTCACGGCTGTCCCTTTAAAGGGCTCACCCGGGCGTGCTTCATTTCTGTCGCTACTTCAATGCACCTCTGGCACTCCGGACGTTATCTCTGTTTCTTGCTTTCTCGTTTCCTCAATTGATCCAGGAGCCTTGGGAAACAAAGCTTGAGAGGTCAACGTATATAGCGTTGACTTGTCATGAAATAAAACGACGTTCCAGATGTACATTGCTATGGAAAATTCTACATTTGTACTATTCGAAGTATCCAATCCTTTTTTCACTATCTTTCTTTACATCGAAACGTTCAATTTCAAATGATTCAATATTGTTGACTATGCAATGATACGTTCTGCTAAAAGAAATGCGAAATAATGGCAAGAAAAACATACACAGAGTCAACAGTTGTTACTCCCGGTTCATATCCTGAAAGTTTCGAGAGACCAGCAGTTGCCACGAGTTGCAGAACCCATATACTCACGGACCCACTCGAGTCTCAATAAATTCTCCAAGCTCATGGTTCAGGGTGTGGGGGGAAGAGGGAGGGATTTCTCTTACTTCTGGCGAGACGAGACATAGTTGCGAAAGTTCGTTGAGCGGAAGTGACGTATGTTACATGACGCGCGCGAAAAGGAAGATGGGCGTGAGTACTCGCTTCCTTTCCGGTGATTACGCGATATGGCGGTACGAGCTCAATTACGCTGAACCTGGATTAGTAATATTATTTCGTGGTAAAAGATGCCCTAAAACAACGCCAATTTTTTGTATTTTTCGACCTCTATGTTAGATTCGTCATTTTTATTTTGGTATTTCTCGCTTTGGAATCAAATTACTTTTGGGATTTAGTCATTTTGAATTTCGATATTTTGCCTTCGAAATTGCATACGTTCACCTCAAATGTCCGAATTTCTAGATTTTTAGTTCCGTTTCGAAATCAACGATCACAAAAACTGGTGAATACCGAATTACATTCGTATCATCGCGTAACTTATTGCATTTTAATTCGCCATTTTTTATGTCTGAATTTTTTTAGTTCAAATTCATAATCAGCAATCTCCAACCCCACGGATACCGAAGATTCATTCAAACCAAATCACTTTTTGCATTGTCGTCCGTCATATTATGCTCAATGCAGATATTATAAAACTACAAGCAAAAGAAATTCATTTAGTAGGTTTAGCCCAGTGGTTAGCGTTCTCATAGTTTGTATTTAGGTAGATGCAGGGTTAGGTTCGTGGAGGGCTTAGAATTCTGCAAACATAACTGTTGGTTATGGGGGTTGTGTTCGATCGTAAGGAGATCCAATTAATCATGGAATCAGTGAATTTATTATTTTAGCAATCGTATTTATTCAATTTTACTACACGAAGAAATATCGCCATGCGACTTCCTCGCTTTCACGTTGAGTATATGTCGCTAGTGTCGTGGCACACGTATTTACGCACACAAGAAAGCGGGACGGCGCGCGCAACTCTGCGTGCTCACGCATTGCACATTTGTATAACGAATCATGCCCATTGCTTTATCTCCAACGATAACTTTTAGGAGATCCTTACAAAAAAAAAACGGGTCTGTTGATAATTTCTTTTTTTCCAATATCAATAAAATAATTTTACAAATACAACTGCATAACGATCCTTTGTGAAGGATATTTTTTGACTTTACTTCACAACTGATAATTAATTCCAGAGTGACTATTCACGTTCTGCATAGTAGTCATCCTGGCCTGACCGAGAATCCGGCAGATTACCTTAATACTTACCGATGAGGCACTAGTACGGCTCGGATAGCGCCCTTGCTGTTGCCATTTCTGAATTTTAACGCAGAAGCTTTGTGGAATACAAATAATTTGGGGACATCTGACTTGTAAATATCCAAAAGAATTTTAGAGTCTAGAGAAGACTTGGCGCTATTTTCATGTAATCACAACCAATTAATGATCTAGCTACGAGCAATTTGTAGCATGCAACAATTTCGTAGACACAAAATCCTGCCTAGAAGTTGTCTGGGACGTTGTATCGAGACTTGCGTCGGTACATGTTGACGTTTCGGTACCGGGGTAAACATTCCGTGGGTGGGTCGCAGCAGGTCTTTGACAATTTGTATGTTGACATGCAACAATGTCGAAGGCACAAAGACCTGCCTAAAAGTTGTCTGGGACGTTGTATCGGGACTTGCATTGGTACATGTTCACGTTTCGATACCGCGACAACCACTCGGTCGGTGGTTCGCAGCAAGCCTTTGACAATTTGTATGTTGACATGCAACAATTTCGAAGACACAAAGGCCAGTTTAGAAGTCGTCTGGGACGTTGTATCAAGATTTGCGTTTGTACATGTTCACGTTTCGATACCGCGGCAAACATTTCGTGGGTGAGTCGCAGCAGGTCTTTGACAATTTGTATGTTGACATGCAACAATGTCGAAGACACAAAGGCCTGTTTAAAAGTCGTCTGGGACGTTGTATCAAGATTTGCGTTGGTACATGTTCACGTTTCGATATCGCGGCAAACATTCCGTGGGTGAGTCGCAGCAGGTCTTTGACAATTTGTATGTTGACATGCAACAATGTCGAAGGCACAAAGGCCTGCCTAAAAGTTGTCTGGGACGTTGTATCGGGACTTGCATTGGTACATGTTCACGTTTCGATATCGCGACAACCATACGGTCGGTGGTTCGCAGCAGGCCTTTGACAATTTGTATGTTGACATGCAACAATTTCGAAGACACAAAGGCCTGTTTAGAAGTCGTCTGGGACGTTGTATCGAGATTTGCGTTGGTACATGTTCACGTTTCGATACCGCGGCAAGCATTCCGTGGGTGAGTCGCAGGAGGTCTTTGACAATTTGTATGTTGACATGCAACAATGTCGAAGGCACAAAGGCCTGCCTAAAAGTTGTCTGGGACGTTGTATCGAGACTTGCGTTGGTACGTGTTGTACGTTTCGATATTGCGGCAAACATTTCATGGGTAGGTCGCAGCAGGCCTTTGACAATTTGTATGTAGACACACAACAATTTCGTGGACACAAAGGTCTGCCTAGAAGTCGTCTGGGACGTTGTATCGATACTTGCCGTAATACGTGTTGTAGGTTTCGCGACAGCAGCAACCATTCGGTGGGTGGGTCGCAGCAGGCCTTCACGCATATACATTAATTTAACAGCATTCCTATATACAGATCCACCGTAAACCCACCTCGATGCGATTCATCCTTGAAGACCGGTAGTACTGCGTTCTTTTCAACGACGATAAATCGAGGGCTATTAAGCGACGCAATCTAGCTTGACTGGTAAACAATGAGCTATCACGCGCAGTATTATTGAATACCCTGTATAAGCGCAGCATGATTTGCAGTCGACCGAAGGACGCATGGCCAAGTGCGCTGACCGGTTGAATATTAAATACTTATCCGGCATTGATGTCATTGTTGCTTCTGCTGTTATCGCTACTATAGCAGTGACCACCTGATGCATATAAGGCGCACCTACATGTTCATGTTTATGTGATATGGTAATTACTATCGTGACGCGTTGGACCGATGGTCTTTCATCGACCAGTTCCCTTGAGAATGAGAAATCCCTTCGCGTCGTGTAAATGTTTCACCGTCTCGTTTTTCTTCTCGTTGTTTTGGACTAACGTATCGTGGCAGAAAAAAAATATTTCATGAGATAATAGACGTGTTTTTTAAATTTACATTCAGAATATTCTTATCGAAACGAGTTTTTATACGATTTTGTTGGAACAACTTTCATGGGTTAGTTTTTTGGCGATGTGTGCTTAAAGTTACGATGTTTTACGTAGAAAATTACGGAAGGCTGTCAACAATAATAAAATATAGCTATTTCATCTGTCAATTTATATCCGATCAATGAAAAAATAACAGAACGAAAGGTTTTGAAATTAGTCTAATAACTTTTGAGGTTAATCGAATAACTAAAGATCTTCGCCGTCTACTTCTTTCTAGCTAACTTGCTCGTGCTCCAGTTTCTCTCTCGCACAGTCACTAATGCATTTAGGTGTTCCTCCTCCCACCCCTCTCTAGTTCACCCCTCGTGTTGCTCGTAAGAATATCCATAAAGTTTCATATAGGGTGACTGCGAATTATAAATAAATGAAATAATTACATTTAAAGTCGAATAGCTTTTGAGGTTAGAATTTCGTTCTGGCTTATTTGCTCGGGCTCCAGTTTCTCTCTCGCACAGTGACTAACGCATTTAGCTGTTTCTCTTTCCATCCCTCTCAAGTACACTTCTTGTGTTTCTCGTAAGAATATCCTTAAAATTACATTTAAACTAACTGAGATTTATAAATAAATGAAACAATTACATTTAGAATTGCGTTAATTTTCCGCTGCGCTGATATTTACATTTCTCTTTGGTTATCATTTTTGTCAACGTCTTCTCTTAACTCCAATACGATTATACGTAAGCCCGAGCGATCAGAATCATTTATACGACTTCTATTCGATAGCCGATAGCTTCTCTTTGTTTCGCATTCGTTGCTCATCGTGACAGCAATCAAAGCGCGTTTTTTCAGTTGTAACACGTTCTCTCGCAATGGAACTCATAACGTCGTATCCGTCTGTCTTTCATCAATGTGTTTCTAGCTATCGCAAGCTCTCAATTTGTTTATGTAACGAGACACTTTGGGTGATAATGTAATCTGGACCTCGCGCTGCTTACAGCAAGGACCACCGACAAAGGGACAGCGGGTCACTCAAAACATTCCGAAATAGAAACATTAAACACTTAGAAGTCAACTTACGACCGAAGTCTTTTCGATTATTGATACTAAAGAGGACTCGTACGTTCTCGGTATGATATGTAATTCATAGGCGACCGTCATAACAATGCGACGTCGATTAAAATTCAAATTATCTTCTCTTCAACAGTGACGAACACTATGACAGCGGATCGTCGTGACATAAAAAAAAACCAACGCGGTGGGTGGCCAATCGCGCAAGCTGAACGAAACGTTGCCATCCACTTGGTTGTTTCATTTGGTAGATCAATCGATCGTTATCATTAGCTCAACCACACCATTAACAAATAACTTAACAAGTGGTGTCAACATTACGATGCATTTTTACGTTTGGAGTCAAATGGGACTGGCTATTTGGAAACGAATCCTACTTTTGTGTTGCATCATCTCGACATATAAGTTACACAGTTATTGTATCCTCGCTTTGTACAAACTTTTTATACAATGAAAAACAGAGAAAATTCTTCGTTCTAATAAATGTACAATCCCCCATGGTATTAAACAGCAATATAAATGCAAAATATATAAAAGATACATAAAGAATAAGCGGCCCTTGATGAATACAAGAATGAGAAAATTCGTCTACAATCGATATGTATTCAAATTTTTGAATTCTTGTATTCATCAACTACCGCCTACTCACTCTTACGATTATTCATCTGGCTCTATACTGATTGACAATAGATTTCTTCGACGAAATTCCAAGAAGTGCCAACGAGATTCCTCCAAAATAAATCGTTATTGTCGGCAACTATACTGTTTCTGTCAAAATGTCGTCATGAACGTTTGATACCGAAGCACATTAAATTGTCTACATTACGAGATGTTTTATCTCTTAACAAGAATTGCAAATTTAAACTAAAACATATTATAAACAATTTAAAAATTTGGAAATCGACGACCCGAACTATACGAGGATTAAAGGATTTAATTATAGAATTGCACTCTTTTGAAAAAAAGGAGAAGATCATGCATCCATGAGCATTTTTTTTTTCAATTCGAACGAAGCATATTAGATCACATTAAAACGATTTGTAGTCGAATTTGCTCATTCTTGTATCGATGAACGGCTCCCTACTTATTTTCACCATAAGAAATAATATCTCGACAAAACAATTGTACATCTCGGATATTTAAAAAAAATATTTTAAAGCAAAAAAATTATCCTGGATGTATCGAAAATATCCTTGAAATGTATTTTTGATATATAAACCGATAAAACATTCAACGTAATTGAATTTTTAAGGATATTTCTTTTCCATGAGGAGAATAGCTTGCGATGTTTCAGTTCCAACATCCTCTGACTTGCTATTTTGACTCCGGCGATAACTCCCACGAAAACAAAAAGACGCAAAATATATTTTTATTCGTACACTGAGCGAAAGACTTTGTAAAATCGACTAATTCTGTGATTGTTGGTAACGAACAAAATATTTCGTTGCACAGCCAAGATTTATTCGATCAAACAAACAGAATATTTGTTAAACATAATATTTATTTTATTAAGAAAGGATTCCGTACAATTAACTAGATATTTTTATTGCTATCCGCAATCGCAATTTTAGTCGATTTTATTCAACTTTTCACTCGCCTCCTATTCAGGCTATTAATATTATTTTTTTAAATATATTTTTACGGTGAAATCTTCAATCATTCACATATATTTTCATTTCCGTAGGGCTATAACGGGGTTGTCACTTATGTACTATACGCCCTCACATCTGTCTGTATTTTTCACGTTGAAAATCCAGGTTTATTTCTCTTTCTGGGGAATACATATAAGGGTTGTACGATATTCTGTGTTATCCTTGCGCCTCGGGGACTCCTGATGCTCGATCCGTCTCTCTTTTTCATTATCTAGTTGACATTTATCAACTTCGCGTCTATACGCATAGGGTTTCTTGTTGTCTCCTTTTGATAATGGAAAATATCTTATTAACAACGATGCATTTCATACAAAATGTACGTCTCGCAAATAACGCGATAAATTACTCCGAGATGACATCGTACTCTTGTCACATTTACAGCTTGACAATAAATCTTTATAAATTACAGTTATTCACTTGAAACTATCTAATCTATTTATCTATTTTCCTACTTTGTATACGAAACGAAAAGCAATTTTTATTTATTTATTTTTTTAAGTATTTGAAAAATCAAGATTTTATGCATTTTTTAGTAATTGGTGATAAATTCTATAACGAAAAAGTATCTTTGAGAGAATAACTTTCCATCAAGTTTCAAGATTAAACTGCTGCGAAGTGTGTAAATCAAATTCGTATTTTCAAAGAGCAATTGTCGTCTGTAAGGCAGGTGTATTCTCTTAAACATAAATTACATAGGAGAAGTTGTTTTGGATTGTACGAACGACAGGTCATTCCATATAACACGTTCAATATAACATTTGGAATGTAAGAACATTCGGATGAGCGTTTATACAAGCGCACTGGATAATTGCGTCTGAAAGATCGTAAAGCTGACGTTAACAGCTTTTTACGATGGGGGCGTAGACATACGTCGACGCGAGAGGCTTGCGTTATTATTATTATGGCAGAGACGGTGTTGCTGCGTGAAGCTAAAAATCGTACTGGCATATTTCTTGACATACTGCCAGTTTTTACATATTGGTTGTAGCGGTAGTCGATGTCGTGGGTGCAACAGTTAGTTCATAAATTTTTGGTGAAATTGCCGGAGCGAGATTTGGTACACGTTGAATGAACTATTGCCGTGCGTCATCCGTTTGAGGAGAAAAAAAAACGGTTGATACTCGTCAGTAATTCCAATGAGAATCCGATGTTACAGGCGTGATTTTCAAGCATCCAGCATTGGCAGTTGATTCATCGAAATAGTTTAATTATCAAATATCTTTCGAGATATTAAAAATTAAAGAGTCAAATGAATTGAGTCATTTTAAATAAAAAAATTAATTGGTTTGCATCCCCGAGCAAAGAAAACTATCTGCAGTTCATCAAACGTACGCATTTTTTTGTACACAGGTCTGCACATATGAAATCTTTGAAGTTGATAAATAATACGACTTGAAAAGTACGAAGAAAAGAAATATTTTCATGAGCAAAATATATTTGTTTGCAATTCATTTCGTCTGCGCAAATTTTTGTTATATTTTTATTTTCTCGTAGTGTTTAGGTTACACCGATGTACCAAATTGATTTTTCAAAGCGTCATTTTTTTTGTAAGAATACTTCGTTCGATCCGAGGATAGCGGAATTTCCATTTGAAACTCTTACGCAAATGTTACGTAGAAAATTTCGTACAAAATAACTTGTTAAAAAATGTTCTACAGAAGTGAGTATGTCGTCAAACTAAAGAAATATTTCAATTATGAAAATATTTCATTTTTTGGTCCTTTTCAAGTTGATCTTTTTAACAAGTTGCAAGTATTTGTAAGTGCAATTGCAACGCTATTAAATTCTATTATTATCAGGTAACTCAGCCGCCTTAAGACGATGTGCTACATGTCGTTTTTCTCTCTTAGATCGTTATGCGTACAAAAAAGAGAGAGAGAGAGAGAGCAACATTTACCTATCGCGCAGATTCTCCGCTACGATTGATCTATCGGATCAAAAATGACAACGAGTCATGTGGATTTTAAGCGGCTACAATCTCTAGGACATGAGGGAGTTACTGGTTAAAGAAATCTCACATATGCGTTTACGTTTCGGTCTCTTGGTGCAGACCCTCTTTATTTAATCCTGTAAGTGTATAATAAAAAAATAACTATAATTATAGTAACTATAACTATAACTGTAGTTACTATAACTGTAGAAACTATAACTATAGCCATAACTATAACTATAGTAACTATAACTATAACTCTAGTCGAACGATAGTCGTGAACGTAATTTTATGTGATAAAAGCGAACATTCTATTAGCACTGATTCAGGTTTATATTGTTATTGTGGTTCGTCCTACAGGATTGTTACACTAACTGTGGGTTTTATTTATATATTTTTTTAAATGTGACTACATACACTCCTTTCTTTTTTTATTATACACTTACAGGATTAAATAAAGTTCCGAAGAGGGTCCGCACCGAAAGATCGAAACATAAACGTATATCTGAGATTTCTTTTACCAGAGAAGCTCCCTTACGTCCTAGAGATGGTTGCATGGTAGCCCCTTAAAATCCACATGATTCATACTTATATACGATCGTTTACATCATTCAACGATTAAAAAATTGGAACGGTCAACTGTAGAATGGTAAGACACAATTCACTGTTCTCTTTTATATGAAAGATCAATCGTGATAAAGGTTCATTACAGTTTTTGTTACCGACCGAGGGATTTCACATGACATTTAGATTGAGAAGACGAAAAGCGTCGTATTAATTTCAGTTTAGTTGCACGCGCATGCTACTATAATCGCTTTAGTTCAAATACATCTGAGTACAGCGTATGTTTTACGCGTTAAAGATACTGACAAGTGTGACGGAATGGGAAACGCGCTGTCGACGGATTTCCAACATTTTCGAGTGTGTCGGTAGATGTTTGTGAGCTCGCGTGGGACGCCAAGACAAGTCGAAGAGTTGTCGCGAACGCCACAAAGCGCGCGCTAGCACACATTCTCTAATTAGAGTGCGAGCGTGCAACTTTGTACAGGCTCATACAATTTGAGCTCAGAGGCACGAGGCTCAACGAGATACAAGCACAGGGGCGAGCAATCACGAGAAGAACACCGTGTTGGGTGAAGTTACATTCTCGCGAGCGACGAATACGACGACGTCGTCCTACATACCACTTGGCGCGTACGTATACCGCCTCGCCCGCATTGCCAATTAAATTGGTCGATTAATGCGAATCGCTGACGGCGTACGCCACGACAAGGCCATCAATAAAATCCACTCGTGTGTAATAGCTCATTACGATCTTTCAAGACTTTTCCGTTTTTTCTTTCGACTTTTCAACCTCCTCCTCTTCCTCCGCCTCCTCATCGTTTTCTCCTTTTCTCGTTCTTATTCTTGTTCCTTTTCTTTGATTCATCTCATCACCCTGAGCACACTTATGCTGGCAGTGAAGAAGAATCCGGATTCTATAGCTAGCTGCGCGAGGGCGTACAACACTTATAGGTAATTCCGATATCTCGTTCGGCCGCTTCAATTATTTTCACGCCTTCGCGATTATATAATGTTAGTTGTGAAAAGTCACTCTGCGCTTTTTGCTGTATGTCTTTTCAATTTAATAAATGTTTACGATGTGTCTGTAACTGTGTGTTGAATGTACGTAAGGGAAAAACTTCAAAGCGTATCTGTACTGTACTAAAGGATTTTATTTGTTTAAACTGTTGTTCCATTCGGAGTTTCCATTCGGATAATATAGACGCGAGCGCACAACTTGTGAATCGAATTTGATCTCGTTCAAAGGAGTTTAATTTGACGCTATCTCTCAATTCGTTCCTTCCTCTGAAATGAACGATACGATTTACAGTTAAGCGTATACAATATATTCAGTGAGTTGGGTCTGACGGGCCGCGGGGGCTATGATAACAAAAGTTATTCTGACATTGTTATACCAAATTCTCTTATTAGGAATGTCCCTTACCCTGTAAAAGTTTTGTCATATTCAATGTTACTTAAACGGGATCTATCCCGTTGACTTTGATATGTATTGAATCTGATTCTGATTGTTAGTCATTCTATAGTTCGCTGGTATTAAATCGATGCTTGTATTTTGGTGTGTGAAGAATTATGTTTTAATACAACAGCGTGATTTACCAAAGGTTTAAGGATTTATTTTGATTTTATTGAAAGATAAAAAAGGATGTGGTTTTCGGTAACTTCTGTTCTCGCTAAAGCCTAAAGGATACCCCTCCCCTCACGTCCAGACAACGTATCTACCAGATTTACAAATATGAAACCGGAATTTGTCCATAGATGGCCCTAGCTGTCAATGTAGTTACCGTCAAACCGCGTCATTGGTGCCATTTCCTTGTTGACATCTCTGACAAAGATTTTGAACTCACAACAATACAAGTTTCATACAACAGCATAGTTTGTAATAGCGTTGAACATGTCGAATTTTGTGCCTGGAAACTACGATTTGCGGACAACATTGATTTTCTATTACCAATTGAAGAAAACTGCTGCAGAATCGCATCGAATGCTTGTCGAAGCTTACGGTGAGCATGCTCTTGGTAAATCACAGTGCTTTGAGTGGTTTAAAAAATTCAAAAGTGGCGATTTTTACGTGAGAAACGAAGAACGTGGAAGACCACCGAAAAAGTTTGAAGACAGCAAGCATTGTTGGATGAGAATGACGCTCAAGCGCAACACAACTCGCGGATCAATTAAATGTGACACAAGAAGCCGTCTCCATACGTTTGAAAGCCATGGGAAAGATCCAGAAGATGGGAAAATGGGTTCCACATGAACTGAATGAAAGACAGCAGGAAACGCGAAAAACCACTTGCGAAATGCTGCTCGCTAGGTACAAAAGTAAGTCATTTCTCCATCGAATTGTGACTGGCGATGAAAAGTGGATATATTTTGATAATCTTAAGCGTAAAAGATGATGGGTAACTCCAGGCGAACCATCGACATCGACTGCAAGGCCAAATCACTATAGACGGAAGACAATGCTCTGTGTTTGGTGGGATCAGAAGGGTGTGATCTATTATGAGCTGCTAAAACCTGGCGAAACCGTTAATACTGAACGCTACCGACAACAAATGATCGATTTGAATCAAGCTTTGCGTGAAAAACGACCAGAATATCAAAAAAGGCAACACAAAGTGATTTTGCTTCATGATAATGCACCATCACACACAGCAAAACTGGTCAAGGAAACGATTGAGCCGTTTAGTTGGGAAATACTTTCGCATGCGGCTTACTCACCAGACTTGGCTCTGTCCGATTACTACTTATTTGCATCCATGGGACACGCACTTGCTGAGCAGCACTTTACTTGTTACGAAAATGTACGAAAATGGCTCGATGACTGGTTTGCCTCAAAAGAGCAACAGTTTTTTTGGCGTGGCATCCACACATTGTCAGACAGGTGGGAAAAATGTATAGCTAGCGATGGGCAATACTTCGAATATAATATTTTTTATCATTTTCATACAATAAACGTGTATTTTCTATACAAAAATTCCGGTATCATATTTATAGATCTGGTATACGTCAGGCATTTTTTTTTATCAATCACTAGCTTCAAAATGGTTCGCTTCACTATAAAATAAGATTTTTAAATTCGTAGAGTAACCTGGAAGTAATAATTCTATGATGATTCAAAGAGAAATTCATTAAACATTTTAGTATTGATACCAACCAGCGCCCTACATTGTCGACGAAAAATCTTCTGGACGCGATGGTTTAAAAGTTTTAAATATTTTACGTATAAGCGCTTTGTAGCCAACACCGGTCAGTGTACGTTTAACACCATTAAGGTGATGTGCTGTATCGAGCGAGTTACCATGAGTGCGAGTGAGACAACGCTATTGGACATTTCGGTGGAGCAAAAGGCAAAAACATGTAGCATCACGTTAGTGCGATACGAATCTAACTTTGCGTGATAAACAATATTACCGAAAGCCAGAGCTGAACAATACACGTGCGTGTGTGTGTGTGTGAGAGGGGGGGGGGAGGTTTTCGCCAGGGCGTACGATATTCACAACATCCGCCGTGAGGCTATAAGTTTGTCAAGATACCTGAGACGATCTATATCGACTCTTCCTTCTCACTCGAGCAACGGGCACCAGAGAACAACAACCTCGGTGATCATCTTGAACGAACTATGTATATATCATACGACTTGCAGCTTCCTGCATCATGCGACCGCTACTTTGCCATACTAAGGTTCTAATGTATATAATGAAACATCAACCTCAACCATGCGACCTTATACAAGATTCTAGCTTGGTATACCGATATTCAATCTCGAACAGAGACCTCACGTCGTTTAACTATTATACAGCTCACAGGAGCCGAACTTGCGCGCGCGCGCGCGCGCACACACACACACACACGCGCGCGCACAATTTTCGTTTTAGACGTGTCAACGTCGAAGTCATTTCCGAACGTTGTAGCGCCCATGAGGTGAGGGAGGGGGAGGGAGCCTGCTTCATTTTGCTGTTGGCAAACTTTAGAATACCCCGAGCTATTACAATGCATGTAGCAGAGCTCATCAAGAAGCGTTCAGATACAGTTTTTTCGACAAAGGATGAAAGAGAAGATTTTTCCCTCACGATGAATTTGACTAAATTTGACATTTGGTCGTGAATAGATTTACTACTGTGGATAGCATTGAGCTTACGACAACTATTAGATATTTGTGAATGTTGTACTTGGTACATTTTAATTTTTGTGAAATTTTGGAGCAAGATTATCGAAGGAGATCCTCAACCTCTAACCTTCGTGTATCACGAAGTATACATACAGATAATTTCATAATATTATCCACAAAATAGTGGTTGTCTTCGCATCTATTAATTATTAGTTTATGCGACTATTTTTACAATTAGATAAAATTTGTCCATTGTTACCATATCGACTTTTATTCGTTGCAACGGTGCAACCAATTATAGTTTGCGACCTTTACTTTTTTCATTGTTACTGCAACTACACTTTCGGTTGTATCGCCGCAACTGATAAGTAAATATGAAAATAATAACATTGACCGATAATTAATAGTCGTCCCTTAATTGTTGCTGGTACTCTGATGATTTTTCTGCATGCAGAAGATACAAAAAGCTTCGACGAGTTCCGCCGCCACGTTTCCTTAGTCATTTCATGAAATTACATTGTAAATAAACATGCTAACACCTTTTAGATAGAATTTAATCGAAGGTACCAGCTCGTTCGAAGCAGAAAATTACATAGTACGCGATACTTTGCCTGCATCAAATGTCTACGTGACCATGATGTGTTGCTGTATGTACATAAAATGTTGCAGAGGATCTTCCTCCATAAATCATCATCATCATCATCATCATCGTCATCATCATCATCATCATCACAGCCTGGATAGTCTATGGCTCTTTTATCTTTATTAGCTTTTACACGAAGTCTCGTCAGATTACTGCATTCCAGGTTTCTCTCAGCCTTTTCCTTTTTATTTTTTTTTTCTCATTGAAACATATATCATAGAATAATCATCTCAGGCATAAGGTACGCGCATCTTTCTTTTTTTAAAAATAACAACAATGAAGTATTACTGAATCGCGTCTCGAGATTCACTCAATCCGTTTGACGTCGCATGGTCGAGCACACTGACTTCAATGTACATAAGTTTACTTTTGACGAGCAAAAGATTTGCATCAGATTTTTAATTTCAGTATACGTTAACGACAAGGCACATCGCGATGGCATCCGGGACCAGGGGTTTCTTCTTTCGTTTATAATGTTGGCTACCTTACACGCCAACTTTGTACTCTTGCCAACAAAAATTGAAACGTGGCCAGAGGCTCTTCGTACTTATTATCATACACAAACACTTGGATAGGACATAGTCTGTGCGATGAATTATAATTCTTACTCCAGCAGTAAGTATATTCTATGTATGCGAAACATCATTTTATTTATAATAACTTCGATACACGGAATCGGTATTAACCCAACAAGCCTCTGTCTTCGGATCTATAGGTATTGTTGCAACGATGAATGGGAACGACGGAATGGGCAACGATGAAGAATAAATAAAACATATCGTGACTCACACTCTAATCGACCAGCAACGAGGTACGTTGATCGTACTTTTCACTTGCAATCGTGATCTAATGTTCAACTAACAACTCTGTAGGCGGATAGGTATACATTTGTTCAATCTAGCTTTGAGATTTCCAGTTTTACGAGAGGAAAACGTATGTATATATAGGTAACAGTGCCGTTTCATGGTGAGAATTCGCAACGCCTGCGTAGAACTTGGTAAATCCGGTCAATCTGCGTCTTCTGGTGCTATAAATCCACGGGTTTATGCTATCCGGATGACCGTAGTACCGCTATGGCAATTAAATTATATTCTTTGTTGACATTGACAATCTTAGCGTAACGTGAAAATAGTTTAATTGAAGATTTTATAAATGCTTTACGTATATATTGTCAACGAAATGTTTGATTTTATCAGAATTTAAGTAGTCTGTGACAATAGATAAATATTTAACGCATCAGCCGTATGAAATATGTCAGGAACATTGAATTTGTATAATAATAAAAGAAAAAAGTGATTAATAAATTAATTTGAAATAATTCTTGAACATATTTTCAGAAAACTTTGTGTCCTTGATTTTTTTTTTTCTCAATACCATACGTTTGTTCAAGGAATTTTTTCGTGATTTTGAATTTTTTTTTATTGACAAATGGTTTATAAAATCGCATTTATATATTTTTTCTACATCGACATCGACAATATCGAGAAATAAAATAGGATTTCACTGTGTTTATTACATGGAAAGGAAAAAAGTTGTTGAGGGAATTGACACATTGGTTCCGACAACCAACCGGAATCGTTAGCATCGCGCCGATTACTCGGTTGGTTCTAAACTTTCGTTGGTTAAATATAGGATACACAGGAAGGATATAGGAAGTAACGGTAATCAACCCAGATGATAACCTCAGCTTATCAGGTTGGTTGGTGCAATCCATCCGTTCGGTGTAATACGTAAAAAAACCAGGTTAATACGGATATTTCTATTTATTCACAGTGGCGAGGACCGACGCGTACTTTGCGCGATACTTCGATAGAGGAAGATTATCTATTCATGATATTTTATCGTGTATTCACCATAAATTCAATGTATATCACTTTTATTTTTTGCAAACCCTCGTCCATCCACAACCACATGTCACTCGAATCAACGGCGTCGTTTGTTTTTGTAAAAAGTTTTACTCGTAGCACGTACCAACTGGTTGGTTATAAAAGGAAAGCGATTGATAATGGTAACCAATTCGTAGATGGCCGGTACTATCCAATTGCTTATCGCAACAACCACCGACGTTAGTCACACCACTTGACAACTCGTGGTAGCGACAGCACTGCGATTGGTTACAGGATTCAAACCGTTGGTACTCGGTACTATTTTTCGCTAATCAATCGAAAATAGTTGGAAATACTATTTCGATTTGGTTTCCGTAAATAATTCGCAACACGGCATATGATGGAAATGGTTATGGCAACCACTCTTTTTTCTGTGTTGTTTAACTTAATATTTGACACCTTTGATTTCACTTCACCTTAAGGGGAGATGAAACCACTATATTTACAAAGATGTGTTGCTTCTCTTTAACTCCGCCGTGAGCGCCATACTAGTTCTATCTCATTCGTACTCATAGGTGTTTCGCCTCCCCTTAAGGAGAGTAGACAATCAAACAGATAGAAAAAGTGCTTTTTTTGTTTACAATCAATCATAAGATTTTTTTCTTGTCGATACGTTGCTCTGTTTTTTGAGAAATCGTTGCAGTTTAGTTGCAAAATGAAAATAGGAGAAAAACGCGTTGGAAGCTGTGAATAAGTTCTGATAACTATACGAAGGGTAATTACATAAATAATCTGAGTGTATTTGTATTTGTAAATAGTTTACGTACAACACTAGTTATGTATGTGGGAGCAGTTTTGTCCTATGGGTAGAGCGGATTAGGTAATAGAGAAATTGTTTTGTATCGAAAGTCAGAGATCACGCGTCTGATAGCCGCAAACTATAAAAAAGTAGTTTGAACGTTTGTCGTTTCCGGTCGCGATGTCCGTAATTTTTTGGATTTTTTCAATGGACCTTCGAACGTTTAAGGTATTCCTTGCACGAACTCGAAGATGATAGAATTGTCTCATTCTTTTGTATAATGAAGTTGGAACATATACCATTACTCCAGAAAAATATTTAGCCAATTCATTGAGTTTTTAGAGAAAAATTAGGACTTGGAAAATAGGATAATTAATACGTGACTTTATGGAGAAGATCAGCTGTTAGCCGATAATTACAATATACGCTTCTCTGTGAAAAGAATATTTTAATTGAGAAAAGATAGAAGCTTCTACAAAGGCAATAAAAGATTATTAATTTTTGGACTTTCTATTACCCTTAACACGATAGCTGTTTGATCTACAAATCGAGATTATTTATTAAACAATATTTTCGTCTATATAGTACACGAAAATCGTATACTTAAATGAAAATAGCACGAAAATAGTAAAGTTCTCGAAAGGATTTGTAGAAGAAAGTTTCCGTCCAGCTGTTCAGCAAAGTAATCGTGAGCTTTCGATATCAGCCACGAGCTTAAACCGTTTCCTTTGTCTGACTGTAGTGTGCACTTCAATAGCTCGTCTACAACGATCCAAGATTTTCCACCACGGGTTTCTTTCCCGAAGATACGGGCATTGTCAACTACCAAAGCTCACCGACATAGATTTCCACGAGTTCTCGACTCGTTTCCGGTTCAATCGTTCCCACGGCGAATTATCCTGGTTTGTGGACGGAGAGAAAAGTGCTGCTCCGTTTTCAATCGGTTTTCCAGCCACCAACACAACGATGATACGTGATACAATGGAAGCAAGCTTATTACTTGCTCTCTTCACATATAAGCTCTCTACCATGATCGGACTCGTGCTAAGCTACTCCTCATCTACCCTTTGTCTATCACATTCCATTCGTGATTTAGTCGTTGTTTATGAGCTACACGAATTTGTAAGATTTATTTATTTTCTGTTGGCCTCAGACTATTTATAGTTATATCATTAAGTTATAACATAAAGAGTGGATTCACGAATAAGGCCTGAGAAGATGGTTTACGTGAATACCTGGAAAATGAAGACAAGCATGCACATAACGAGACGAAATAAATAATCAATCTGTGAAGCTTTCATTAAATTCGATTTTACAATTTATCGTAATTTTAATTTATCATAGATACAACAACCTTTTCAATTTTCATCGCAGTGGATATCTGTAATTTAATACGATGACATGGTTTTTACTGCGGACTACGCAAAGCTTATGATATTCGAATATTATTTTGGAGGGTTCAATTATCATTCACATTCAATCGTAAAGCTAAAATTCAGTAATGCACTCAATATTCGAACTGCTAATATATGTCTTCGCAATACAATATTCTAACCATCTATATAATAAATCGCTCTAATTGATTCATCAACAGAATAATCGAACTGCGAGTGAGTGTTTCAAGTACGCTCGTATCAGATAATTCCAATGAATCTGGTTCTCATCAACGATTTCCTTTTTATTCACCATCCACGAAAAGTCGATACAAAGATAATTTTCTATTAATTCCGACAAGGTCAATTTACATAAAAATTTAACAATAAAGATATTCATAAATTGAGAGTAAATATAATTCTTCCAGGAAGAAAGATACGGAAATGATTTTGCGCCAGGAATAACGAGATATAATACAAATTTGAGTACTCAGCAATATCAAACATTGAGATTAAAGATGGCTTCTTCCTCCCTGGAGTTGATTCTGGATAAGTAACGTCCGAACAGTCATAGACGTATTCCAAAAAACAGACATTTCGTACGAAGGGCCATAACCAAACAACACGTTCGTTGTAGTAATTTTCTGAATTTGATAATGAGAACTTCGTAATTGAAGAAACAGTCGAATCAAATCCGGTTCGCTTGGCTTTCCCAGGGAGAAAGAGGATGAACATCTATCGTCAACCACCGAGTAAGCCTATAGCACCGGTTTGCTCATGCGCATTAACGACGACAATATGTCGGACAGTCGGAGGAATCGACTATCGATCCGTGAATCGTAACAAATGTGGCGCGAAAATTTTTTAATTTAACTTTTCTATACATCAGCCTCTTACAATTTTTAAGACCGAATTATTTCTTTCGTATAGAAGTAAATGTAGCGAAAAAAAATTACGCCGAGCAGTGAAATTGTCGTAAAGCATAAATTGAGCCAAGAAATTACGTTGTACTTATTTTCCTTCGCATGAAACCTACACGTTCAAGCGATACGATTTCGGTTTCAAGCGTGTTCTTTTCTACTTGCTCTTTCTACAGATCCTTTTACCTCTCGCTGTACTCATCCAACGTTCTTAGGTTGTGTTAAGGAAATCGTACATTTGGATTGCACGATTTGTACAAATTTATATTATTTATATAGAAAACAGCCGAGTGTACAAGATACGCTGCGGCTAAGAAGATTTCGACGTTGTATATACGGTTCGACTTATGAAATATTAACAATCTTTATCTCTCGTAGCGTGGCCTACGCGTCATTTTGCTTTTCCGCATGAGTCTGTGAGATTGATCGAGACGGCACGTATCATCTTACATCAACGTTAACGATTTAAGCGTGCGCGTAGAAACTTAAAGATGCGTGCAGCGTCTATATAGTCACACGAACTGTCAAAGTAAATACAAATTAATTTTTTAAAATGCAATGTGCAGTAGTTATCGATGAATTGAAAAATACTGAAAAAGGAATTGTTAAAAATCAGTTCTTACTGACTAATAGTATTTCACGTCACCGTTTAATTAACTTTAAATTGTTACAGCAACGACAATCACAGCTGGGCAGTGGCGTTGTTTAGTAAATCATAATGGCACTAGGCAAGGCTCGCGCACGTTCTTGAAGTGTGCAACAGAGTAAGCAACACGAACGTCGTTTCGTTCATAAATTTCCATTCATAAGCATACTTCGTCGGTTAGCCGAGACCTCTCGCCTGGTCGAGCCACACTTATCAGCTGTAATCTCGGTGCATTCGCCTGTTGAGTGGGCGGTGACACGATCGTAGTACATATTATAGTATTCTATAGTGTAAATGAGACGATGCATAACCTGGCCGCACAGTCACACGGTGTTACTCGTATCAGTGTTGTCGCACGTATTTGAGGAATATAGCTCAGAGCACAGATTACACGTAGCGAAGATCTTTTGAGATGTAATCAAAAGACGGGATGATTCGCGATCTATTCCAGTAAGTGATTATGGTTACCAAAATTCAGTTTATCGGACACAGTAAATAATTTTCTTTTGCTCGATCCGCACGCTATCTTTTTGATTTTTCGATTCTATGAAGTCGATAAAGGTATCTCCCCCTTAACCTCGCTGAACAGTCACACGGTATTATCATCGTTGTCACACGTATTTAAGGAACAGAGCTCAGACGACGGATTACACGTGACGAAGATCTTTTGAGATGTGATCATGAGATTGAGTGATTCGCCCTCTATTCCAGTGAGTGATTATGGTTACCGAAATTTAGTTTATAAGACACAGTAAATAATGTTTCATTGCTTAAACCGCCCGCTATCTTTTTGATATCCCAATTGATATCGAAAAAAAAAATGACAATACTCTCCCATTTTTGTATCATGGTCGTCCATAGATAGTATAGTTATCGATGGATCCACTACTCTACCTTTAACAAGTTTCTTAGCAAACGAGGTGAGAGCTAAATCCTAAACCGAGTTTCTTGATGTAAATTATTGGAGCGATTGGTATAGCTAAGTATTCGACATCATGTTCGAGTTGTGCACTAACTATAGTGCAGTGGCGTACAAGATAACACTTCGCTTCTCGGCCCCGACGGAACACTGACGGCTTTCGATAGCGATGACGGTCTCGCGTGGAGGAAGAGCTTTAACGTTCGAGTATTTCAGCGTATGGATAATGTAATCACGTGTGTGTGTGTGTAGACGCAAAGATTATGCAATGTGCGTGAGAAGGGGATATACTCGGTATTAGAAGTCTGGAGAGCATGATTGTGAGAGTGAAAGGAAGGGAATAGCGAGAGAGTCGAATGATAAGGAAGTAACAAATTATCTAGCTAGATGAGACACACTGCTGTTGGTTATTTAACGAGTGTCAACCATAACACTAACGGCAGCTTCAACTATGAGCTCCTCGCTACTCCTCGATTTCATTCACCAAGTCACAGTCTGAGCACTGTATCGTTAATTCCTATATTACTATTACTAATTTTATTAATTAAAGTGTGTTAAAGTCCCCTTGAAGCTTTTGGAGCCTCCCTCTCCGCCGATCTAGGGATAGCGAGTTCAATCATAAAATCCGGGGGAGGGGAGGGGGGGGGGTTAAATAATAAGAACAAAGGAGACTTGATGATGATGATGATGATGATGCGCAAGAGCGCACGGTTGCACGGTGCGATGAGATATTTTTATAATATATAGGGAGAGATAGATAAAAATAATATTTTACTACAAAACTGAACTGATCTTCGATATTTTAATTTATTCTCAGCACACGTGGGGTTGTGCCATAAATCTTTGATTATATTCACAACGTTTATTATGCGTTACATTATATTAATATTTATTACGTCCAGTCGCAAAAAAAAAACCGGAAACTTTGTGACGTCCGTTGATTTTCGTCTTCAACAAAAAGTGCATCGCGAACAGGTAAACTCCCTACGCGATTGTTGTTCGTCGGACAGAGTATAATAAATTGCGAGACTCTAGTAGCAGCAGAAGTAGCCTCGGGTGTGTACATTAATCATCGAGGTAATGGGCTGCTGTAAATTCAGGACAATATACGAGTGTATTAATTCGTAGTAGAGTTACACCCACTGTTTCGCCCTTTCTCGGTCTGACTATCTCGGTAAAACTCTGTGGCACTTGTTGAAAGCTACAGTAGTTATGTAGTATCACCAGTGGTACAAGTATTTGTAGCGCGTATTTACAATATATGGAATGGATCTGCTATTATGTAGATTACCGGTACGCAAGAGTTGTTTCGCATAGTTGGCTGCAACAGAGAGGCAACTCAACGTGAATAATATAGCGCATGATCCCGTCGTGAGTTTTCCTGCTCCATCGTTGTCGTTTCTCGTTGAGCTTTGCGCTAAGAGCGCTTCCGGAGAACTAAAGAGTCTAAAACTACTTACAATTTTCTATATTGCTAAAGCCAAAGACCAGATCAGAACATTTGACACTGAAGACCTTCTAGGAAGAAAATGTTTTGTTACAAAAATATACGAACATGGGATCGAACGTGTGTACGTAGATATTATTACAGTCGATAAAAATATCTCAGTAAGTGATAACGATTTTGTATAATTTCATACGTTACTCCATTAAGAAAAAAAGATTTTATCGTTCCGGATTATTCCGTTGTTGGAATATGGTTTTAGTATTTAAAGTTTCTAGTAATGACGATGACACTGTAATTATTTGTAATAATATGAGTAATTGATGAAACGTCAATTGAAAAACTGTGTAATTGAACCATCGTAAAATACCTTAAAGCATTGATTAGAAATAATTTGCAAATGACAATGATAGACGGGCTTATCGTAACGTTTTTACGAGAAGAGACAAAGAGAGAGAGAGTCACTTCACTGAAAGAAACTCGAGATACTACAATATATCCGAGTAACAAGAAAGTGAGAAATAGAGAACTCGTAAAAAGCTTGCCAAGAGCAACGCGGCATATCTTCGAGACACTTGAGACACGTCGCTGCAACAGGATCTTCGAAAGTTCCTTTTTCCTCGTTCGCGCACATGTTTCTCGGTCGGTCGGAGATAGTCGGAAGGAGACGCGAATGTCCACTCAATGTCCTTGTCGGTAGCGCGAAACTGGCGTTTTACACGAGACTATGTGCTATAACGCTAGAATTATATTTCGTCAATTTTTCTCTCCAATTATCTCTTTGGACTAGTTATCAGTGTATATTGTAGAACTTTTATTCATAACGATGATCCAATTTTACAATAAATTATAAAACTTCGATTACAAAATATATTTAAAAAAGATTGAAATATATAGAAATTCATTTATTATTCAATTATTATTATTATTTGGTATACACTCAGTCATATGACAGTAGACTGTTAAAAATTCAGGATGTTAAAAGCAATTTGATTAACGAAAAGTCCACACCTTTAACATCAGGGTGTTAAAAGGACTTTTGATTCATGTTGACCCATTTAGTGTTAATTTAAACAATTTTCACAGTGTTTAATTCACGCAAGCGTCTTATAATCATTAGGGCTCACGTAAAAATTTATAACATATTTATGATCGACACGAGTAAATGAATATCAATAAATTATTATGCTACGAATATAATCCAAAGATATTATGGCATTTCATTCACCTCATTTTTAAGCAAAAGTGGTTGAAAGTTTTGAGGTTATAATGCAAATCATCACCAACTATTGAACACCGACCGTTAACACCAGTAGTCAGTGTGGACTCATATGAACACCGCGCGTGAGTTAATTTTAACACCGTATTTTTAGCACGCGAAAAGCAAAAAGTAGTTGGGAAAACTGACACATTGGTTTCGACAACCAACCGGAACAGTTAGCATAGCGCCAACTACTCGGTTGGTTCAAGAAACTACAATGTCGTTGGTAAAATATCGAGTAGATGAATATCAATAAATTATTATGCTACGAATATAATCCAAAGATCTTATGGCATTCCATTCACCTCATTTTTAAGCAAAAGGAGTTGAAAGTTTTGAGGTTACAATGCAAATCATTACCAGCTATTGAACACCGATCGTTGACACCAGTAGTCATTGTGGACTCGTATGAACACCGCGCGTGAATTAATTTTAACACCGTATTTTTAGCACGCGGAAAACAAAAAGTAGTTGGGAAAACTGACACATTGGTTTCTGAAACCAACCGGAATAGTTAGCATAGCGCCAACTACTCGGTTGGTTCAAGAAACTACAATGTCGTTGGTAAAATATCGAAAGTAATGGTAACCAACCGAGATGACAACCTCAGCTTTTCAGGATGGTTGGTACGATCCATCCGTTCGGTGTAATACGAAAAAAAAACCAGGTTAATACGGATTTCTATTTATTTACAGTGGCGATAACTGACACGTACTTCGCGCGATACTTCGATAGACGAAGATAATCTATTCACGATATTTCACTGTATATTTATCATAAATTCAATGTATTTCACTTTTATTTTTTGCAAACCCTCGTCCATCCACAACCACATGTCACTCGAGTCAACGGCGTCGTTTGCTTTTGTGAAAAGTTTTACTCGTAGCACGTACCAACTGGTTGGTTATAAAAGGAAAGCGATTGATAATGGTAACCAATTCGTAGATGGCCGGTACTATCCAAATGCTTATCGCAACAACCACCGACGTTAGTCGCACCACTTGACAACTCGTGGTGGCGACAGCACTGCGATTGGTTACAGGAATCCAGTCGTTGGTTTTCGGTACTATTTTTCGTTTACCAATCGAAAATAGTTGGAAATACTCTTTCGATTTGGTTTCCGTAACAAATACGCGACACAGCATACGACAGAAATTTTCGGTCCAGTGTATATGTCATTTATTGCTCGATTCGATATATCGATTATGAATATATTAATTGAAAAAATAATAATAAGTTTTATATATTTGCTCTATAACTTTGAGGAGGTGGTCGTGTGAATTATAAAATGTTCTACTCAATCGATAATTAGCTACACGCATGCTCACTCTGTAACAGTAGAAGTACCAGGAGATTAGTGATGGTACTCGTCTCGTACCGTTCGTTTCAGCGTTAACTATAGTAGGAGTAGTGGTAGCAGAGTGAATTATATTACGCGAGCTCGTGGAAACGAGCTCCGGTGCTGCATCATGGGGCCAACGACAAACGAATTGTTCCCTCTCGGTACCTACGCGACCGGTAACAGTATTTGCGGAACACTCTAGTCGCGGAAGCTCCGTACGGGGAATTGCTCTTGCACGAGTGCTGCCTGAAGAGCTCGATTGTGTGAACACGATCGTTCTATCTGTAGTTATCGTAGCAGTATAAACGTACGTGGACGACGTACATATGTAGAACTCGTGTATTCGCGCTGTTCAGCATATCATATATGTAGGTACACCTACACTGTTCGAGTTTCGAGATCTTTTTACACGTTCGTTGCAATAGAAAAGACGAAGACCAGCAATGACGTTGGCTACTCATGTTCTTTTTATTCTTTTTCTTGTTTTTTTACGTCGAATACGATTGTAGTCTCTCTGACGTGACGCTCTTATCGATATCTCGACGGTAAAACGGACAACGTTAAACGTTGATGCTGTTTGCGTGAGAGGAGAAGAACGAACGATTAAGAAGATTAAGTAATTACGTTAAATCCCCCATAGAGAACTAAATGTTGGATATATTTAGCAACCGGATACTTTTAATCTTGGAGATTGTAAACTTTCAATAGAATTTGATCTTCATTTATCAGGTGTACACATGTTTAAAATAATTTATTGTACAGAGAGTGTAATGAGTTATTCTTAAAAACAACATTAACAATCATTTTTAAAGATAAAACATTCCAAATTGCTGGAAAAAAATTAATTTAAAGTTGTTCGATTTGAAAAGTCAATGAAATATATTTTTTTATTGAAATTCTTTTCATCCCTGGGTACAAGAGAGTTTCTTCAGGAAATCCCAGTGCTAAGAGATACTTTGATCCATATATTCGGAAACAAGAGTTAATCAACTAAAGTCCTTTGAGTCTCTTATTTTAATTGATTGTTATGAATATGCGTGAGATTCACGTGATACCATGGGGAGAAGTTTAGTGATTCGTTGTTCATTTACGTGCGCTTTAATGGCAGAGCCTGAGTGGTGGAAGGGGAGCACTCATCCTTAGAGCGTTTTATGGTTAAGTATGTTTCTGGCATAGCGAGTATTGCGGGGCACTCTAATCATGGTTCGGTGGTTCCTGATGGAGAAGTTGCTCTACAACGAGGTACCAACACAACCGAACCTAAAAATTGTGGCGAACCTTTGGGGGGCTCTGTCTCTTTATGATTTTTCGCACTAATCGACTTTCTTGATTAGCGTGTATCCCGTCTAAATAGTTTTTTTAGTTTTAAACATATATAACACACGGTTTGGAAAAAATAGGAACAGCGAGAGATTAAATCGATGTAACAAAATAATAATAAAAATTTCATCATAAGGAGGGTCATTTATTATTTGGATGTGATGCCACTATTTAAAAATTTTGAAGTAAAATTCGTAAGTGTGTGCTGGGACCCGCGTTCGTTATTTTGCTTAAGGGAAGGCGAAACCTCTACAGATGTGCTGCTTCTCTTTAATTCCACCATGAGCACCATACAAGCCTATCTCTTTCGCACTCATGGGTGGAGTATAGAGGTTTCGCCTTAAGATACTTTATATCATGCGCCACAACTATCGTCTCCTCGACTATCCGCACCAATCCCTTTCTCCATGGAATCAGAAGACTCTTTTCAATGACTTCTTATGTTAATTTGTATGCAAAGGTATAGATAAAGATATTTCATATAATGAATAACAAACCCATTATTGTTTATTTTAACAGCATTTAGAATCAAAATGCCATATAGAAGATTAAGTAAGACACTAAATTAGGTAGAAACACGATGGGAAGCATAACGTGTTTATTTCTTATTAATTAATTTAATTTAATGCATAAACGTCATGTGCCATGACGTCGAACCTGCGGAAGAATCGACGGTACCAGTTAGATTTAGAGGCTCCTAGAAAATCTTAAATTGACACTCTGTTACATAGCATTTTCTTACTTATCCGATTAAAATTTATTGTCGTTTATTGTGGCATCTAATTTACGGTTGCTCGTTTATCGCATGTACGATGTTGTGTTATCTGATACAAAAAACAAATACAAATTCTACCGGAATAGTCCTTGATGTGCGAGCACTTTAAGCTTGAAAGTCGGGATATTAACGCGTGAAAAATGATTTCCAAAGGCTCTATGTATTCAATCATCTGGAAATTATGTTACTTTGATTGTTATACCGATCAGGTTTATTACATAAATTTGTTACTTTTTAAATTTCCATAACTTAGTTCATTTAAGATGTGCGGCTCATCAGTGCGATGTTCGTAAACAGCGGTGTTGGGTGCGCAAACATATTATTAATTCTGTGTAAATATTAAAGATTCGTCTCACGTTTTAAAAACACAATTTGACACTCTTGTACCAGATACTGACGTAAATATATGCACGATACAAATGTAGGCGAATAACACTTGTAAAAGTACGAATAACGGAGATGATTTTGAAGAGACGAAAACGATGTCTATCTCAGTGCAGGTCTACCGAGAAGTATCTCACAAATAGTACCAGAGACGGATAAATATTTATGTCACAAAGGTTTTGTGAAGCATTCCATGATTTACTCTGAATATCTCGAGTGAGAATTTCATGCGCATTTTCGTGTGACTATGCACAGTTCGCAAAGCTTTCTCGCTTTGTGGGCGCGGAAAATATATTTTTCCATGTACGAATCCGAACGTTTGCACTCATCGATAGGGTGGGGACTGAATAAATATTTTACGTTGGTGCTGGTGTATCTCACTGGACATTACAGTTTATACGAATAGTGTCAAAGACGCGGAGTTTCTTTGAAAGTAGAATTTTTAATGTTTCAACTGGCTACCTTGAAATATTGAAACAATTGTTTCACTAAATTAATAAAAATTTTAATACCTTCTTTCTATCCAGCGGCTTTACTTCCTTGTACAGAATCCCTTTGTAAAAAACAAATGATACCGAAAGTACTTGTATAAATAATAAAACTACAATTCCCCCGTAAAACTTGGCTACGAATAAAAGATAGAGCAAGGTAGAGACTGTAAAAAAACGATATATTTTAGATATTGTTCCGTCATAAGAAAAATCACAAAAAAAAAAACCCTGGACACCGCGCATCATCGCATCTAAAGTCCCATCGCTGCGGTGCGGAGATCACTACCTTAATTGTCTGAGTAAAGTCTTCGTTTTAACTCGACTGGCCAGCATTTTGATCGCGTTTCATTGTTTATCACGTTAATATGACCATTCGAGTGAACTAATATTCATGAACCGTCGCAGTCTTGTACCGTGATACGTAACTTAAAAGACGATTAATTCACTTGATTTATGCATTGATATGTTACATAGCTTTCGACTCGACAATAATCCGGAAAGCTCTACAGCAAACCCAACACAACTGTGCTGTATATAGCAGGAAAAAGTCACGTTTATTTGAACTTGTAACGCAATTGCACGAGGCTTAATTCGATAAATTAACCTCTAGCTCCGGTCAAACGCGGGGTCCGGCATGAGGGCAACCGAGATAGTCGTCCGAGGACTAATATACAGAGCAACTGAGCGCCGCACGGCAGGAAATCTCTTCAATCTGCCCTGATGCGTCTCGTTAACTAGTGTTTGTTTTCTTCCGTCGAGCGCAGCATCAGCATCAACGGGAGAAAACGTATAACGCTGGAGTGCCAACGGTAGCAGGATGACCGGGTGCGAAATAAGAACGGGATGTGTCTTTCCGATATATGTAGCGGTGCACGAGGCGCGCACGTGGCCACGACTTCCTTTGATCTCGTTGGAATCTACCTAGGTAAATTTCCATGGTATCCGGTTGCGATGGCCTCGAAACCACGTGTTCGTCGTCGCTGCCTTCGTGCAATGTTCGAACGAATTGAACGAACTCGACACTCGAAGCTGCGTTGCGTACGAGCAATGTAATTTTTTTCGCTACATTATGGTTATCGATCGACAAAATTTATTGGATAATGGCTGAACTTTTTATTAAATAGCGTGTTACTTATTATTACACTAAATAATAGTACATGCAATTATAATTATAGTTGAATGAACTATAATTATATTCAATATTGCCGGAACTACCACGATTTATATTTGATATTGAGTAACAATAATTGCAACTATAATTATAGTTGCATGGATTAACAATTAACAGCTGTTACTCAATATTACCAGAACTATCACTATTATTATAGTTGCATGAATTATTAGAGTTACTAATTAACTGTATAGTTGAGTGCAGTTTATCTTACTACTTAAATGTAGTTAATTGCAGCTTATGTTATTACTTGACTGTAGTAACTATAAACTGTTTAGTATGATAACTATAAGAATAATCACATGGATAAAAAATTAATGAGTTGTCACCTTTGATAGTTGCCAGTACTATTTGATATCTCTCGGTATGCACAAATTTGTTTATCCAGCACGAGATCTGCTACATTTTATTTCCATAAACCTATCGAACTGTTGAAACATAAAAATTATACCTTCTTTCATCTTCCTACGAATGAATGAATTATGCAATATACTACGGTGCTGAACCACTATACGGTTGAATGCAACTCGCTGAATTAGCAGTTGTAAAGCTAAAAGCCATCTGGGGAATGAACGCTTAAACTCGTGTCATTGAAACAATTGGTACGAAATGATCGATGATTGTCAAAGTGTACCTGAATTCGGCATTCTGTTAGACGACGATGATATTTTTTCAAGAATAATAATATTAATTATCGTTGCTAGTGATATTGCCAGTGAAATTGGATGTTTGAAAAAAAAAAAAGCTACCGGTGTCAGTGTCGCTCTCGTGGCGAATTTAGTATTAAGGGGAAGCGAAACATCCATGTGCGAGTGCGAAAAAGGTAGAACTAGTATGGCGGACACGGCGGAGTGAAAGAGAAGCAGCATAACTGTTTAAGTATGGAGGTTTCGCCTCGCCTTAAGGTGTTACCTCTGCGCCTCATCGGTAGCGATAAATGCGGAGGTGCGTGGTGCGCAGGGTGGTGACAGATACGCGTGTACCGTATGCGTGACAGGTACGTGTCCCACTAACGTACTGTCACATGTCTATTAATATATATATACTAGTATATAGATATTTATGACTATAATTAAAGGATAAATCAATCTCTAATTTGTTTCCCATATTCATTTCGTGCCCTTCTCAAATATTCTTGTTTTTGGATCAATTCTTGAATCTCCTTAAGACGATAGAAATAAATACGTGTCGTTTGTGCGTGATTCCTACAAGAGACACACGCGAGACATGCCAAATTCAATAGTGATTATCTTAACTTGGAAACGGTAAATCTTGTTTAAATTCCACAGACGTTCGGATAATACATTTGATTGTACGTCCGTCCGCTAAGTTTCAATAAATTCTTAAATAAATGATTTTACAAATATACCTCAACGGCTATCGAGATGCTATTCGGTTCTCGTTACCTTCCCTCCACACTTTATTGTACTTGCCAAAGTCGGCAGAACTTCTTAGCGACTTGTTTATACACGAGGATGATTTTCTCTCCTCTCCTTACTTTGCTTGCTCGCTAGACTACGCTTGCTTAAATAAATCGGTACAACCTCGTATTATCGCCAATCGCTGCCGTCAATTATTTATTCACTACTTTCGCAAAACCTTGTCCTGTAGCTAGCTCTCGTATAGTTACGAGCGAAAACGTAACAAAAGGCGTCGTTAATGCTCTTTAGAAACTTTGTTCGAGCATCGATATATTATGCACTGTCTTATGTTGTTTGTCAGATAAATATGATTCATGTGTATTACAAATTATTAGGTTCTATTATAGTCAAGATTTATTATAACGCGTCGTTATTATAAACGAAAGAATATGACGTGAACTTGGTATGAGAAAGGAACTTTGCTAAACCCTCGACATAGTTGACAGCGATGTCGACTATAAAATTGAGGAAGCTTACGGTGATGTATAGAGATGCAAAGCTTGAAAACCCATCGCGGCAGCACCAATAACATAGAAGTCGTTATACAATGTGGGTGCAATGTATGGGGCTTCCTTGTTAATCCGAAAGTCCTCAATAATATACCAGAAACAAAACGTTATTGTGTAGCATCCTGGTGGAACTCCTTCGCTCATAATCCGAAGATATTTTCGATATAAAGGACATACGGAAACTGGGAAAGAGCCAACCACTGTTTTAAGCATTTTGTTCTCAAAACGATGCGAAATTTCGTTAAAACAGACATTTGTCTTGATGAAATTGAAAAATGTTGTTTAAAGAGATATTTAAAAAATGACAGCGATAGGTCATTCAAGCCAGTGTCATCAGTTTCAATGATAACGGGTACAGTCCCAACGGAGTTTTGACTACAAACTGCAGGAATGCGTACCTCGTACCATAAATCAGGATTACTGGAATATTTTAGTAGATGCATTACCATCAATTGTAACGGAATGGCTCACTCCCAACGATCTCGCGTCGTAAGACGGGTGAATTTGTTACAATACTCGAGTATTCGACTGTTCTCCCACTCTTTCTTGCGCGTTGTCTTGTATCTAAGAGTCAGAAAGCATGTTGCACTCTAATTTTACCATTTCAACTGCACAGATGTGTACATTGAAAACGTTAGTCGGTACGTTTTTCTGGTGGCCAGGTAGGGTTGCTCCAAATTGAAGAAGAAGAAAAAAAAGATGTGCTACACTTCTATCCGTTAAGCACTTGGCGTTTCTTATGATACTGCATTCGCAAGTCACTTTACCCTCTGAGCATAGCTCAGCCTCAAAGGTTTTGTGTTATCCTGAGTCTTATCGTTTTTGAGTTTTTTTTTCTTTGAGCCAGCCCAGCATACTCAACTGACAACTGTAAAGTATCTATCGTTATCCGTAAATCTATTATCTTTTTTTTTTAACCTTACTGACCTTGTCTGGTGATGAATATATATTTTCTGTTTGAATATCGAGAGAAATTAATTTTCTTTCTCGAGTATCAAATTTATGAATGTTTTTGAGGATACGGCGTAAAAACAAAATCATTATACTGTGCTGGTTTAGTATACGATCCCTATCGCTTGCTGATAAGGGAAATACATTATCATTTGGATTTTCTAATATGTGATTTCTATAAAATAGAATATATGATTTCTATAAGATTATTTTTTTATTATATTTTACAGTATTAGAACAGTATTAGACTACAAAGCTGTGAATATTACGTCCATAATTAAATCAGACATAATTAAAATGAGGATTTTCTAAGATTTCTATAAAATTAATTTTATATTCTATAAAATAGAATATAAAATAGAATATAGAATATAAAAATAATTTTATAGAAATCATATATTAGAAATCACAAAACGTTACGAAGTAAATACGAAACGTGGTTTAAATTATGTCTGATTTATTTATGCGCATAATATTATTATTCACAGGTTTGTAGTCCAATATTGTTGTATACATATAGAGATATAAAGTAGAGTTTGAGATAATAATATATACGATAGAGTTGAATGGTAGACAGTCAAATTTCACGCCAATTGCCATGATATTGACGATACTTTGATCGACACTGTAATAGGGATGTTACCGTTTTAAAGCTGGCCAACACCGGTAACTAATATACTTATGGTCATCATAGCGTATACCCATCAGAGCCCTCACTTTCGTGGCTGCTTCTCCGTCCGTGCAGTATGCGGTAACACAATTATGCTGCTTAATGAAACTAGCGGACCGTAATTACTAATTCCCTTCTATTAACGATTAACGATATCTACCGATCGCTCTCATCGGTTTAGCGACACGTTTATTGGAGTATTGCTCGTTTACGCTATGCCCATCCTATATATTCTGTAAAACGGTATGTCAACCGTAAGATTGATGTTGACATTGACATTGTACGAGAACTTAACGATCTCAATTTAACGAAGTTGAACATCATCTATGATTCGCTGAAAAATTGTTGGCTCTCTTATTTTCTTTTATATTTCTATGTCGTCGTAGTGATATAAAAATTACATTTCTGTCAACTTTGAGATGTTTTAAGAGGAAGTGAAACCTACTCGGTGGATAACTAAAACTGTAAACAATAGTATTTCACTTTACTGGTGTGTGAGAGAAATGGTTATTAATTAATTACTACCAGCGCTTCTCGCGGAATTCAAGCGAAGTGGAACTATACCGGTTCTATCTCTTTCCCACTCATGGATATTTAACCTTGCCCTCATACAGCTGAACCATCGGCCGTGTCTCGCGGATTTATTTTGCCAGATTATCAACGATAGTTCCAGTGCACGGTTGATGTACTTTTTCGTTTCTGAATCGCAATCGGAATGGGTGTGTCGTGTGTACTTTTGTGCTGACTTCCGGGTGACAAACGGCGTTTTTTCATTGTGTCCCCTAAATCATTTTAAGAAGTACTTTTTCCATTACAGGTAACTGCGGATAATTAATCTCTAATTTTTTTTCTTCAATTTTAACAATTCTACGTTTGTCACCCGAAACGTTTTTGCAATCTACTGACCAAATTTCATTAAATTCTGTTTAGTGTAGAACGAGAAGGTGTGTTCCGCATATTAGATACGGCGCCGGGGAGGTTTCGCCTCCTCTTAAGGGGGCCGAGTCACCTATAAATCATAAAAATGAAATTGTTTTGGAATTGCACGTAAGAATTTTAACAACTTGACAAAAAATATTACTCGAAAGGAACAAAAAATGAGATATTTTCATAATTGAAATATTTTATTTCGTAATCCTGTTCGTAGGCAAATATTTTTGCTATTTTCAATATGTTCGTAGTGTTAAGTGTAAGGTCGTAGTATTTACGATGCATCGCTGGACCAAATTAGTTTTGCAAGGTGTCATTCTCTTGGTAAGAAGACTCTGTTCGGTCCGAGTATAGAAAGGTCCATTCAAAACTCTTGCACAGAAGTTACAGAGAGAATTTCGTGAAAGATTACTACGTAAGGAAAAACTTATTACAAGAATGAGTAAATCTTTCGCACAAGAGCATTAAATAGAATTTTCAATACTCGGATCGGTCGTAGTCTTCGTACAAAGAGAATCTTGAAAAGCTAATTTGGTAAATCGGTGCAATCCGAACACAACGACAAGTTTTAAATGGAAAAACACTGTTTTCCACCGATGAACTGAGCTACAAAAAAAATATTCCACTTATGAAAATCAAGTGAACTATTTGATGGAGTTGCGAGATCTCATATGCGCAATTGCATCACAATTTCATTTTTATGATTTTCCAATGACTCACGCTCCTCCAAGCATTCAAAAATACAATTCATCTTTTAAATTATTTTCACCTTTAGCAAAACTTCATAATGAATTATTGAGTAAGTTTATTTGTTGGAAAACTAAATTTCATGCACAATTTCATCACCCACGTTCTTTTATTCTTTATCCTAGCTGCAGTTAATAACTTTTTAAATTGTCTGTTCTCAGTGACATAGAGATGCAGCGAAACATAGTCCGCAAAATTTGGGAAACTTTATTGATTACTTTGATTCATCGAGAGTTGTAAAAAATAGTGCGCTTTGGATAGAGAAATTGATCTCGTTGATTCTGTTTCGAGTATCGATCAGCCGACAGGATAGCTGAATTTTTTTTCACGTATTCCTCGGATCGAAATTGATCGAATTGTTTCGCGCATACGGTGCAGCTCGATGCATTTAATCAACGCATTGTCGACGATCCTGACGAACGTGCATGCTTTGCATCCTTACGTGGAATGGGACTATATCAGATCGCACTATCCATTTAGGTGTCTCGGAGGTTGCGGATGTATATAGGTGCATCGGCTGCGATACTCAGCAAATTTCAAGGCGACCCGACGCGTGTTGCAGGATTGCTACTATTTCGATACGTGATCCGTATAGGTGTAATCTATAATTCCAGTTGTAACTATGTAATAATATTCTTTAATAAAATATATATTTGTATGTAGCATTTATGCATAAACTTTGTATATTTAATCTAAAGGGAGGCGAAAGAGATAGAACCAGTATGGTACTAGCACGGTGGAATGAAATAGAAGCAGCACATCTGTGTAAGTATAGAGATTTTGTCTTCTCTTAATATAAAATTATGATTAATAATTAATTAATGGCATAACAAAGACATCTTAGTCGTGATTAATATACGATTACTTAAATATTACTTTATAATTGTACATTAAATTTGATGTACCGGTTTATGCATAACTGCTTCCTACACAAGAATATTATTTTTCAATTATTATTAATCGTGTAAGTCCTAGTGTACTAGGGATAGTAGATAGATAGATATATAGATAGATAGATAGGTAGATAGGGATAAAGTCTAATGTCCCTAACGTATCCTGTATTACCCGACCTCGGAACAATCGACCTTTCGCTTTACGTACACGAGAAACATTATAAAATTAGGTATTCCGGCACGCGTGACTCAAGCGCGAAGAACGTTTTTTACGGCTTGTATGGCTTGCGTATCTGCAGCATGATGCATATATGGAACAAGCTTGTTTTATGTATGGTCGTTAAATATCACCGCAATGAACATCCTAGACGACTATATGAGATAATGATTGAAGATAGCGTATGAGATTATTGATGTTCTACGTTGATTATACACCAAGCTATCGTGAATTGAATGTTGCAAAACTCGTTGATCGTGATTGTAATGGTAAAATATATGAAAAATCTACGGTCAATGGCAAATCAATGGCAGTGCATGATTTTCTATTGAATTCACATATTGAGCATCATTGATTCGCCATTGATTAATCGGTATTGTCAATTGAGTCTTTGCCTCTACTAGCACATCGATGCCACGTGTGGTGAACACTTTGACAGATATTGGATATACGATGCTAAAACGTAAACACAATAATAATAAAGACACGTGAGTTTGATTAGTGAGATTGCAGGGCTTTAGGACCGAATGGAGTCGAAGATTCCGAACAATCAGCAGTAGGGTGGAACGAGCTTACCGGACTAAGCCCAATTTAAGAGTAATATCGCCGAGGTCGCATTTAATTAAGAGAGGTTATGCCTCAACGGTCCCTGCTCTGCTCGCACTCTCCGTCGATCTCCACATCTTATCCTCTGCTATCTTCTATCCCGTTGCTGTTTTTATTCCGACGGCATTTTCTTTGGAGACTTAGCGACGTATCCACGTATGTAGGAAACGCATCGGAGCGCTCGTTATCAGTGTAACCACCCTATCGTGATTCGCTTTTTGATTTGTTTCCTCCGTTGATCCTGTACAACGTCATCGCGTATCTTTGCGTTACCACACCCTCTTTGCGTGACAAACCCACGTACAGAACTATATACAATGATAGAAAAGAGAGAACACGCGAGAGGGAGAGCAAAACGAATAAAAAGCACAGACGCAGGGGAAAAACAAATTCCTATCGAGAGAGCAAACATATAAAAGGTAGAGGGCTACATTCTCATATAAATCCCCACAGGGATTGGATACAAATATTGAATGTGAATATTTCCTGGAACTTTTTTATACATTTATAAACTCGTGATGCCATAGCTTGCGGGCGGATGTCATATTCATGGAAGCTGTATTTTTATCATAAGATACGACTGGCTACTATATCGCAGCTATTTAATCTCTATAGCGAGGATTTCAATGCCGTGCCCTAATTAATTTATCATGTCCATCGACGCTTTCTTTTGATAGATAAAGGATCATGCTTGATATTATATGCCGATCGTATGCGCATCAAAGGGCTCTATCGCCGAAGCTCGTTATTCGCAATATCAAAGAAAATGCAATTATGGTTGCATGTGACGATTCCAGTTGAATAACGTTGCGACCCTAAAAAATTCAAATATATGAGAAGAATTTGAAAAAACTGCGGTGCAACCGGGCTAGGATTCGAACCATGGATCTTTCGATTGCCGGTCAATTGATCTGACCACTGGTCAAATGGTTCTTATACAGGTTGTTCCATTTAATAAAATATATGATCAAATATATCGAAAACTGGGATTTAGATTGAAAAATAATTAATAAATAAAATAAATAAATTAGAAAAAAAATATTTTGGACAAAAGTTGTTGTGTATGAAGGGAGTTCATCGAACGAGCATATCAGTTTTTGGGTCCAGAGCCTCTGCAGGACCTGTTGAGGCCCAACTTTTGTTTTTTTAAATAAAACCCTTTATTTTTTATTGTATTTTTTCTATTTCTCGTTAAGAAATGAGTTTTACTCCGAGTCATTTTTTGTTTTTCGTCTTCGAACAGAACCAAAAGTTTATTCAAAGTTTTCCCGAATAATTGACTAATCGCCACTCCTTCCACGCAAAAACTACGAATAACATTTTGGGCCTGTTCGAAGATGAAAAACGAATAATGGCTCGAAGTAAAACTTACTCATTATTTAACGAGAAATAAAAAAATGCAATAAAAAAAATAAGAAGTTCCATTTAAAAAACAAAATTTGGGCCTCAATGGGCCCAGCAGAGGCCCCGCATAAAAAAACTAATATGCTCATCCGATGTCCCGTTTGTTATACAACAACTTTTGTCAGAAACATTTTTTAATTAAATTTTTAGTTTTCGATATATTTGAGCATACTTTAAAAAATGGGACACCCTCTATGTTGAATATTCTACGACGAATGTTCATTTGTCAAAACGATTTTCCATGTAATTTTAATAGCGTGAACCCTTTTCCTACCAGATTCAATATATTACGTTCCTCCTGTTGATCACAACGCGAATAGTATACGGAGCGTTAATATCAGAACGCTGTAGCATGCACAATATCGAAGTTGCACGCTCTAAAGCTCACGTGAACGCAACCATGTATAATTGAAAGCATTTCGCTTCAACAGCCATCGCAGCCATCGTGCTACGCTGATGAGTTCAGAGAGCGAATATTGACAACAGAATTGGAGAATTACCGAATCAGAAGTTGGATGCGCGACACTCCGATCGTTCACTAGTTGGCTGATTAGTTCGAAACCAGATCGAAGAGCCACTTTTTCGAAGGAAACGCTACCAGCCCTCGTTATAATTTACATACAGTGTTAATTCTACATAAAATGTGATTCGATTGCTACGCGTGTTTGAATATACGCGTTGAAAATATTTAAAAATCTAATCATGTGCCATATCGAACTATTTATTGGTAATATCTACGGAAGCAGTTTACCTGTCATTTGCTTTCTCACGATGTAACGTGTGCTCAAAGCCGAGAGGACCAGTGGCTTTTCCATACCCAAATGACCATTTGAAACCATTTATGTATACACCAATGTATGTTAGAATCTTAAGCTCTCTTGTGGATATTATAAGCGAAATTTGTTAGTCCAAACTGAGCCATCCCAACCCCACGCTGTGCAAACCAAGGGAGTAATCGGCATGGGGTGTAGTATATACAACGTAAGTACGATCGTACGTGCTGACTACTATTATGTGTTTGGTGTGTGATTTGTCACTGTAGGTAGTTGCAAGATCGCGCTTTGCTATCCTACTTTGTACTATATTTAGTACTCTACGCTGTTCTTGTCCGGTTGCCAGTCAAATTGCTGATGCTGGACACGAGGGAAACCCCGTGGAAGCTATCGACGCCGCAACGGCCATGAAATTCGGAAGAATTCGAACAAAGCCACACGTATTTGATCCGAGTTGCAGCATCTCAAAGTTAGAAACGTTAGTGCCTCGTCAATTCTTCTTGGTTCTATAGATATCGAGCAAGGCTATGGTATCTATCAAGATCCATGCTGAGTAAGATAGATATCTGGGACCCTTTCACGCGTTACATTTATGGCAACCCATTAAAATAGTTCACAGCTCGTTGCTGCGACAACGAATGACGGGGAAATACTCCGAATGCTATAGTAAATGTCACTTCAGGGTTCTACATGGTAGAAATAAATCGAAGTCCGCGTTATCGTAAAGAATGACCTACATTTATCTTAGGGACGTGATAATCCGTAGTCTTCCGCATATCCTTCCGCTCAGAAATCCTTCCTTCATTGCAGCTGATACTCTCAGTAGGCGCGCTCTGGATTTTCCATTGAGCACCATGCGATAGCTCATCTTCGTGAAATCTCATCTCCGATTTTCAAGGGTTCAGAGAGTATATCGTACAAAAGACAACCCGAGCAAATATATATCGTACAAGTGCACAGGCTTAATCTTAACGATTTACGACGATGAGATATAGAACATTTAAAAAAAAAATCTTTCAAGAAAAGATTTCTCATAAAGTTTAGTCTACATATGCTGCGACGAATCTACACGTGTAACTACTTGTTTCGATATCAATCGTGCAACCTTCGCATTAATATATATCTGTCCACCAAATCTCTCGATGTTTACGCACTGTTACGAGATGGGTAAAACATTGTAATCGATCATCGGCACTGAATACACCATCGAAGCAAAGATCGAGTCTTTTATGAGAAAGTGATATCCATGTTTAAATCTCACGTATGTAGGACGCGCCGATCTCGCGATTCATTCCGTATCATCTGTCTCATCTATTTCGCGAATTTCTGAATAAAACATATCCAACAGCTGCAAAATTTGAAGCAGCGCGTGAACAAGATCCAACCAATTTATATAGTGTGTATCGATATGAACTGGTAACGACGTAATCCCGGTGTACCGCCAGTGAGAAGGAGGAACCTATCTGGTTTGACATGTTCTACTCTACTCGTGAAACCACGAGAGTAGTTACTTCCAGCCAACGAGTTTGTGCCATCGCTATATAGGTTCGCGTGCGACAAGCGTGATGACGCTTCATGAAAGCCTGTGAGCAACTGATCGGGGAAATCGAAGAAGCTTGCTGCATATCGATTAGGTAGATGAAGGTACAACGACCGAGTTTAGTGGGTTGCGCTATTGAGGATAAATCAAGAGCGTAGATCTCACGTCTTAAAACTCCTGACATTCCTCTTGGATTATATATATCCAGGATATACGATGAGATGAAACGAGAATTTCCATAGAAGATTATTGGAAATTTCGAAGAATCGGAAAAATCTATTATATTCTAACATTAATATGTGAACTAAAATAATATTTTTAAATATATTTTTCTAAAGAAACAATGCGTGCGGATTAAAAATTTTCACGTTGCTTCCTCGTGACTCTCGCCAAATCACAGATTTTACTCCACGGGTAATGGTCATCTCGATTCTGGCTTCCTCGTAGGGGAAGTAGAGGTCCGTTGAGCCAGTAAGCTGAAAATTACTTAACGGTATTAGGGATCCACCATAATTAGGTGCTCTTTAGATGCTAATTAAGTGCTAAGCTCGTGAATTCGGCGCTCTTCTATTTTCGCGAAAAAATAAGAATTTTACGCGGACCGATAGTTTGCGGTCCCGCAATAAATAATCTTCATTTTTTCGTGAAACCGTAAAAGCACCTTATTCGAAAAATTACAAAAATGCGTTATTCAATAAAATCTGAATACCTCGATCGATTGATGCCAAGCTCAATACCGATCAACATTGTCCCCTGCTCTATTTTTGTAGAAAGTTTTTTTTTCTATAGATAAAAGTTTACGATACCTAGAGAGCTGAACTTCTTTTATTCGAAAAATTTAATCAACCATAAAATGAGAGTCAACGATTTGGTCGAAATTTGCAGCAAACTGACGGCAGTTGCGAACAGACCCATGTGCAAACTTTTACGATGATCGAGTAACCCGCTTACGAGAAATATCCATTGCAATTTTGCAAACATGACACACACACACGAACTCGCGCGCGTGGACATTAAAAAGAAATGATTTCTCGACGTATTAGGATTTTTTAAGTACTCAGACATCGAAATTTCGAGAAAATTTTTACGAAAACACAGCTTCCTCAGTGAGGTAGTAAAATAATAAGTATTCAAGATTATATCTCTTGTTTTATCATTGTTTCACTTGATACCTTCATTATTTATGAGATCCTCAATTTAATTAACCAGTATCGTATTGTAGTAGTTTATTCGTCTTTCCGAACGTAAATTAATGAAATTACAAATAAATTGCTGTACACTACGGGTCCTTAAGGACGCTCCCGTCATTATATTCTGACACATGGGCATTCATTGATGAGTTCGTTTTGTACTATTATTGCGAAATGACGATAATGTATATCATCGATTTAATATTCCGCTAATGAGAATTAAAACGTACCCGGTAGACGTTTATATAAAATCCCTTATTCTGGATAACGCAACTAGAGCTATGCGATCGTGGGCATTTACGGTGAATATGATAATTAGCATGTGCTACATTTGATACATCGCATGGGTGGAATAAGAGAACTCCGAATGAATCGCGTGCTATAGAAAGATATATAACAAAGTTCTATGTTTTTCCTTTTGTCAGAAGCGATTCCGAACGACTGGGGTATTACGTTGAGCAACGGTGAATTTATAAATTGTTCTGCGAGCAGGAGCTCTCTCTCTCTCCCTTTCTCGTGAATTGTTGCTTTTGTTCAGATTTTGAGAGCTCCTTTCCATTAAAGCTCGATGCCCGTAGTATTCCCATTGTTAATTTCAATTGAGAAATCCGTCGATGAACAAACTTACTAAGTTACCCCTCGTTCAATTGGCTCTCACGCATATGCATCAATGAGTTACATAGATCGTACAATTTTTTATTTACTCGGCACAAATGCACGCATCGCGCACCGATTTATTACATTCATTTTTTAAATATTATTATTTTATTATATTATCTCTAATTTGTAAACCGGTCTCCTCTTTAAAACAAAAGATCAGTCGTGTCAAAGTAATTTCCATTACGGTTTTTGTTGTCGACCGAGGAGTCTTAAGACGATGTACCGGAATTGCTACATGTCGCAGCAATTATGTAGAAAACATCATAACGCGCGAATCGTATTTGGTGGTATAAATATGCAATTTTGGAAATCAATTAATATTCTTTCTACAGTCAAATATACCTACAGTCATATAATACTCGTCATTAGCGTAATAAATATTTGAATGAACGATATGCTTGATTCAAAACTGTTGCATGTTTCATTTAAATATTTATATTCTTGGTTCCATTTTAAGACTAAATTTTAAGACTAAAATGTATTTAAAACAATGCTTGTACCCATCGTTTTAAGATCCTTTTTAAAATCGTATTTTTTTCTTTGTGCACAAGCCCTTGGAATAGCTGATGTACAACGAAATGAAATAGTCTCCGAGTTTCTTATCAGCGAGAAAGCCTAAGGGAGTCTGTATATATATGATTTATAACGTGTCTTGTAGTCTCTTGGATTATTCAGCATTCCATGACGTTCGAAGTCCCTCAAAGTTCCCGACGATCTTAAGATGATGTGAAATATGTAAGGGTGCAAGAGCGAACGAACCTTGCGATCCCCAAATTCATCCCGACAGTTGGTCTGTCGGGAGAAGAGACAAGAACGTTTCCTGCAGAATTGTTGGACGGATAGCAACGTTTTCGGCTTTTATTCGACAGATTAGCCGTAACAGAGAAATTTGAATTACAGCTTTTGTTACCAGCTATAAGACGCGGTTCACCGTTCTCATATTTTATCCGAAAGTTCAGTTGTGGGGATGTAATTTGTATTACAATTTTTTTCTTTACCGACCGAGGGATTGCGTATCGTCTTAAAAGATTAATGCTTGCGCTTTATGGGATCCGGGTTCCCTTTGTAGCTTATTCACAAACTAATTTAGCTGAGATTTCGCTAGCAAGACCATAATGTCATTCCTTCCGTGCGACGTGCTGTCGTCCTTTTCGAACACCATTTCCTAACGCAACGTACAGTTGCATGAGCAACCATCTTCCCCATGAAACTCACCGAGCACTTTCCTCGTCTCTGCGTAATTAACCCTCTCAACATAGTACGAATACTGTCAGTGAGACGACGAATCTTCGCACGCGTACCCATATAGCATCTTCGCATAAACTTTACATGGTGCATTCTACCTTAAATCAACCTGTTTGTCACCTTCACCTTCTGGAATTCGATTCACAATGTTTCATACTGTTGTTACAAACCTAAATATTTTGTTAGATTTTTGTTTTGGTGGTATCTTTTAGAAACAATGTGTACAGAAAAAATTATATAAAGGAAAAGTCAAGTTTTATAAACTTGTGAAAATGTTTAAAAATCCTGTGACGAATATAAAAATTATCAAACCATATCCCAGATTTGGTCTGTGTTAGTTTCTATTCCATTCGTTTTATTTTCTTTCGATTGGTGTTATGAAAAAATCTATAAAAAAACTTGCACGTCTTTTAGCGTTATAACCAGCATATAAAAAAAAATCGACTAAACCCCATAGGATGAGGGTAGCAACCGGATTAAATTGACGTGGAATATCCCATATACATCATATATGCATATGCGGATATTGAATCACCGATGGATAGATATACGCTTTTTAGATACTTCACGCCATGTGTATATGAAAAGTATCAGTAAAAGCAACACTCATTTACGTACATTCGATATAAATTTCATATCTCATCGTGGGTACATGCATAGCATGTGAGATTTAGGTAAACGAACAATGTGAAAATTAATTATTCATTGCAAGAAGTACCTTTGACAATAGGTCGTTACAGCAGTAACATAATTAATATTGATATATTAATATTGAATTTAAAAAAAACAGAAAATACGTCCACAAACACAATTTTTTTGTAACACTCTGCGAAAAGTGATGTAAGCGGTATGCTTAACTTAAGACCTACATGACCTACTATACCTAATTACCTTATACCGAGCACGCTACCTAATAGATCAAACAGACTGCACGAATATCTTCTACTTTAGTTCAATGATAGCTGGATCGAGGATAACAGCTAGAGATAACAGAAGGAGTGATCAGTAAATGTAAAAAGTCACTTGATTTATATAAAACTCTATACTCGGGATGTTTCTGCGCACACGGATGCATATAAATATGATATCTCATGATTATATCAGTAACACACGTTGACATATGAATAAGGTATGTGTACACGATGTATTCCGAACATTCATGCATGTATGCAGAATACATATCCATAGGACACGCACAGCATATTTTTCCCACATTTTAACCTAAATTGTTTATGCAAAGAATATCTCATGCTATATGAGTATTAGGGTCTCGGCAGGTTCGAAATTATGCTTACGATTTTGCACTTCTTCGATTTTTCATCCAAACCGTTTCAGGATTTCCCTTCTACTCAGACTCACCAAGGAAAGGAAATTAACGAAAAGGAAAAAGAAAAAGAGGAAAAGGCGAAGGAGAGGCAAAGGTAGAAAAAAATTTAATAAAAAAATGTCAAGTGGAAAAGAAAGAAAAAAAGAGAGAGAGATGGACACGAATTGAAGTCGTATAGTTATATCCGATGGTTAACATCTTTTACAGAAATCTCGTTGAACTAAACTTTGATTCCGGAAATTTCTACGCTTGACAAGACACGACTTTACGGGTATTCCGTTAGCCTCCAAGACCCGTGAGTCGATCTATATGCATTACTGACATGACAGGGGTTATGGTAATTGCGGGCCCCTGACTCAATTTTCTTTGATCAGATGCGTCCCTGTTCTGATATTTATTAAATGCATGCATAAAACAATAACAATGCTTGCAAAATATTCGAGATTTACGTTGTTATTATTTAGGCGTTGAATCAATAGCTTGTCATGATTATGTCACGAGCGTTCTAGCGCCAATAATTCGACGCTGCTTACGAAAAGTAGTACGATTCAAATTTCCTAGGAAAACTAACACGTTTCTAATTCCACCGCGAAAATCAACACGTTTCGATATTCGACGCGAAAACTAGCATGTTTTGGCTTTTATCGTGAAAAGTCGCATGTTTCGGCTTCCGTCGCGAAAACTAGCATATTTCGATTTGCATTGGAAAAAGTAGTTTATTTGCCGAACTAAATCGAATAAGATTCAGAACTTTTACAAATGTTTTAATAATTTTTTCGGGAGCACTATAAGGAATAATTGAAAAACATTAAGGGCTTATCGCCCGTACACCCTTAAACATTTATATTCGTTTTCTATTAAAAATAATAATAACATTATTGAAAATACGATTCAACAAATTTACTGGAATCTTAGAAATCGCTATCGTCTAATATTCTCGAAAAAGCTTGATTATGTTCCATAGGAATGAAACCTCTGTCAAGCATTGCTTGTAAATCTTTTTTTTTCCTTGGAGCAAGAAAGATTTCTTGATCGAAATCATATTTAACGCGGACTGTATCGACGTAAGGTTGAACGAATATTTCCCGAATACTCGCAATTTTAATTGGCGTCGAGTTAAAAATTTTATAACCCTAAAAATTATGATAAGCTTAGCAGACCAAAATTCAAACAGTAAAATATGTATGAAATAAATTCAAACAAAAAATAAAACTGTATAAAATGACAAGCAAAAATACTTCGTCAATTTGGAGTAAAAAAGGATGTTTAAAAAATGTGGAGTAAAAAATGAGAAACAATTCCAGTGATACCGAAACGTGCTAATTTTCGCGGTGAAAGTCGAAACCTGCTAGTTTTTGTGGTAAAGGCCGAAACATGCTAGTTTTCGCGGCGAATATCGAAATGTGCTAATTTTCGTGGCAAAAGCCGAAACATGCTAGTTTTCTCGCTGATATCAAGCGTGCTTGTTTTCGTAAGAAATCTGAAACATGCTAGTTTTCGTAAACAGCGTCGAATTCTTCTAACGTGAAATAATCATTGGCGCTGATGCAAGGGTTGTATGATAAGTACCTGGCCTCAATCAGAAAAAAACATATATTCTCTTAGTTCGATACATTTATTGCTAGTCAAACGTTTTTTTACATTTTTAAATTCATTCTGAATAATACGATTTCTTTAACTCTTTAAAAGAGGCGTTTCGTTTCAGCGATTACCTCATTGTTAGAGCCATATCTCTTTCCGCCGAGCCATTTCTTCAAGTTTCGAAACAGGAAGTAGTCGCAGGAGCTAAGTCTAAAGAATATGGTGGATGTGTCACACGTGTGTTCACGGGTGAATTGTCATCGTGGCAGAGAATTTTTTTCTTCGCCAAATGCGGACGTTTTTCCTCCAAAACGTCATCGAAACGGTTCAATAATTTGGAATAATATTCGCCGGTATTCGTTTTTATCTTTTCAAGGTTATCGATGTGAATTATGCCTCGTGCATCTCAAAAAAACTTTGGCCATAACCTTTTTGGCCGATAAGATTGCCTTAGCCTTCTTCGGTGCCGATTCGCCACGAGAAGTCAACTGTTTCGACTGTTCATTGGTCTTTGTTGTACCATGATGGATCCATGTTTCGCCCACAGTTATGAATCGACGCCAAAAGTCCTACGGATTGCACTTTAACTTTGCCCAACATTCCATTAAAGTTGTCACACGTGTGCGTTTATGATGAATTGTGAGCAATCACTGCACTCATCTTGCGTAAAACTTTCTCAAATCCAAGCGATCTTTCAAAATTTTCTGTACCCGTTCGATTAAGATGCCCCCACAGCCTCACCAATCTCACGTACTTTCAGTGTCCAATCATTCATTACCGTACCGTGGATTTTTTCAATTATTTCTTGTACGGTGACCTCATTTGGACGACCTGGACGTTCTTCATTACAAATCCCTGTACGGCCGCGTTTAGATTCAGCTGTCAAATATTTTATTGTTGCACACGAAGGTGCAGAGTCTCCATGAACTTCGTTTAATTCCACTTTTATTTCATCGTTAGTTATCTTTTTCAAAAACAAGAATTTTATCACTGCTCGATAGTCAATTTTTTTCATTTTTGTAAAAACACAAAAGTCGTTTGTCATCAATGTCTGTCTAACACAAACTGTATGCCACATGTGGCTGAAAATTGTACAGTAAAAATTCGCAAGGTGACACTTACGAAAAATAGCATCGATTTAATATTAGTAGCGCCATCTTGCCAAGGCGAGGTACTTATCGTACAACCCTCGTATATCTTTTAACATTAAATTTGACATTGAATTCGCTCAGGATCACTCGTGTCACGCTCAATTTTCATGTCTTTTATAATTAAACATTTTTTAAAATTCAATCTTACGAATTCTTTGACAAACCTTTCCCTCTACCGGATTTTTTTAAGGCAGAGAAAAATTAATGATTCGATTGTTAGAGATCTTTCTACCAAAAAATCAATAACACAGACATCCAGGCGGCGCTAACTTACACCCTGAGTTTCGATTCGCCAAAAAATTCCATCTTAACAATTGGTCGGGATTGTCGCATAGATTTATAATTCTTAATGTCATATGTGTTTATTTATTTGTTTGTTTTTTTCTTAATGATTAGTTGTGACAGCTACGCAAGCGTGACGCTATCTAGTTAACTTCTGTTATGTGTTTATGCAAATTATCTGGACGTTCGTTGTTTAATACCCGCATGAATACATCGAACTCAAAGCGGGTCGACGCGCTTTGAATTTTACTATCTTGCCACTTTCATACTGCAATACGGTGCACTCGAATGAAAAATCGTTTGATTCTACTGAATCAATGATTACGTACGGAAAAAAAACACCTAGACTGGCAAAATTGTTGTTATTGTAACTAATTTCGTGAATTAATATATAAATAACAAAACCACCTCGTTAAGGTAGCAAAATGTTTCGACTGCAGCGATTTGCAACTACGACAGAACCGACTTTGTTACTGTAACAAAATAGTTACTGGAACGAAACAGCTTAATTTTGCAATTAAATACACTAATATTATAATAGTTTTTCAATTCGTCACTCGTTCTAATAAAAGGCGTAGTTTGTTTCCATAGCTAACTAAATTACTGCAGTAACAAAAAAGCGTTGTCATCATAGTAAAGCGTACCGTGTAGCATTTTTTATTTACTGTCTGCATTATTGTTTTACAGCGGAGACAAGGTTGTCAGCAAAACACTTTTTGGCAGAGTAACAAAATAATGTTTTCTTCCGGTTTGATGGCGAACAAAATAATTGGTTGACGGAAAGGAATTCTTTACGTGCGATGATTATCATTTCGTTCGATAGCCAACTGTTTTATTCGTCGCCCGTAACCGCTAATTTATCATGATGATTCAAGCGATTTTTTTGTTCTCAGTGTACACCAAAAAAAAAGTATTGCGATAACCATATTCAGCGTATGCTGTGTCGCGAGTCAGTTACAGAAACCAACTCGAAATAGTATTTCCAGTTATTTTCGGCTGGTTAGCGAAAAATAGTACCGACGACCAATGGCTTGATTCCTGTAACCAATATTTTTGCTTTTATAACCAACCGATTGGTACGTGCTACGAGTAAAACTTTTCACAAAGGCAAACGACGCCGTTGATTCGAGTGACATGTGGTTGTGGATGGACGAGGGCTTGCTAAAAATAAAAGTGAAATACATTGAATTTATGGTAAATATACAGTGAAATATCGTGAATACATTATCTTCGTCTTACGAAGCATCACGCGAAGTACGTGTCGGTTATCGCCACTGTAAATAAATAGAAATATCCGTATTAATCTGATTTTTTTTTGTATTACGCTAAACCGATAATTAATACCAACCAACCGGTAAGCTGAACGATATTGTAGTTTCTTGAATCAAACGGGTATTTGGCGCTGTGCTAACTATTCCGGTTGGTTGTCGGAACCAATGTGTCAGTTTCCTCAACTACTTTTTTCTTTCCGCACAGTACAGTACTTAAGTATGATGTTCCTGGTTCAAATTCTAAAGCTTACGGGAAAAGAGTGTCACAGCAAAATATCACTTAGGGAAAATCCTGGGTAAACCTGTCAGTTTGACTGTGGTTTGTCGGCAAATAATGAAGTACCATGGGGGTAAAGCGCAAGATGACGAGAAAATGTATTTAGCGGAAAGAAGATAGACCGTGGTACAACCACGTAAATAGATCAACCACGTGAACGCTCTAACAAATTTAAATCGTCGTTGCATTCTAATGTGATTCGTCTGACATTCCGAACTCGAATCTATTTGTAGAATTCAATTGCCATTTTCTCTTCAGCATTCGAAATTGAAATAAGTGAGATTCAATCTAGTCGTCTAGAAATGTTGCGGATTTGTTGATTGATTTTGTACAGTGTCTGTTCGATAGCTTGTCGAACATTTTAATTCATCGTTGACAGTCTCAAAACGGATGAAACTAGATTACATTTATTGTGAAGGTATCACACACATCTGAAATTAGAAATCTCTTCAAGTTATTACTTATATTATCGTTATTATTTAAATAGATGTAATTCGACTTATATTATTAGTATTTCTAGTTCGTGTCATATACCGTTTGTGGTTTATATTTCGTCATCCTGACCAATTAATCATTAGATGGAATTTTGGCTATTCGCAAATCGGATTTGAGTCAATGCCGCCTGGTTGCCTACGTTATCGATCTTACGAAAAAGATTTTAAACAATTGAATACCAAGTTTTTACTGACTCTGATTGCCTCACTAATTCGATTTTTAATTTGAAAATTAATCGAGAAAAAATGTTGTCACTGACCGGGATCGAAGCGGGGGACCCCCAGAATCCTAGTCTGGTACGTTACTAATTACGCTGCCATGGCCTTGGCGAGATTAGTACACGATCTCTATTTTTAATGACAGTTAATTAACAATATTATTTTTACTTACGCAGGTCGTATATATTAATCGTATGTATTTTATATTTCATCGTCCCGACCAATTAATTGTGTGATGAAATGGTGGCTACGCACAAATTGGATCAGAATCAACGCCGTCTGGTTTCCTACGTTATAGATCTTATCAAAAAGACCTCAAACAATTGAATCCCAAGTTTTTATCGACTCTGATTGTCTTGCTAATTCGTTAATAATTAATGAGGTAACGAATACTCGACGATTTCTAATTTCTAAATAAATCGAGGAAAAATATTGCCACTCCCCATAATCGAACCGGGGAACCCTCAGAATCCTAACTTGGTGCGTTAATAATTACGCTACCATGGCCTGCCATGGCCTTGTCGAGATTAATTCACGATTTCTATTTGTAATTACCGTATTCGTTAACCGTATGTATTTTATATTTCGTCATCCCGACCAATTTATCGTCAGATAGAACTTTTGCGAGTCACAACTCGACTTAGCGTCATATCATTTGAATCTTTTCAATTATCTCGTAGTACTATGACCATTAACCCCTTTAATTTTACGTCCATACAACATCAACACAATGTCGCTTATGTTATTAGTATTATTTATTAGATATATCTAGTAGAATATATAGATATACAGATCAACCGTGAGCAAGTGAGATGTGAAACATATAATACTCAGCATCCTTGCTTACAGCTTGATTCAGCGCCCACAATACTTCCAACCTGTCTGACGCCGAGATACATTGAAATTAATGTTTAGACGAACGTGTACTTCACGAACGTCTTCTGTACATTTTTTTTTTACGTCTCATGACTCTTAAGTCACTCGACTTTGTATTAATGCGAAGACGAGAACGACAGTGAGTTGGGAAGGAGGGTGGGGAGGCTTATGTATCAGCCCTTTTGTCGGTAAGCGTGGGTGTTGAGGTCGTCTTGGCAGCTTCCTCTCTACGAGTTTGAGGCTCGAGGCGATGGTCGCGCGACGGAAGTTCTCCGCGCCGTACCAGTGGCATCAAGAGAGGATGTTACAATTAATGCTGACCGGGACTCGTTAGCACGTTTCCTTTTTCCCTGACTCATATTCCGGTGAACCAACGAGCCGGCGGATTGCGTAGGGCGATATACAAGGAAGCGTTTCTATAAGCGAAAGCCCGATGGCTATGAAACGAAAGATTAAGTGAATACAGAAAAGTAAGAAAAAAAAAAAGCAAGTGTCGAACGCTGCTGCGATTGTACAGACCGAATACCTTTAAACCTGTGAAAATCCATTAACGTTTGTGATTCAATAAAAAATTTATGTGAATTTAAGCACGTTTCATTTATTATTTGCTGAGACGTTAATTTTATTTAAAAATTGAAAGAAACAAATTTACTATTAGCTTTAATATTAAATATTCAAACCGTGATTTTCATTTATGTCGATACATAAGAACATTAAAGTGCATAGAAACGTAGTTACGCTTTATGAAAATATGACTTTTTAATTATCGTTCGAGGCTGTCGTTGTTGTTGTTCCTTCAGCTCGATGAAAAATATTGGTTCTGGTATATTGCCATTTCCTTAACAAGCGAGCAGAGTCGCGCCTGCAGTATTGTGAAAAATTGTTGCGCACGGGCGAGCGTGTCGCTAGTGTTCGACTATAATGTTCGTGCGCGATAAAATGGAAGAGGAAGGCCGAGTAATCAGAATCTCGTCAAAGAAAAACTCAATTGCGTACGTGCTACTTCGCTCTCTTTCTCTCTTTTTTTTTTATCACGGAAGCAAGCAAAAGGGAATCAATAGCCATACTCGATCAATGGGCGTGCTCGTTCCGCTTGCCGGTCTGTGCTCTTTGCCAGGGCGTTCATGGAAGATCGAATCGTTTAACGCCACGATCAAACCGTTTAATCTCACGATTTTTATCGGAATTGTGCGCTCGTGTGGAAAAAGCTTAGAGAGACGCGCAGCCGGGGATGCGATGAACGGGCTGGGGTACGTGACTGAACGTGGCAACGTTTTGTCGTGAACGTCCCTTCGGAAAAGCGATATGTGTCGTGACGCCAATACGGTATAGGATAGCTGTTCGATGATACCGAAGCGCTGGAGAATTATTCGTTTCTCGTCTGCACTATCGCTGTCTCATTTCCCATCTAACGCCTGGCGACACCGGAGTAAAAAATGCGAAACGATCGACATCGGAAATGTATATCCACGTGAATAGAATAAAACGTTTACCGGATGAGAATTCTCCATAGAATCAAAGTCGAGCTCTCGCCGTTAATTATACGTTGAAATCTGGGCCAACTTTACCTTTTCCATACAGATGTTCGCTATATTTCGACGTGTAAAAAAGTGTACACAACCTGCGAATTGTTAAAAAATATTTATCACTCGATGTTCCAACAAAATACCACAAAATGTATATACAAATTAATTTATAACTAATTGTTCCGCCGTTGAATTATTTTACTGATAAAGAAAAATCCGCGCGATGAACGAAATTCACGTTTCGTAATAGCGGCCACTGAAACATCGAGATAACGATAGTTTTCATTTTTTTAAAATCCAATCCATCTTCGTTTTAGAATTGTTGCCAATATACAATTCGTTTTACGTCTCGTTGATTGATGGAACGGTTAATATTTTATACGTCGGTATCTCAAGAGCCACTCTTTGGCTTTAATTTTGTAACCGATCATCGGCTAATTTAATGAAACAATAGATGATTGTATCAATTACTTCAAGTGATCAATTTAAATACCAAAGCAACATTTTCGAGGTATTATTGATACATTCATTCCAGTTTTCGTTAAAACGCGTCGAGCACCTACTGCAGTGAACGCTTAGGACACGATATGTATACATTTTTTAGAAGTTTATCCATTTACGTTCGCTTCAGCGTAGATTATTTGATTAGGTTCTTACATAGAATGCTGTTATTCTCTGAAGAGCGTCAACCGCACGAATAAAACAGTGCATTGTAGATGTAAATTCACCGGTTCGTCCATTTGCATCCCCAGCAATCGTACTGCAACCCGTTGATGCTTTGCAGATGCAAAAGTAATTAATAATCTAATTAAGCGAGGATGGTCTGCTCACCCGCTGCGGTCGTATTCCCGTTTGCGAACCACAGCAACGACGAGTCTCACACAGTTGTTCATTACGTACATCGATTCGCGATGTACGTAATCATACTGTACGCGTATCGCACTCGACGGTATAACAAATTCAAACCAGACCGAAATGCAATGGATCCGCTTGCTCTTGGCGCGCTGCGAGCAACAGAGTAGGTCAATAGAATTATTACGTAGTATCTCCACGATATCAGCCGATCTGCGGGCAACGGAAAATTAAAAAAAAAAAAAAAACAAAAACCCACGATGCAACTCAGCTCACACATTATTTAATAATAATTTTTAAAATGTATTAACATTATTTTAACGATTCGTGAAGCGTTGGACGTAAGATTAAGGGCAAACAGTATAGATGTTTCAACTTTGTACTTTGAATTCGTTTAAACTTGAAATCTTCTTAAAGCGTCAACGATCTCTTGATAAATTTAGAAATAGTCGATAGAATTTAACGTCATGATTTGGAAAATCAAGTCCGTTGGCTAACCGAGGGAGTAAGCCGAGGGAAAAAGGTTCGTGAATAAAAAAAAAAGGAAAAATACGAAACTCCTGCAATTCCGCTTCCGTCAGCGTTCAACGCTGAGGCGTACTGAGGGTTGATTGACTTGGCCTGCCGATGTCTGTCGTATTGCCAATACTGATTGGTTTACGGCACATCCTTTGGTACGCCAACTACCTCGCTCCATCTCCGGTGCTACACGTACATGTATACGTCCGCGCATCCTCCTGTCTCTCGAACCGTCGTCCGACCATTCTCTCATTCAATTATGTCGACCGCATCACGCGCGTCTTGCCGAGTTATCAAGTAAAAGCGACGAGCGTTCAATCGGATTACTGGTTCCGCGGGTAACGGCCCAGCATCCGCGACTTTACCCTATGGACGTGTCTGCCACCACTCTGCGCTATTCACTCCTGTCTGATGCAACTGAATCCTCAATATCGAAGGGGCTGGGATACGTTGATCGACATCGATACATGGGAAACCGAAAATGACGTCGAGCGCGTATTGGTTTTTTTTTTTAATTCCATTTCATTATGTAATATCGTTAAACAAATAAATATTGGTTTATTATCGGGTGAAACGTCAATAAATATTATATCGTCCATTGACTGGCAAATTCGCTCTTTTAGAAGATTCTATGGGTAAAATGTAGTCACGTTTCGTGGACGTATTACCAAAAAAAAAAAAAACGATAAATAAATGTATAAACACGATACGATAGCAAACACGATTGGCTGTAATTGAAACATACTCAACCGATGTATTTATCTTTTGACTGTTGAGCTTGCGGAAGCAATAAATACTACGCTGGACATCGTTATAGGAAATACATTCGTTGGTACTTTACCATTTTTATTGCAAAACGAAATACCGTTGTAAACCAACGAAACGAAGATTTATTCAAATATATATCACAGCAAAACGTGATTATTCGTTCCATCCGGTATACGTTAGTGAGCAGACATTACTAACGAAACGTAAATTTACATTACCAAGAGCTTTACACGGAAAATGTACTATATTTGTTCCCCAGCAAATTGATATTGCTCCTCTTCGAATCATCGGGGTATACTCTTTGGCTTGTATATATATATCGGTAATATCTCTGTGTCTGAACGCCCTATCTCAGTACTCTACGCAATTCCAAAGATTGGAAGTAGCGCTGGTCGCTCTGGTAGACTATGGAAACATGCGCTGTGGTTCGACTTTCTTTTTTTCTCCTCAGTCTTTCTTTGTAAGGTGACATAAGTTCAACGCCTCGTAGTATGTCACGTCTGCCTGCTTCTCGTCGCTCGATTTATAAACATTTTTAGTTACTTTCATCTGACTGGATCTGCAACGTGTCGATATAACCACCTTCGTTCGGCCATCCACTTCGTCATTCAGTCGGGAAAAGAATGAGCAAAGTTGGTGGTACGATGCTGTGGCATAACGTTAAGGTGATACGATGGATCACGATGAATAACAAAAACTGTGAACCGTTTTTTTTAAGGTACCAAACATTTTTGGAATAAAACACATTCGTGTCTACTGCACGAATGATAAACGCAGCAATTTAATTTGGACTGGAATCGTTCAGCGCTTTAAAAAAAAAAGAATACAGTTGTTGTTACTGACCCGTCCAGGTTTGGTTGAAGGAAGGGAGACGTCGCATCACCTTAAGTGCTATTATATATGCTACACCTTGTAAGGAAACTTTTTTTTTTTATGTTGGCTCGTAAATATTCAAAGTCATTCACATCCCAAAATATACAAGATTGATGAGTGAATAAATTTAGAGAAGAAATTTTATTAAAATATCTTCTGGAAAATCAATATACGACATTGAATTATTTAATACATAAATTATAATAAAAAATTATGATTATTTCAAGTATTAGTTAATTTTGTATTCACAATTTATTGTAAATTAAATTTATCATTCGCATTAATATCTTCACTATTTTGTTAGTCAAGAGTGATACACGCATAATCACACCGCGAGTCCCCTACTTTTTCTAGATTCTCCCATATAGAATACACAAGGAAATTATTGTACATTAAAAATACCGGTAAATTATATAAACTAAGATTACTCAGCTCTATTTTTGGTTGGGAGTACAGGTGGCTCTTTCCTTCTTGGAGTTTATTCTGATTAATTTGCTTCCACTCAAATCAAACGGATTATCCGAAGAGATGATTGCTTCATCGAGAGGATGTTTCTCTGAGTGGCAATAGTCAGGTCCGTCCTTTGATGTAATTTTCGGACTTTGATGATTCGGACCTCGTAGTTGAAAAATTTTTCAGGAGAGATTGTAGAGTTCTGTACAGCTCTGTCTGCGTTCTCAGGGAGAAAGAGAAAGAGTGCACTAGACGCTAACAACCCAGTAAGCCTCATTCAATCACTTGCTCATGCACTTTCGCGGTTACAATATGTCGGAGAATCGGATAAATCGATGCTTGATCTCTGACACGTCAAAATCCGGCGCGAAGGATATAAATGCGAGCTTGGAAAAGATTCGCCTCTTACAGGTTCGGTCATTAGCAAAAATGTTGATACAATTTTCTTCGCAATGATTGATCTGTGAGATAAAAGAGGAAAACAGTGAACGGTAACTCGCAATTTTTAAAGTTTACTGTTGTCGTGTTATGTCCAAAAGATCAATTATGCTAGAGAAATTCTCGATTGGAAAATTCTGATATCTCTCTCGCACGTATGGCTATTTGAGTAAGATAGACGACGCGTGTGGTACATTGTTGTAACGTAGATAATATGAAAGATCGTGTGTAACGGAAATATCCATTTCCGTTACACGTGGATTGCGAGCGGAATAAATAAGTTGTTTTTAATCGTGCCATTTACGAATGGTTGATATTTCCGGTAAAATTGAAACATCGCTGGGCGCAGAATGGAATTCCACGTCCTCTGATGCTTTACTTTTTCGCGAAATTACTATAGTTTCTAAACGGCATTCATTACAATTGTAATAAATTCGTTATACAATTTAGTTTACCAACCGAGTCCCTGTCGCTTACTTTTATAAGATGGGCGGATTCAAAATCCCGAACGATCAAAATCCCAAGCGTGTATATACGTGACGAACCGCCATTTGCATCCACCCACACCGTCAGGAATTCATACATTCGGGGGTTTGACCGTTCGGGATTTTGGCAGACACCCTGTAAGATGATGTGCTGCTTCTCGGTCGGTAACAAAAACTGTAATGCAAATTTCTTTGCCACTATTGATCGTTCGTATAAAAGAGGAGAATGATCAACTGCGTTTTACAATTCTACAGTTGTACAGTTGACTATTCTCTCATTTTTTATCCGAATGTTCCATCGTAGCGGAAAAATCTACGATGGTAAAAGTCTGCTATCTGTCTCGCGTGTATGGTGAATCTGAACGATAAATACGACATGTGGCGCATTGCCTTAAGACAATGTGACAACACTTGGTAACAAAAACTGTAATCCAAATTTCTCTGTCATGTTTAATCTGTCGGATGAAAGTCGAGATCATTGCCCTCTGTCCAATAATTCTGCACGGGATATTATCTTTTTTTTCCCGACAGATTCACCGTCGCGGAGTAATTCGAAATAGCAAGATTAATTTGATATCTCTTGTACCCATACATGTTTGACATCATCTTAAGATCACCGGAAGCTTCAAGAGGTTTCAAACCTCATGGAAAGCTGAACGATCAAGGAGGTTATAAGACGCACGACACGTCGTATATATTCTCGATTCTCTATCTCTCTCTCTCTCGACGCTCTAATTGTAAGCTCGCTTAGGCTTTTTCCACGGCAATAAATTCGTGGACCATCGCGTCTCGATGTACATCTGTGCATATTATAAACGCTTGTGCATACGGAGAGAACGGTTTTGTTATAGTATCACAAGTATTGCTAAGCTTTTGTTAATTTAAGTAAATCTTTTGATCAAACATCGTTAAAGAAAATCATAAAACGATGGGCGCAACGTTGACGTGTGTGACTCGCACATATAATAAGACACGCGAAGCTAATACTTTTGAACGAGACAACTTTTGACAGTTAATTATGCAAAAATAAGACGTTCCTTAAAGCTTACTTAATATTAATATAATATTAATAAAATCATAATAGAAAGAGAGTCTGAAGTGACAGATTTATATAAAAATTAGATGAGAAACTTGTATAATGTAATCCACAGCATTCGATACAGCCGGGAAATTGCTCCTTAAATAATATTTTATTTATCATAAAACGTGTCAATGGAACGCGCAAAATTATATTCACGAATGATTGTGTTTTTCAAAATTATTTTTTTTACAGTTTTTTTTACTATTTCGCACTTTATCGATTGGGCGTTCATCCAGAAGGACATTTGACGTTTCTTGTCGTGACGTTACTCCGATGATTTATTCGAATGCGTACGATATGGTGCATGATGGTTCGGCATTTACCGGGCTGAAGGAAAATCGTCGAGCAATACCCACAGCAACGTATATTACACCCCGGTGAACATGACCTTATGCTTATTCACGAAAGGTCCTGCGGATGCCAGACCTTCGATCTGGATTCTCTCGCTACGAATATCTCCTGTGGATTTGCACGCCGGTGTGCTAGACTACCTGCTGGGTATATTATTACCAGTACGCGGGATAACCACGATCGTCACGAGAACCAATGATAATAATAGAAGCTCTGGAACTCTGCATTATTCCGAGAGAAATATGTAGGCGTATGCAGATATTTCATACATGTCGAGAATTCTCGACATTTCACAAGATAAGCGAGTCAAGCGGATCATTTTTCAGACCATGAGTACATATATGGGGTACGAACGGAATGACAATCGTGAATTAATCCAGTAGGAATTTTCATTTAAATATATTCAAAGGGATTCCATAAAGACTCGTGAATGATTGTTTTATTATCAAAATTCTGATGAATTTGAATTAATTTTTCTATTGTTTTTGTATTTTTCAGAATGGAAGATGCTATCAAAGCCTGTGGATTCCGGATAGACGAGATATCAGACTCGGTTTCAAGCCCGCCCACTTCACATCCGGTTAGTCAGATAGTCGCGCGCGTCGTCGTAAACGAAGAGTCAAGAGGAGTTCAGGGTTCATCGACGAGACCAGCAGCCGTGATTGGGGGTGGCTGGGCTGCCAGGGTGGCGATGCGACGATGAGTTCGATCATCGTGCAGGGGCAGCGCGTAACCCGACACCCCCGAATTGCCGGCTTTGTGCATTGTTGTTTTAACGACCTCGGTGTAACCGTGTTGCGTACTGGATCGTCCACTGCTGTGACTGCTGCTGCTGGATTTGAACGACGATCGGTCACCACCAGCATCGGCATCACCCATCGAACAATTAACGGGCCATGGACATCGACGAGACGAGGAACGGCAGTGGCAACAGCGACGACGTCTATACGAATATCTATTTCATCGTCGGTGATCGGCGGGAAACCGCCAGTTTCCGACCCGATCAGGTTACCAATAAGGAACTCAAGGGTGAGTTTTTTTTGGAATAACATTTTCTGCTATTGCAGAAAAAGGGTTAACTGTCCGCTATTTTTTATTTTCAACCTGTATCTTCGTTACGCTCTATCAAATACATTTTATGATGATGATACGAATTTTACGCTTTCGGTAAGATAAACTCAGCGTCCGAAAAACAGGAAAAAACTTTGAGCTCTGCATTGCACTCATCGTATATCTGTCATTGAGTTTATATCGATATGATAACCGCGTATTCCTCATAATAATTTTTAATTGTTATAGGACATGTCGCAATTCCCGAAGAACAAAAATATGTTGTAACCCTCGGCCCCTTCTGAGGGCGGCGGGAGTTAACCTTGAAATCTTAAATGAGAAGCTTAATTTTTTATTGCTGATTCGAATTCTACGCTACAAAATACGTAGGTTTTCTCTCAAACTTTTCTTTTATTCGTGATAGATGGCGCTATAATCGGAAAAATAACATTTTGCGGATATTGCACGAAATGCACTTGCAATCAAAAAATAAAATCAGGCGTGTTGCATTTTTTTAAGAAACGACGATAGGCGACACCCTTCGATACTGTTCAAATGTGTACAATAAGTTTAAAGATAAAGTTTGAGTTAATTTAGATATTTACCGCACCCGACGATCAAGAGGAGGGAACATAATTTTGAAAACGTTATACTTTTTGCGATCAAGAATTTTGAATAATTTAAATAAAAAACTGGGAATGTTTTGTAATTTGTCTCTTAATAATTATGTTTTTTTAATTATCGCGAAATGAAAATAAACAGCAAATGCATTGATTCATTTGTATTTAATTAACTCGACTTTTGCTTTGTGGCAAACAATTATTGCGTAAAACAAATTCTAGGAAAATACATCCCTGCTACGATGATGAGAAAATAATATTTTAAGTAACACTTAGTTTTTTAAAGAATATTGAACACGCACTCGTTTATTTTTCAATCCGTTGTGTATTTCTCAAGAATTGCAAAAGATCTTATTTTTTCCGATTACAGCGCCATTTATCACGAATAAAAAAAAAAGTTTTAAACAAAACATACGTATTTATTAGCGTGGAATCCGAATCTGCAATAAAAAAAATGAGGTTTAACGTTTAAGATTTCAAAGTTATCCCCGCCCCCTTCAAAAGGGAAACCGTGGGCGGTTGCATAAGTACGAGTAAATTGTCCCTTCGAAAATGTTAACTTTTCATTTGGGACATATTTTCGTACGATGCTTATTTTTGGAGATGTTTCGATGTCTTCGCTTAAATCAACCACCCGGTATACGTTCGGAACGAGTAGATGAAAATCAATAAATTAGCAGCGATCAATACAGAATTGTGTCACGAGTATAATGGAAACTGTCATTGAATTTTATTAACTTATTTTCAAGTAAAACGCGTTGAAATTTTTGAGGTAATAATGCGAATCGACATCAGATATCGAACAGATATTTTTAACACTGTTAGTCCATAAATAAATAGTTGCTTGCTTGGCTATGAAGCATTTATATTGTTTCGTACGTTTCATTGTTTAGTAAAATGATGGAGCCCGTTTTGTTCGGGTGCCGCTCAATTTGGTCACACAGCGTTGATTGCTTTTGAGAAGGGAGATGCCGGATTTATTGGACCCTACTTTACAAAAGATAATTGGAGCAAATGATAATCACTTTAAAGGTTCTTGATAATTCACCGTTCTGATTTATATTAAATTAGTAACAGGCGTTGATACTTTATCTAACATAGATTAAAAAACCATTAATTGTTGAGAAGAATTATAACAAATCGATAATCACGAAATGAGTAAACCATGCATTGCAGTTTCTAATCTCGAGTAATCGTGCAGACGGAAATTACATTTGACCGTGCATTGCCATGTTTCAAGATTAAGTTAGGAACATTCAATATTCACCAGGAACGTTAGCAAACCATTGAAAGTAATACCAGGACGGAGCTCACCCTCTGGCATTAGTTTCTACCCAGGCACCCTTGAGCCGAAGGGGAATCGTAGGCAGGTTCTTGCTCTCGTACGACGGAATCGCAAAGAGATCGAACTTTATGTTCTCGCAAGATTCGTGGACAGTGCTGGACGAGCCACACGATATATTTATCGTTAATAATGAATTTGATAGTCAATGGCAAGGGGTTGTGGGATTAAGTGGGAGAGGGGGGGGGTGGTTAATCGGAGACCGAGTTCGCGTTACGAAATCGAATGTGTGAGTGGTGGGAGTGATCGTGGTTCCGCGGTCTCTGACTGACTTGTGGGTGTACGTTCATGTTTATAGATTTAGTATACGTGTACGCGTACTACGTTAGGTAACCATATCGATCAGAGGGCAGAGGCGTCGGGACCACGGGATCGATTCATCGTCGTGGACATCTATTAATGTACCTCCACGTTGAGCTTGATGGTACTAGCCGTGCGAAACTTCGATCTACGCTATGTTCTATACTATAACGCTATATCGTAGGAGAACGTAGGTAGAACATGGGATTCTGCGGAAATTACGAAACCGCGAGAGATAAAGCGCAACGGGGTACGTATTACAAGCTGCCTCTGTTCTTGTCGTCTCTTTGTCAGCACTGGTTGCGATGCAGAAATTATTGCGTCTCTTCGAGAAGCTCTGTAGCACCAGAATCTCTATGTATTCGACGTATGAACATATCGTAAGACTATGGTCGAAGGTTTGAGCATATTTCGTTGAATATTTCTGCATCAAGAGTGAAAGAGATGGATAGAGAATTCTGTTACCATTTATAACTATAAAACACTTAACTATGAAACACCTATGTAAGTATACATTAAGAATACTCTTAAAATGTTTACAAGAATTTTCTGCCACCGTTTCTGATTACATCGACAGTTTAAATATCATTGAGCGACAAAATATCAGGTTAGGAAAGGTAGGAGTTTAACTCGCTAAAGAAAATCCATATTTTTACCATAAATATTAGGACTATATCGCTATTCGGGGATTCGCATGTTACACCAATTTCCTCTGCTTTAGCTATACGTATACAGAATCCGTTGGTTCATCCTTTAACTCTCGTACGTGAGCTCTGAGACTCACGTTTATATGCTATATCAGCGGTGGAGTTAGAACTTGCCATCTAGGTGTCTTATACCTTAACACCCACGCGACCTAAACTTCGCCGGTACAACGTTAGAGAACGTCTCGACTAAATTAAAGGGTCACATTGCGGCCTCGACGTAGCCATACTACGTGAACTTATTATAGCACGGAGAGCTGGGGTATAAATTATCTTAAAAATATGTATACCGAGACTGGTTTTATCGCGCTTCTCTACTTAAGTAAAAAGCTTTTTAACGACATTTACATTAAGAAAATCTATCGTTTATCGAATATGCATGTCGATGTTGGTACAGCTAAGTAAAAAATTCTAGAAAAAGTAGACTTCACACTAGATTTTCCCAAGTATATTATATACTTGTCGTTGTGACGTTACATTGTCTCTTGACATGTAGACATCTTGCACGTATATCACTCGTGCGAACTTTTCCTCCGCACAAATCTTTTAGCAAGAATGTAGGGAGATTCTTCCGTCAGTCCTATCGTTGGATCGCCTCGGATAAGCTTTTGTATAATATGGAAAAATATTTTCATTTTATCCATCCGTCGAAGTTATTATACTTTTCGTGCACGTCGGGGCGAAAAGTGGGCAAATATTGATCAGAGCGGGCAAGACCGGTTCATGGGTTAATGGAGAATTTGAAATGAATCAATGATTTCAATTGTTGTCCTAAAAATATATAAATATATAAAACGTAAATATATATTTTGTATAAATATTAATATTCACGTTCCCGATTCAAAACCGGGGCATGGCGGAATTTTTTTTCACAGTTCCTTTGTCAAAGAATCGTTGAATCTTGCTTCTCAATAAATTTTTATTTGATTGGTTCAAGTAATTAGATCCGATATTTATAATGATTGGTAAATGCGGAATTTTAATTGTGCCTAACTTTGTTGAATTTGGAATCGCGATCGCGAGTTGTGTTTCGCAAAAATGTTTATCCTACTGACCGAACATAGATGCTATATCTATATAAATATAAATATTTATTTTTATTTATTGCGAGTAAATATGAATATTCATTAAAAATTATGTTTTATTTAAAATTATAGAAAAAAAAAAACAAATGTTTTATCATTTCCGCAAACAACTATGAATCATTTAGAAATAAATGTGTCGAGGATATCTCGGGTGAGGAGAATTACATTTTTTAAGATACTTTGCATACTTCAACTCAACAAATCCGGCATTTGTCAACTTTTTTTTCACATTCACACGTTGCTTATTGCAATATATCATCGAATCTTCCATTCTCGGAATTTTTATTAATTTCTGAATTTCTGGCTAAATAACATAGCGAAAATTCACTAAACGAAAATAACTTCGTAATTGATAACGTAATTGTCCTTCTGTTCTAGATTGTTACGTGTAAATATTTTTTTACCGGGCGACGTTACACGAGAAATTCACATTACCGATCTTCTCGAGCTGCAGCAAAGTATTTTTTTCCTCATCTCTCGTTACTGTACAGAAATATCTGCTGTCAGAAGAAAAAGTTTCATAACGTTCCGCACGAAGCTTTCTTAACGAAAATTTACAAGATTGATCGAGTCTCATTATCACGTGATATAAACTTACTTTATTTGCTTTCTTCCGCTTCGTCGTAGTTTATATCTCGTATACCGAATAGTCGTGATCAGGATTTATTGGCAAAGTAATTATAGACGAATGCATTAAGGGTAAAATAGTTTTTAAGAGAATTTTACCTCAGTTTGTAAAGTAGGGTTTAAAAGAGTAGTTTAGCTTTTATGTCGGTTCAGCTAGCCAGCTATTTGGTCGTTTGTTCACTCTGGAAAACCAACAGAGTTCTTCGCACGGAGGTGCCATTAGAGGCAATGGTACTAGTACTACGGTACATATCGTACTCGCAGGATTGTTCGTGTAAACCGCACGAGAAAGAGCTCACCTAAGTATCGATTGAAGGGTAGAAGGCAAGAGCAACTATACGAGGTTCATCGCTGTGAAACCGAAACTATAGTTTGTTCTGTAAAGTATAATATAGATTTTACTGTATATTTGTGTACAATGCATTGTAAAATATACTTATGTAATATTACTATACTCAGTACTTTGTAATATAGAAACTTGATACAATTTTCATCAAATGAATACAACTGACGATAGACTTGATAAATGAAAATGACAAAAATTGTCAATTAATTTGTGAAGAAAAAAATCTCTTAAAATTACGATTGCATCGTGAATTTTAAATAAAATTTATAAATCATTGGAATTCATCGAGGCTGATCATCGGAATTGCCAAGGAACATGTAATATACAAAAGTTTTTATTGAAAATTGAAAAATTTGTATTTTAGAATTAACAATACGTTTTGCCGTTTCGAGTATCGATCTTGTGAACTTTCATAGTTACATTAAATATTACAAAACTTGCCAACTAATCTGACGATTAGTGAATAATTAATTGAAATTTAATGAACAATCTTGAAAATTCATCTACCGAAATGAAAGTTAATATTCGTGACTTTATTTTCTGTAATTAAATTATGTTTATCATTTCGGGAAGTAAAACTCAAAAAATCGAATGCAACAGTTTTTCGAAAATCTCTTCCACACCTGTAATTAAAAAAAAAACACCTAAAGTATATAAAGAATTCAAATATTTGAAGGAAAAAAAGTAGATAGTTGTGCGTCACCGTCAGATATCGAGTAACTCCAAGCGCTTCTTGCGACAGAACCATCGAAAAACCACAAACGTTGTGTAACGCGTAACTGACAGTTGGGATTTTTTTTCTTTTTCAAAACCCATCTCTCGTGGTGTAACTACTACATTGAGACTCCGTATATGTGCGATTGTGCCGACAATTTTCACATCTAGGATAAAGCAGCAAAGAATTTCTGCAGTATATTGACAACATCTACAGTTCGATTCAAATGCACATTTCGTCAACTATTTGTGGAGATATGTGTATGTATTTTACGCGTTAATACTTAAACAACGTACATTACGATAATGTAACTATTGTCGCAATATATTCATTGTTACTTTGAAAATTCAAAACATGCCTGGATATTTAAGATGCTCTTTATATATACAACATAAAAATTTCACATACATTATTTACAAAATAACTTGATTGAACTAACCAAAATGAGCGACATAGACACATTTGAATTTTACAATACGATTTATAAATACAACGTCCAATGCCCGTATTGTAATCATATTCTTCTGCGTATATTATTTACAAAATAACTTGATTGTACTAACTAAAATGAGCGGGTTTGGTAAACTGAATGTACCCTGTTATAGAGCATTTACTGATAAATAAATTTATTTATTTATACTGATACTTGAAATAAATAACACAGACATATTTGAACTTTACAATACGATTTATAAATATAATGTCCAGTGCTCATATTGTAATTATATATTCATCGACGTACATTGTTCACAAAATAACTTGATTGAATGAACTAAAATAAATGTGTTTAGTAAATGGAATGTACCCTGTTCGAGTAAATTTTCTGATATTTTAATTAATTTTCTTACAATACGGTTTATAAATGAAACGTCCAGTGCCCATATTGTAATCTTCCAGTGATTTTATTTGTTACCAATGCGGTCACTAACCCTCCAGGGTGCGATGTCCGCCGTGCCATTGATCGTTTAGCTCCACCGCACAAAGGTATCAAATCATTTTTTTAATAACGTTTGCGAAAAAAAAAAAAAGATATACGCAAGTCTGGTGTTACGCGGTTAGTGGTCGAGACTACCACGGAACGCAATATCGCGCTCTGTACTATGCCCACGTAATATTTCATATAAACTCTACTTGCCTGCTTAATTGAACGTTGCAAACGTTTTGAACTCAAAATTATGGGGTTCAGGGAATTATTATTTTTTTTTTAGTCAAGTTTCACAAAAACGCAAGGATTCCGCAAGTTCATATATTGCGGAGGATACAATGATAACAGAGTAGACATTAAAATGTTTTTTTAAGCTATGGTAACGTCGGAAAAATGACAATTTTTGTAAATAGAGGGCAAGATGATAACCGATATTTCCGAAAGATGAGCTATCGCATAAGTACACCACTTTCGAACCTAGCGAAACAAACGAGGGGTGGAGTTCACGCGCGTCACAACCAGTGAACCTCAAGCTTTATTTTCGGGTCAGCGACCTGCGCGCACGCGCCTTTATTTCCATAGCGAGTGTTTCACATTTGACATAGAAATGTTAAATTCCCTGGAAGAATTCCAATGACAATGACAATAATATGGCTCAACATTCTAGAATTCAGAATATTAATTGTATGCTATCAATACCATATTTCGAAAGAATATCAGCTAACTATTTTTCTTATTCCTATGTGTGTTCTTAATTTGAAGGTGTTTACTTATACCGAATGATAGTGTGTAGTGTTACGCAAAAAATAATGTTCTTTTCGTCGATTTGACGCAAATCACTGTACACATGGTTATGTACCTACAAATACGCTGTTAATAATACAATTTTAAAACGAATCATCGCGCGGTTTTCACATCAGGCAACACTGACGACTGGTGTCAACGTCGTCCGGTCTTCGATAGCTGGTGTCGATTTGCATTTGTAACCTCAAAACTTTCAACGCGCTTTACTTGAAAATCAGTGAATTTCATTCACTGAGATTTTTGGATTATATTCGTGGCATAATTCTATATTGATTGTTGATAATTTATTTATTTTCATCTACTCGTTCCGAATATAAATATGTTTTAAATTTTGAGGTGGAGCCTAATGGTTTTAACAGAATCGCTTGTGTGAATGTAACACTGTGAAAATTGTTCACCAAATTGGTCAAAAGTTCATACCAATCGCTATTAAGGGGGGAAAAGGTTCGGAAAATTGGTTTTTTTTCTGATACTACAACTTATAAGAAATATTGTCAGAACATTTGAAGTCATTAGGAACAAAACTTTTCGAGTTATAGACAATTTAGTCTCCGGGCGCTCGGTCTCCCTTGACCGTCATGAGACTTTAATCGCGTTTTTCTCAAAACTTTTTTTTTAAGTCGGTAGTCAAAATTTCTCGAAAACGTTTGAACCGATTTCGCCTAAACTTTGCACACTTCTTTTACATACCAAATACTCGGTTCTGAACGAAGGATTTTTTTTTTCAATTACAACTTATTTTTTAATTGAACATAAAGAGCAATTTTTGGCAAAAATCAGAGTTTTTTGATTGCACCTTTACTAAAAATTCAAAAATGAATATTTTGTTAATTCCTTCGTTCAAATCCAAGATAAACTTATGTACTAAAGAAATCTTTTTGGTTTTTTAATTTCGTATGAAGCAATCATGAGTTATCCTGACTATCGCGTGCAAACTTTTTTTTGAGGTGACTCGGTTCTCAACACTACCACTGGCTTATTTTTCAATATTTTTTAATGAAAATTTAGCAGAATATTCTTAGAATAATGCTTAATAATGTAACAAATTAAAAAAATATTAACTAATAAGGTACTCTGAAAAAAAAAATCACAAAAATATGCTTTTTTTTTGTATCTCAGACCCTTTTCCCGCCTTAAGGCGTGGCGAAATCTCCATACTTACACAGATGTGCTACTTCTCTTTCACTCCGCGATGAGCGCCATACTAGTTCTACCTCCTTCGCACTCAGGGATGTCTCGCCTCCCCTTAACACCCTGGATTTTTCAATATATATATATGTATACTAGTACTAGGTTCTATGTCTATGTATATGTTTATGTTTATGTATATATATGTATCCTAGTATTATATTATATGTATATATGTACTAGTACTAGGATTTCGTAAGACTCGAGTGCTACGCGCCCTCATAATCTATAATTGAACCTTCCCTGTCAATCGGTTCCGAAGGACTTAAAATAATTAAAACTTAATGCGATCTTTAGGTTCTTTAGGTTCTGAGGAATTTAGAATAATGAGGCCCCATGAGTGCGACGCCGCCGCCGTGTAGGGGAATCGAGCCTCGATCCTCCCCGAATTTATCCGATCTTACCCGAGGTAGTGGGCGTGGTCAGAAAAGGGGCCAGGGAAGGATGGGGGAAAGAAAACCCTGGGTTTTCCCCAGAGTCCGGGCGCTCTCAGGGGCGTCGGTACTCGAAGGGCGCAGGGGGGTCAAGCCCCCCTCTAGTAGTATTTATATTTTTCCGAGATAGTCGCTGTCGATTTATTGAGAAACTATTATTACGTACTCCGCGCTTGTCACAAAAACCATTTTTTTTTTTCTTTGATAAAAAATGTGCTACGCGTCACGAATTTTTGATAATTGCAATTTTTACATTTGAAGCTAACTGCACATCTTTAAATTTCTGCTATTCTCTATATTTTATTAGAATGAACGATTTTTAATTTTTTAAAACGGTACAGATGACTTTTATGATTTATCAATAAAATATAACAAACAAAATAACAACATAAGAAAAATATATAAGTTTTTGATCCCTTCGCTTCTTTACTCGTTCCCGATAATTTGTTGCCTTTTCTTCGTTCTCTATACCGATCATCTACACCAGAATTGCTTCTGCAAGGATCCAAGCGCCGTTCTCAAAGTTGAGGTTAGGCGTGGTATGTCGTCGTCTCCTCCTCCTCCTTCTTTGCGCTGTAAAGGGATTGCCTGGAGAATCGTGCTGGCAATGCTTGTGCCGAGAGGGTTTGGACCTCTGGGAAAGCGTCGGCGAGTTCCGGGGCGTCTTGGAGTGACGCTCGCTTAATTAGACGCTCTCTTCAACCCGCCTCGTCCTCCACCACCCGCTCGCCTATATCCACGGTCGCAGCGAGCAAGAATTGAGAAAACGAGGGAAGACCGGTGAGAGCAAAGCAGATAGCATCGTGAAATCGACACGCTGTTCGTATATTTTCTTTTGCTGCGTGCCCCCAGTAAATCCGACGTGGCAGCGTTCTCACACTGATGTAAAACTTCGTATCTTTGCGTTTTTATCGCTCTCTCTCTCTCTCTCGTCTAATTTCTAACTTCGTCAGACGATTATTTTCCACGTCTGTGAGTATCAAAATAATAAGTGCTTTTCAACAAAAATATATGAGGTAAAGTACAGTGCAGAACATATAATTTATTTTTAAATCTATAATATCTTTGTAATTTCATAAATTTTATTATTTTCATTTGAAACTTTAGTAGAATTTAATTATTAATTTAGTAACATAACAGTCAAGTACCCAAGGGTTGCCATTTCGGTGTTCAGTGTGCACAGTGCGCTCATTCACGTTGGACCTGCTTTTTAGGGCTCATTAGCCAGATTTTATGTATCATTAACATGGTGAATTCATTGGCAGCCATTCCCTAATGAAACCTTAACTTCCAGTTATTAAAAACAAACAAATCTCTGATGTACCAATATTTCGAGTGGTAGCTGAACGTCATTGTGCCATATACGTTAAAACAAATGAAAATTGCTGTTGTGTATAAATCATATTTACTATCAATGCCGTAACGTACGTAGTAGCATCGGAATAATGTTATCGATTTTGTGCCAATGCTTAACGAACTTGCACTCTGAACACTGGAGTATTATATAATATATAACAATAGAGTATTGTAAATCGAAATGCGTTTCAACGTTCCGTAAAGTAAAATATATTTGGCACATCGCACGATAGCTATTGTCGTACTCTGTTGCATTGTATTAAATATAATGTGACAAAACTTAACCAATATTTGTTATTTATGGTCTTCCTAAGAGAGGACAATTTTTGTTTCGCACTCATTGACCCCGGAAGCAAGGAGTATTTTATGGTGAAGTTATCACTTTGTTGTTTAAACAAGAAAGTAAAATTGCGTCTTTCAAGATTCCAATCTGAGTGTTCCTTCATTTTTTAAATATCTTTTGCTATAAATTTATGCATTGCGAATACCAAAAATTCTCAGAGTGTTCCAAAAGATTCCAAAGAAATGTACTTTACCGTTCAAACTGTCCTTTTACGATAGTTTTAAAATTATAAGCTGCGTTTCATTTTTATTTCGGATTGGGAAACGTAGCAAGCTCGCGCTTCTTCTGTCGCGCGTACGCCTCGTTCCAATGATATTGGCCTCAACAAAATAATGAATAAATTGAGCGGGCCACAATAAAAATATAATCGTCCGCCGTACATCCATGATTTACGTTTCATTATCCTATTAGAGTCAATGAACAGGGTAGAAGATAGCGCGCGGCATAGTCCCCTTCCAGCTGACATTATATTCGACGTGCGCGGTCAACTTTTGCCTGTCAACGACGCACCGCTTCGCGTCTTTTCCATAGTCTTGCGCTCTCTCTCTCTCTCTCTCTCTCTCTCTCTCTCTCTCTCTCTCTCTCTCTGTGAGTACACGTTAACGTCTAATTTTTTCGCTCCTTCTTTCTTGGCACGATTCTGCTCCATTCTGCCCGTGGGGCGTTTTGTTTCAGGACGTAAGCACGCACTTATTTGCTTTTCATCGAACACAATTAGAAATTCACTAATTAACAAACGAACACTGATGAAACTCGATGAAAAGTTTGATGGATTTTTCGATTTCTGGGAACACTGAAATTTCGCTGAGCCGTTCTCAAGGTCCTGTTCACTGCGCATGTGCTCTCTCTCTCTCAAACCCATGGCACATCATCTATCGCGCAAGTTTGCTGTCATCGCTCGAACTCTTTACTTCACCGCTATTCCACTGTCACCACTGAAGTAGTTATCGTCGACAGCATTCTACCGTCTGCTCCCAGCACACATACGCATCTCATAGCCTTGTAGGACTATCGCAGAGTCTATGTGGTGGTGTTTACTTCAGGTATTTTGATCAGCGCTCTCACAAGTACTGACTCTGTTATAGTGTGTACATCTTTCGAGCTCTTTCGCCTACACTATAGATTGATAAATCATATACAATCATCACACCGTTCTAACTTCAAACATTAGTTTATCTTATAACAGCCGATTGTTAGGAGTGCGATTGTCGATATTATTTATCTGCATGTCGAATTTAAATTTAAAATGCGATAAATGCAAAAAAACTATTGCTAATAATAAGGTTTCATGTATTTCTTGCTCCAAATCATTTCACCCAGGTTGTGCTAGGTCATATCTTTCATTTAAATCAGCTAATACTTGCTGCGTCTTAAATCTATTTAAAATGCCCAACTTAACACGCTCGCCACCCGCGTCGCCACTTGTACTATCTTCAATGTCTTCCTCTGCCGGTACGCTTATCCCTCAGCGGCTAACACACCAGAGCACACAATTAAACTATGATTCGTCAACTGATTTGTTAGCTGTTGAAGCTGCTTCAACAACGCAACCACCTATAACCCAACATCAAAATCCTCAGGTGTCAGAAAGAGATTTATTGCTCGCCTTAAATAAAAATCTTAGTGCCTTTATTGCTGAACAAACTTTAGTCAATATTGATCATACAACAAAACTAAATTGTATTGAAAAGCATACAAGTATACTCAAGGCCCATGATGAAAGAATTGCACAGCTAGAAACAAATTATGCGCAATTATTACAACAAAATATTAATCTATCACATGAGCTTCACTCAACTAAGGCTCATACCGCGGTTCCACTCCCTACTGAAATCACAGTATCTGGAGTGCCTTTAGCAATAAATGATTCTGCAGAGCAAGTAGTGGAGAAAATTTTCAAGGCCCTTGGTATACCGAACCTCCTAAGCGATGTTCTTGAAATTCGAAGTCTCGACAAAAAGAAAAATAATCTACATAACGAGCCAAGTAATGTCAGTGCTAATAACTTGAAACAAATCACTTCAAAATCTTTCGTTATCACTCTCAAATCGCACCAAGTCAGAGAGCACATTATCAAAATAAAGAGATCTAAGAAAAATTTGACTCTCAGAGAAGTGTTTGGCCTGGACCAACACGGACTTGTCTATGTAAATGAGTTTCTTCCACCCGCACTGTATCGTATACTACGTCTCGTTAAAGCTCGTGCTTCTGAACGTAATTATAAATACGTGTGGTGTCGTTCAGGTTCCATATTTGTTCGCAAGGATGACAGTCAGACACCAATCATCGTTTCAACCGAGGCTGATCTAGATAAATTGATCTGACTGTCTCCTAATAGTCAAAATTGCTTACCCCTCACACACCCAATATCGCATTTAGAAATAGCTCAGTTGAATGTTAATTCTTTGCGAGGGCATATGGAACTAATTCAATCAACTATACTCGAGCGCAAATTCCATATTATCTCGTTGAGCGAAACGTGGCTCCATTCATTTGTATCGGATAACTTGTTACGGACAGAAGGATATTTCCTCATTCGCAATGATCGAGAAGGAAAAGAAGGTGGAGGAGTTGCTTGCTTTATACACAAGTCCCTAAAAGCGAAAGTATTAATGGCATCACCAAGTCAATATTCAAATGCACCTGAATATCTAATTATCGAAATTACTGGATCTAACGCCAAGAAGCTTCTTTTTGCTTCAGTATACAGACCACCAAAAGCATCAATGCTAGGGAATTTTGTCGAAGCTTTATGTAATTTCTCTCACAACTATGAAAATATTATAATAGCAGGTGATCTTAATTGTAATTTAGCTAGTAATGATTATGAATCAATTTATCTACGCCAATTAGCCTTCTCTCTTTCACTACATATTGTTGAATCCGCTACAACCCACCACACGGTTACTTCGGATTCCTGGATAGATGTATTCCTAATCGATAGTGAAGAAAAAAAAACTATCTTATGTTAAATCTAAGGCTCCGTTTATAGCTGGACATGACCTATTAGAACTACATTATAACTTTGAGGTAGAACTTACTATCGAGCGTAACATTACACGGCGAGTCTACAATAATTTCAATGATAGAGGCTTTCTGGATTTTTTATCGAATAAACTGAATTCTTCGGGACTTAGGGATTTCAACTCGAGATTCAGCACCAATTCGAGTTCGGGTATTATACCTGTTGATATAAACACGATAGTAGATCTATTGTCTGGAGCATTTCTAGAGTCTCTGAATAAATTTGCGCCTCTACGTACTTTCTGTATTCGTCGTCCTCCGGCACCTTGGCTCACACAAAATTTGAGAGAACGCATGGCTCAGCGAAATTTATTGTATACGCGTGCACGACGATCTAAAAGCGTACTAGACCTTGCTATCTTCAGGGAGTATAGAGACAAGCTTAAGAATGACTTAAGACATGCGAAAAGTGAGTACCATATTCAGAGGTTGTCAACCATAACAGATCCAAATAAATTGTGGAAAGAGCTAGCGACTCTTGGTTTAGCCAAGTCGTCTTTAACATCACCACTCAATTTCTTTCAACCAGAAGAGCTCAATTCTTTTTATTCTGCTGTATCCAGCCAATTACCGCCTTGTTCATACGACGAGTTTCGCACGATAAGTTCATTAATTCAACCAGTTCGCCCTTTATTCAACTTTGCAGAAATCACGTCCAACCAAGTACGATATATTATCTCTACCAACGCTAGTTCTAAGTCATATGCAGCTGGTCCAGATGGTATTTCTCTGTTCCTAATAAATAAGTCTATCGAGGTTTCGTGCTCACTACTAACAGCTATGTTTAACCATTCTTTGCAATCATCTAAGTTCCCTCAGTGTTGGAAAAAGGCTTTTCTTCGACCGTTATCCAAAATTAAAACACCCCTTTCCCCGTCTGATACTAGACCGATAGCTAACCTTAGCGAACTTTCAAAAGTACTTGAGAGATTGGTTCATAAGCAGATCACTGACTGGATTGAGTCGAACCAAGTTTTTGATCCACGTCAATCGGGATATCGTAGTGGTCACAGTACTCAAACAGCATTACTACGTATATGTGACGATGTGAGGCGCAATGTGGATGAAGGGCGTATTACCATTCTAATCTTATTTGATTTTAGCAAAGCATTTGACACTGTACCACACTTACAACTTCTTGCAAAATTAAAAAAAGTGGGCCTTGCAGGACCAGTTCTAGATTGGATTTTTTCATATTTAACTGAAAGAACTCAAGCAGTTATTGACGTCCATGGGACTTCCGCCTCTTGGTTACCTACTACAGCAGGCGTACCGCAAGGTTCTGTCCTAGGTCCACTTCTTTTTTCTCTTTATATTAATGACATTAGCACTGCACTTCAATACACACAGCACATGATATTTGCTGACGATACGCAAATATATCTTAGTTGCCTCCCGTCTCAAATAAATCAAGGAATAAAGTTAATTACTGAGGACGTTCAAGCCATTGCCAACTTTGCAATTTCAAATGGTCTAAAACTAAACATTGCCAAATCAAAAGTTCTTATATTCGGTAGCAATGCGTATACGCGCGAACTTGATTTCTCAATGTTACCACCGGTTTCGTTAAATGGAGTGAATATTCCATTCGTTACTGAAGCTAGGAACTTAGGAGTGATCATGCACAGTAATTTATCTTGGAAATCTCATGTTTTACATATCTCACAAAAAGTTCACTTTGCTGTATATAGGTTAAAATTTCATCGCATGGCCCTTTCTCAAGAATTGAGATCATCATTGATAATTGCCTTAATTTTTCCATTATTAGACTACTGCTGCCTAGTTTATAACAATCTGACTGAGGAATTGAATTTAAAATTAGAACGTCTCATCAATTACTGTATACGTTTTGTTTTCGATCTTCGATGCGATGCTCATATCACTCCGTACAGGCGACAACTTGGCTGGCTTACAGTTAAATCGCGGCGTCTGTATTTTCTTGGTATTTCAATGTATAACATTCTGCATCAGAAAGCACCAACATATTTATTGGCTCTATTCAGTCATCAGACGAATACTCCTGAACGTCAGTTAAGGAGACCTCGATCGACTTTTGCTGTGCCAAAGCATCGCACAAATACTTATAGGAACGCATTTTCTCTCTCTGGCATTTATTTTTGGGAGAGCTTACCATCGCATGTCACTTCTTCTTCTAGTTTGGAACTGTTTAAGATTCGTCTCCATACTCACCTTTTTAATCATGTTGATGTAAATTAGTTTCTGTTTTTGTTCTCGGTAGTATAGTGACAGCATTATATATATACCGTCAAATTCTATATGGTCAATTTGATACTTATAAGCTAATTATATTTCTATTCTTATTTTTATCATATAATTTTTAGAATTACTTTTAAGTTAATTATTATAAGATTCTTATTGTTTTAATTGTATTTCTGTATAGCCTATTCTAGTTTATAAAAATATAATTATATTATATTATATTATTGTCTTAAATATTTGCCAAAGGCTTGCCAAGGCATAATAAAACAATCAATCAATCAATCAATCTCTCTCTCTTTCTCTCGCTCTCGTTCTGTCTTTCACCGATACTCCGGTATAAATTTTGTCTCCTGTCTCTTGTTCGGGCTTTCCTGTATAAAGAACGAGAACGATCATCTCGCGTGTAAACCATCGACGAGACGTGCACGATAGCAGCTTGACCGTTTGTATGGACGGAACGCGTGGGGCTCGATTCGCCGCTATCAGCTCCTCTGTAATCACGAAGAATGTAACTACACATAGATTTTTTCCATGTGTTTTTTCCTGTGATCTTCGGTGGTCGATATCCACGTTAAGATTGTAGGTTGATCAGGTTTTCTTTTTATGCTTCGGGTGTATACTCAAAAATAGAACAATTGGTAAATACCGATTATGAGAGACGAATCATCTAAAAATTGTGAAAAGGAAATTGTTTTGCAATTGCACGTACGAGGCGTTCCAACATTGTAAAAAGTATTAATTTTTAAGCACAAAAAATGCGATTGGTTCATAAGTAAAGTTTTTTTTTCGTAGTTTATCGTTGCAAATTATTTATTTTCTATTTTCAATTTGTCGTATTCCGACTGCACTAATCTATCAAATTGACTTTGCAAGATTTCATTCACTTTGTATGAAAATTGTATCCGATTCGAGTGTAGGATATTTCATTTGGAGCTTTTGCGCAAAAGGAATTTTTTACTCGCGTAGTAAATTACTCATTCGCGCAACATTTTTTACTAAATTTCCTCTTTAACATCTGCGTAAGAGCTTCAAATGAAAACCTATTTCACTTACACAAATATTCATTTTTTTTGTGCTTTTTAATTCGTATTTTTCACAAAGTTGCAATATTTCGTACTTGCAAACGCAATACAATATCATTTTTATGATTTTCAGATGACGCAAACTCGTTTTTATGGATATTGCATTCCAATATCGCGTTCTGTAGCTTCTCAACAAAAATGTTGTACAACGATAAAAACATAAGAAAAGAAGACTACGATACAATACAATAAGCAGTAAAACGAATTACGAATAATCCCTACATCGAACGTTAGTCAAGATAAGGTTATCTCAGTAACCAGATCAGAACGCCCCTAGTCGTTGTACAGGTCCGATAAAATTCAAAGAAATTAGAAGGAGAATACGGTAAACAACCACGTGAAGGACACGCCATCTTATACCGCGACTATTGTAATACCAGGTACATGAACGACTGTATACCGCAACGTATATGTATACTCCGGTACGGACTGATCTTACTTACGTTTAACTAATTACCGCAATTCTACTGTATATCGTAGTCCGATCGTGCGGTACGACAGCGCGCGAGGTTATAAGAACCTCGTAAATATCACCCGTACTCGACTCATGGTTTCTCCTACAAGTGTAGTTCATCGTTGCTTTTCCTTTTACCGTTTTCTTCTATACATATGTACTTTGTTCCAACGCTGGGGGTCGCTACTAGCCGCTCCCCATTCGGTATCCGTCTTTTTCGTTCTGTAGAATCAATTAGAGTTATAGCTCGCCGAGTTGACCAGTGGCAAATGGAACATGCGCGTTTGTTACGCGATATCGTCGACCACTTGCTCGTGTCGTATACTTTTTTACAGACGCATCGTCGTATCGACGTCCATTCTCGTGTCGACGGTTTATCTGTACGCAATTGTCTACCCACCTGTTCGTCGGACTTGCTAGCGACAAACGCGCGTCTTCCTGCTTTTGGCTGATTCAACAGTTGGCAACTCGGTTGACAACTTCGATCGCGATTATGACTTTCGCTTGGTTATATATCCGCAACTTATCGACACTGCTCGTCAAATGGGACTTTGATTTTCTTGTCTCGTGAGTCTTCTATCATTTTTATCAATATTCATCGGAATTATTCGTCACTCTCGTCACTGGATTTAGTTAAATTTGTAGACTACTTTTCGCAGATTTACCGGATATTTCGAAAAACTGTATACAAAGAACTGACTGACGGAAAATACTTGGGTACTTTTATCTTTTTTTTCCCAGAAAAGTTAAATCTCACGACGTAAAACGAATTATAAGTTTCTCTCTGTTTAATATTCAACCGGATCTCTGTCTTTTATTCATGATTCTATATTCCTGGATCCAAGTGATCCAAGGGATCTGTGTGACTTTCTTGAACTCGGACAAATTTTAACGAATCTCATGTTTTTTTTTCTACACAATAATAATTGAAGAAGTATTGTTTGCAAAAAGTGTGAGAATTAGTTTTTGAAATTTAAAAACCACATCTCGATAAACATAGATAACGGTTTACGAAACAGAAGGAAACAAGGCGTGTCAATTTGAAATTGCACATTGCTTCCTTGTGATTATCACCAAATCATAGATTCTAATGTACGGGGAATGGTTATCTCAATTCTGACTTCCTCATAGAGGAAGTTGTATTAAAATTTTCAATAAGATTGAAAATTTGGTAAAATTGCAAATTTCGTTAAATTTAAACCCCTTAATCGATTCTCACTAAATTCAAGAACAAGTATCCTTGTATCCTAACCAATATGTATGCCAAGTTTCAGTTTGATAGATGAAAATTTACGAAAATTAGAGTAAAAATAGTTTTTTTCTGAAAAATTACAAAAATTCATGATTCTATAAATTGATAAATTCTTGCCAACCTCAATACCGAAGAACCTTGTCCCATGGCCTATTTTTTAAAAACTTTTTAACTCGATAGCTAAAAATTTACGAAAGCGTACTTGCTTTTTTCGAAAAATTCAAACAACCATAAAATGAGATACCCGTTAGTGATTTTAACGAAAATTGGATCAAACTGACGGGGGTTGCGATCCGACCCGCGTGCAAAGTTTGAAGATGATCGAGTAATACGTTCTCGAGATGTATCCGTTGCAATTTAAAAAGCTCATCACACATACGCATCACAATCTCGAGAACATTTTTTTTTCATCAAACCACACTCTTTCTTTATGAGAAAGAAATGATCTTTAAAATAATATTATTATGTTACCAACCCTAAAAAAAATAACAACCGACTGAAATTTTTGTTCAGGTCACTTGGACCCAAAGTTGTGGTTGATGGTTGATCAAAGATTTGGAAGAAATGTTCAAATAAAATGTACATGCCGTCCTCGCTGATGCTCATTCGCAACAAATAAATAAATATCATCCGTCAAGAATAATTTGCAATGTCATTTGTTTTAATAGGCTTTCACAATATTATATTTTTTTAGCCTACAATACACTAAATCTGTTAGGAAGTCTAGTCAGGCTCGTAAACACACACTCGCGATCCCATATATATGCCGAATTAACTTGCATAGAAATTGCCGTTGAAAGAGCACGTACGTACGTACGTAGCGATGATGTACTCTGCGTATATATATAGAGCACGTACGTAGCAATGGTGTACTCTGCACGTGTGCGTATGTGTGTATGTGTACATACTAGTATATGTGTGTATATATATGTGTGTGTATACCATTGAGGAATATGCAAGCGCGTTTGCAGTTGGAATCGCAGTGGCCTTCTTGCGCATACAGTCAATGAGCCAACGAGAGATATTCTCGGGTTGCCGACATTCACCGGAATTCGGGGTCCCGCTCGCTGGCGAGCTTGAATTTGCTTTTGCTTCTACGGTATCTCAAAGCGAATTCGTTTGTAGAGACCGTGTATTGGCATTTTCATGTAACTTTTTAGGCAAATTTGACTTTTCGCAAGGTTTTGTTTATGACCTTCCGATTCGAGCTAACATAAAATCTCCTGATGTCATCGAGATAACTCTCCTTTTCCAGAAAATGTAAAAATGATTTTTTTTTTTTGTTGAATACCAAATCTCCGATTTAACTGTATTTTGGTTATTTTATTTTATTTTTTTAAGAATCAACGATCGATTGATATACAAGCGATAAAATTCTAAGCTACCTCCGACGCTTCTTAAAGCTGCAAAACTAAAATTACATTAAACAATCAAACCGCAATTACATCCTGTGAGAAATAATCGAAATATAAGATTTTTCGAAGTTTCTGAAAAGATTCCTCGCAAGAGCTCAAGCATCCTCGAGACACTTTTTTTTTTGCATTAAATTTGTTGAGTGTTCGTTGCCCGATAGCCAAGCGACCCGAGATTCCTCACGAACCATCGGCAAACATAAGAAAATGGATCAAATATCATTTTCGGTGGAATCCATATTGCGTGGGATCAGATTCTTGTATCGTGGAAGACGCCTTGGCGAATCTTCAGACTTTAACCCGGACCGAGAGATTGATATTGTTGGGAAATTCGGATATAACGTAAAAGAAATATTGTCGAGCTGACAGTAACATATTTTGTCTGCGGTCATAGAAACTTTAGCATCTGTAATATTACGTCGTGCAATATCGCTTAACCCTCATGTTATACTTTGTTTTTCGCCTTTTGTTGACCCCTTGTGGTATTATCGGGATTACCCTTAACGGGATCTTTTCTTACTCGCCGCCGGGCATATATAAATAATTCGTGAGGTTACAGGAGAAACCTATACGTTGCGTCGGATACTGCGCGAACGCGTTTTCGCACTGTCCAAATTGATTCTAGTCATTTTGAACCCGAGAAGCTGTGTTCCCCGTCGATAAACCGCAAAAGCTCCGCCGTCGCACTGCCAGTTACGTTTTCTACCGCACCTCTTGGTTTCCCTCGATAAAATTGATCGCCTTTGGCTCTGGCTTTGAAGACTTGACGTATCATTCACGTTGAGCTTACCAAAGCCTCAAAATTAAGGAAAAAAAACATCCACACGATCCTTCAAGAAACTTTCATCCTCAGTAATATTAGTCTCTGTATCGCTTGTGTTTCGTCGAGACTTATTTATTTTTGCGAATCATCAATAAACCAACTGCATGACCTTTCATTTGAATTTGTTGTGTTTATAGATAACGTCGTTTGGGGGTTGATATTGAAATTTACTCGTTGCTTCATTTATAATTCTAATTTTCTGATTTTTGTTGCCGGTATAATATCGCATGACTATGTCAAAAAGAGCAATTATCTTGTAGTCGATCATTATTCTTACGCAAAGAACTTTATTTCAACCTCAATGGTATTATTATTTATTGACTGTTAAAATTTTTAGGGATAAATAATTGAAATTTAAGTATTTGTTTCACTGCAATACCGACCGAGTATCCTTAAATTTTTAACATACTACCATTCTTGTTTTGACATTTTACAATGCCACAAGGAGTACTAAAAATTGTTTAATAGGTACAGTGGGACCTCTTATAGCTCGCATTACGCGGGGGCAAGTATAATAACCGAAGGGCCAATCACGAACGCCGAACGGAAGACTTGGTGTCCCTTCTCTCGTGTTCGCGCATTAGTATGGTCAATGAAAAACGCAACTAACTGAAGTGTCTGAAATAATGGTTTTCTTTTTAAATCATCCCCCATGACTCGTTTGCTGATATATTTCAGCCCTTTTTGCGCTCGAGTAAACTGAACCCCAGCTGGGGAATAAGTGAACGATTTTTCTTGCTTCCCTTCTGCTCTAACACATTCCCGTTTTCTTAACACATTTCTCCCTGCTTCCTTCGGTCCGCTGGTGTTTCTTTTTCCTGTGCTCTCCGTCCTTCTCACATCCCGCTTTCGAGCAGCGTTGCATCCGCAGTCTGCTATAGACTCGAGCAGTATTACGGCCAGAGGAAGAATCGTAATTTTTAACAGTTGGCTTCATCGTAACTCGTCGTTATACTCGCCGTTTCATGTTAACCGTTCGTAAGCTCGCGCGCACAACTTGGCGAGCTTGCTGTGTTATACAGGTTGCTCGGTTCGCTTTTTTGATCGAGAAATCTTTTTCCTGTTTTCATTTGCTGTCGCTTACACACTCCAATATCCTGCGTTCTGAATGGGCCTTCCGTTTATTGAAATCTGTTCGCTACTATGGCGCTCAAAGTAAGGTGAAAGCCGAAAAGGTGTGTACGATCAAGGGGAGAAACCCTAAGACCGCAGTCCGAGACCATTTCTCTGTGGAAAATGATTCACTTGTACTATAAAGAACTAGTGTGTCACTTGCCATGGGATAAGAAAACCGTTGTTGATAGGTAATCTCGAAACTGCTGCCTATACGACAGTTCCGTAAAAAATACATTTGCAAAATCTGCTACTAAAAGTATTTTTCTGTTGCCTGACCACTCATCATTCGTACTACTGATTCACGCTACACATTGATACACGTATTGATTCATCCTACACAGTGATGTACTCTGTCAATGTGATTACCGTTTCAGTGATTTTCACAGCACAAGCAACTCTTTATCGGCTTTGGTACTTTTTTAATGTGTAAAATTGATGTTGACTGTTTGGTAACGGAAGAGCGGATACGTAATTCTCGACTCGTATCGGTCGGATGTCGAGCGTGCACTTTTTCGCTGAATCTGTAAGGACGTTTAAATTGAGCCGCCAGATTACATATTCATAATTCTACACTCGCACTCGGAGTCCCGATGTCACGGATACATACATTGTAAGTATTGTTTGCTAGTCGGTGGAACCAAGTTCTGCAAGTTTAATTAACTGGCTTCTATTCATATTTGGATTTGCATTTGTATAGCTGCCAAATGCGAACACGGATGGATTTATATAGACAGACGTGCCTGTACGAACTAGCGATCGAGGCGTTTCACGTGTGTTTACTGTATAAACGCATCTTATATAGCGAAACCTGTTGAAAATTTCTTCTAGGATTAGCGTACATATACAAACATGCAGAGTGTAGTAATATATTTGACTTAAAGTGATTATTATGCGTTGCATTCTAAAAGTATACTTTTAAATCGGGATTTAAAACCGTAGGTTCCTTCGTAATTACAACAAACGTTTAATAATAACAATCTATTACTATTATATTGTTATTACCACATTACAGAAATATTTATTGTTTTGTTATAGATTTCTTATTACCGGAAAACAATAAATTATTTTGTTATAGAAGCGAAAGACTGATATCTCTTGCTGTTCTTTCTAAATTAAATGTCCACTGAATGAAATCTGAAAAATTCATTATATTTTTTTTGAGAAAGAGTTTTTCATGATAAATTAATCAAATCTAATCACTTTGAGGAGGGTGGAGCGCTAGGCTTTTGAAACCCTAGACCCGGAGGCAGGCGCGGTGCGGGATAAGAAATGACGGAGCGAGAGTCCGCTGTCCGGAATCCCGAGCGTGAGAGAAAAGCTGAAAGATTCGTTTTACCCTTAAACCCTGGACATTGAATTGCTTTGAAATTGGTATGTACGTTTCTTGGTAGTATCCCCTTGCCATTGATATGTTTGCATTGATTTCTGAATGTTTTTCGATTCCCTTGTTTCATATTCAAGTAATCGTATTGCTATTGCCACGAGAGTCAACACACAAGAACGAAACGTCACCAATTTATTAGAACCTACAAGAAACTACAATGTCGTTGGTAAAATATCGGTATTAACGGGAACCAACCGAGATGGCATTCTCGGTTTACCGGTTGGTTGGTGCAATTCATCGGTTCGGCGTAAAACGAAACAAAAACCAGCTTAATATGGATATTTCTATTTATTTACGGTAGCGAAGAATCGTCGCGTACTTTGCTCGATGCTACGATGGACGAAGTTTATCTATTCACAATATTTCACTGCATATTTACAATATATTCAATGCATTTTATTTCTATATTTTTTTGCAAGCCCTCGTCTATTCACAACCAACTGTCACTTGAAAAAATGGCTTTGTTTGCCTTTGTGTAAAGTTTTACTCGTAGCGCGTACCAACCGGTTGGTTATAGAAGCAAAGCGATTGGTAATGGGAACCGACTCGTAGATGGCCGGTACTATCCAAATGCGTGTCGCAACTACCGCCGATGTTAGTCCCACCACGTGACAGTTCGTGGTGACGACAGCACTGTGATTGTTTATAGGAATCAAGTCGTTGGTCTTCGGTACTATTTTTCGCTAACCAATCATAAATAATTGGGAATACTGCTGGAAATGGTTATCGCAACTACTTTGTTTTCGTGCAGTGAAGTATTTTATAATGAACCAGTGAAACGAATTCTACTTATACCGACCGGTACGATTATAATTCCGGAAAACGAATCTAGATTCAACTATAGTAGTAAAGTCATAACGTGTTTCACGACTTCTCAGCGATCAAAGCATCTGTGTAAACTAGAGAACAATGAGAAGGAAACATTTACACAGTGAATTGAGTAGCAGAGTGGTTCATACCTGTATATGTAAAACCTAAGGGCATACCGACATTCCAAGAGTTTTTCCCTTTGATCAAAAGAGGTTCCTAAATGCCTGTAACGGAGAAGACCCTCACCAAGTTTCGCGAGAAACCAACCTTGCAGGCATCAAGGGTAGAAGCAAAAGCAAAGCGCCTTCAGCTAGAAAATTGGAAAGAAGTCCCTTCGGGCTATCCGAAACCCTGCAGCGTTTTTCCTCATTTACTTTCTTCATTTCTCTCTCATGTTACGTCACTCAAGAACCGTTGATCGTATTCTTGGTTCTCGACAAGACGAATTAATCAAAGGACTACAAAAGTTTTCTTCAATCATTTTGTAATATAACTTCTCGCGATATCAGCTCATTTAATAGAATGAAACGCGATCCAATTGTCAAAGCTAACAATTTTCACTTCTTGTCGTAGTTCACAAAGGTTTCATCGAAGTGAAGCCAGTTTATTTTAAACCACGCAACTTGAGTCAAAGCTGCGGTAGCGTTTAAACCACGTCGAAAGCTCATTTGCTTCGCGTCAAAGATTTTATCCATTTTCTGGATGAATAAAGTCTTTTTGCCCGTGAATGCCAGGACTACCGCAAACGAGGACCATTTTTGCATCTCAAATCGACGATAGACTTATAACGTCGACAGCGCCGCGGAGTCAGCAATTTTGTGGTATTAATGTCGATAAGATAGATAGCTGTCGGTAATTTTCTATAACAATTACTCCAGCACTGCATCTTATACTTCAAGCCTACCGGACAAACTTTTTTTTCTTTAACCTCTTCAGTTTATCTCAGGGAAATGTTTGAAGGCGACACACCCGTGGCACGCTGACGATACTTGCATGAACTCTCGAGTCTGCAGCCGGCATCAAGGAGTTTTCCATAACTTTCCTTTTTTTCTCCTATTAAACCACGGTGACGATTTGAATTGGAATATATGAGCTGCATCTATTCGCATAATCATATGAATCGGTAATATGAAATATATAAAAGTTAGCGGGCGTACGAGATTCAAGGACAAAGAAACCCGTATTTTCTGAGAACCGTAGACACTTTCATTCGTATTTCCATTCCCGTTCGTTTTCATTCACGCCGAGAGGAGGAAAACGCGGGATAAAATTTTCCATCTTTGCAGAGAAGCGTAAAGCAGCAGACACGGCAGCGGTATACAGCCGTCGCGTTCTCAGGTCAGAAGCTCGAGCACCAGTGCTTTTCTCTCTGCTGCTCGCTTTTTCCGTTCTCCCTGCTTATTCGACTATTCTCCAACGCTTTCATATACCTTTTATCTCTCTTTTTCTCTTCCTTAGAAATTCCTTGCCAAAGGCAAACAGCGTCAGGATTACTGATACGAGGATTCTTTCTTCGAGGATTTATACCACTAGCTTTCCTCGACTGGCGTGTGCGCACAAACGTTTAGCAAAATGCCACTGTCTCACTTTACCTCTGCTTTTATATATAAAAGAAACACCTATTTGAACCATTCAAATGACAGAAGAAAGAGTCTAGCAACGTTTAAAATATAGTTTTTCTTCAATAGTATGCGCAATACGAATCCAAGTACACGCGTGAGACATGACAATGACAATGACAGAAGAAAGAGTCTAGAAACGTTTAAAATATAGTTTTTCTTCAATAGTATGCGCAATACGAATCCAAGTACACGCGTGAGGTCATTGAATTGCATGGGCGACATTAGGGCGAATGTAATTTAAAAATAACCACTGTGACTTCTTTTGGATAATTCGAAATTTGCTGTTGTTCGTCAACTTTTCAAATAAGTAATAATGTCTACAGAGGCTACCTTATAACACTTTTTTCCCAGCCCGTTAATTATCAACAACTAGCTACATCGAAAAACGTTACAAGCATATAATAATCAAACAAATATCTTAATTGATTTTAAAAAATCATTTCTACGGAAGTCTACACGTGTCATATGTTATTCTACCGTTGGGTGTCATATGAAAATCTTTCGATAGCGTGTTTGTTATAAGCGAATTGTCGAGCGAGGAATCTTGTGATGCAATGTATGAGCTTTTTATTAATAATAATATTTGTATGATTATATTTTATTGTTTATAATGTAAATATTTACTATTTTTGGTTCCTCATAGAGGAAGCTATATTGTAAAAAACATTTTTCACGAATTTTTCATGTCAGAGTACTTAAAAAGTCCCAAAAACCTCGAGAAATCATATTTAGAAAAAAAAAAAACCACTTGATTAAATTTGACTTGATTGACCTTTTCTGTTGCAGAACTCTTTAGAAGCGCGGCAGAGGCTGGCCCTCTGGATATCGTGAAACTTCGCAAGGGTGATAAACTCCTGAATATTTCGTCACAACTTCAGGCTAACACTTCGGATACACCCTACTTACTTCAGGTAACCCCGCATAATTTAATAATCTGTAATTTATTGATTAAAACTTGAAATGTTACGTGCAAACGTTTCGTGAAACTTGCAGATATCAATCAATGATGATTCGGGTCATAACGAAGTTTACGTTGACTCTAACTTCTGAAATTACTCTATTTTGGTTTGACAGAGGGTGTCTACTTGAAATCATGCGAGTGCCTTATTTTGCCATAAAATAATAAATGCGTATCAACCCACCTATGCAATAATCGTCGTGATGCATTCTCGTAGCTAGTACGTGCTCAAATAACGTTTCCTTCGGGATCAAATATCCCGCAAGGATATTTCTTCACATCCATTAGTCCACATGAATGGACGTACTGTTCGCACGTGCCAGTCTCACAGTTCCAATATATTTGGTTTGCTGCTCTTACAATCAATCATAAATATGGTCGTAAGTGGTGAATGATTCTTATCAGCTTTGAAAACGATTGCATTCGTTCTACCTACTACTTCTAAATATTATCAAAAGATTAATTAATCACTGAGAATATTTCACCTTTTAAAAATGGAATTCCAGTCTTAAGGGATAACAATATGGCAATGACAATTGTAGTCGCTATTGATTAATCTTGTAATCGCGTTTTTTTTTAAATTATCCGTGAGAACTAACTAATGCCCGAACCAAATTCGGTCTGGATTACCGTACAGGCAATTATCTGGGATGACAGATTCAAATTAGCCCATACCAGAACTATACTCGAGATATTTCATTAAATTGAGTTCCTTTCCATGCACCAAAGGTCGTCGGAGCACATCCGGCCTCTTCGGGGATGATCGAGGCAGACCTGCTGCGCGCTCTGGAGAGGCGCGTAGTCGTTTTAGAGCGGGAACTGCGAGAACATCAGGAAGCAGCCTCCTCGGAGCCGTCGATCGCACTGCGCGATCTCAAACGTCAGATGGATGCATTCAAGAGCAAACTCGAAACGACTGAGCACCTTAGCTGGCTTGGTAAGTGAAAACTTTTTGATTTCCTGTCGAAATATCTCAGTAGCTCTTTGTCGAGACTTCTTTCGCGTTCCTATCTATACCTACCGACAAAGTTTCCATACATGACCGTCGGATTTCTCTCAAACGTCCGCGAACGACGCGCAGATTCGAGCTGAATGACGGATATACGAGGGGATAAACACCCAAGCTGCCAGAATCCGCGTGTGCCTCTGAATAAATATTTGCCATTGCCGCGTACGGCTCCGCTTACCATCGCCACTCTATTCATATCCTGATGCTTCGCCCGGCGCTGCTACCGAACTAGCCGAAAGCCTAGGAATTAGCCATTGGACCGGTGGGCGCGACGAGGCTAAACGAGTCTCATCCCAGGACGCTCGAAAGCCTATACACGTTTTCCGGAATGGTCCATAATGATGTTATATATGAAGTGATTAACCTATATAGCATAAGTCCCTTGGCTTGTATGGAAATTATGTGCGCCAGATATACAGTCAGATGCCGAGGTACAGCTTCGCGTTGCAATCCGAATTGGCCAATTTTGGCTAGACACTAGGCTGAATATCCCAGTGAATGTAGGATTAAGATGAAAGCTGCAACGAATTTTATAATATGTGATTCCTTTCAACTACTTTTCCAACAGTTATTTAAAAAACCATGTAATATCTAGTTCCTTTATTGCTTTTCCAGGTTTCTATAAGCAGCTACCAGAGCCTGTATCCTCGGAGGCTTGTAGGAGATTGCAGTATAGACGAAAAAGCGACAGCGTCAAGCGTCGAGTTCGTGAAAAGTTCCTCAACATTTGGTGAGTACTTGCAATCACAGCAACGTACAAGCACGAGTTTGCAGTGTCTCGGTTATCCTTTATCATAAATATTCTTAAGCAACGAAAAGAAATTGAATGTAAGCTAAACAATCAATGCTCGGTACAAAATAATTCCCTTCGTCAAAGTTTTTATTTAATGTTCACCCTACAACGTATAGACCCCATATCGATGATTTTCTTCTCTAATTCAGAAGAACACACCCTAGAATTAATTTATTACAGGCAACGCGAGCCAATGTCTTTTCGGAACTCAAGTTCAGACTATGCGCATGTGAATTTTCCGGTGTACGTACATGTGGAATTGGAATTCATGGTACTCTTGCGAAACACACTGTAGTAAGCCCTAGGGAGTTGCGGGCGTACAGTCGTGTTCCATTTTCGTGAATTTATCGTTCGTTTGCGAGCGAGGTCAGCAGCAGCAGCAACAGCGACGGCAGCAGCAGCGACAGCAGCAGCAGCGACAGCAGCAGCAACAGCGACGGCAGCAAGAGCGGCAGCAGCAGCACCAGCAGCAGCGGCAGGGGCAGCAACAGACGCAATAGCAATAACAACACCAGCAGCAGGAGAACTGTACCCCTGGTAAAAGCTTCGGTCGCCCGGTAACTTCGAAGCTTCGGTCGATACTGCCTGATAGTACAGCCAGTCTATGCGGTTACAACGTGCACGATATACTATATACTATATCCTGCAGTAGGTATACTAGCTATATACATTTGAGTGGATCGTCGATGGCTCGTTTGGCTCTAACGACGATGGCCTCGGCTACCGAGCTCCACTGGGAGTTCCTTCCATCAGGGTTATTTTCAGTCGCATTATATCCTTCTATACAAGCAGATACTTCTTTTCGTCCTTGATATCGGAGTCTCGTTGACTACGCCTGGTCTCCTCGCAGGTCGATTATGCACGTATTTTGTCTAACGATAAAAATACCATACAACAACATTCTACTAAAGCCCCGCTTAAACTTGGATCACGATAACAGCATTTCTTTGTTCTTGTCTAAATGTTGACACGATCAGATTTATGGGAATCAAACTTAGCGGTTTGTATGAATATAAAGTGATCCTGGAAGGTTGATCTATTGGAACGATCGGATACCGTACAGCTTGTGCTATTCAAACATTGGATTCAAGATCAGAGTCTTGTAACTTGAGCAGTTGCCAGACGGGCGTTGATCTTGTACTCGAATCTCCAGGTTCTCCAGCGTATCATCGAATTTTTTTTATTATTGCCAGTTGCAACCCTAGCTCCTTCTTCCAAGTCACAGATACCAGGTCCAGTGTAGCCGTGTGTCTACGACGTTGTACGATGTATCGTCCTTAGTAGAACACGCAACGTTGCCTGTGTGATTAAGTGATCCGAGGGACGACGAGCGCGTCGATATTTCTATGGAAGACCGATGGATCGTAACACTTGATTGATCCATGAGTCAGTTGCGATGCGGGTCGACCGCGTCCACACGGCCAGTGAGTCCATTAAGGGGATCTCTCGTCTCAACGACATTGTCGGTGGTCAGGTTGGATGAATTGCTGCAAGGTGCTTGGTGCAAAAGCAGAAATCCTCTCTTTTTCTTGTTTGTCGCTTCTCGATCAATTCTTTACGTTGATAATATATTATTAAAGCTGTTTTCATACCAGTCGTTTTACAAATAATGATGGAGAAACTTTTATTGAAAAATTCATTGCGAAAAAAGTATTTTTGCTGAGGTAACAATTGTTTATTTATCGGATATGATGTACAAAATATTTTTCAGAATCAACTTGATCTTAATAACTTTGTACATTGACCATCTTCGCCACGTTACGTGCAAAAAAAAAGGGAAATTCATTTGTCTACGCTTTTTGGCTACGTTTTGATATCGAGATATTTTATACTTTTCGGCTAATATTCGAGGACTCTTTCCATAATCTTTTATTTTCGTTGTACCATAATATATCTCGATACAGTTGAGCTCTGTGTAAGTTAACGACCCTTAAGCTCTTATACTATTCGTAATGTCTTTCACGCTACTGACATTTACACAGAAAAATAGTACATTATTCTACAAGGAATTAAAGCGTCCGATTTCGACCGAATGTGAGGTTTCGCAATCGACCTTCCTTTCGTGTAAGCATACGATACTTTTTTTTCGACTTTGTTGAAATTATCACATTGTTATTTGTGCAACAGCGCTATTATTGTTACAATCAATGTAAAAATAATATGTAGGGTTCAGGGACGAAGCCCCGGTGGAGGATTGGGAAGGGGAAGCCTACACGAAACCAAATTATTATTGTTGTTGTTGTTGTTGTTATTGACACGATTGTTACGAGTGTTTCTCGATCTCCGTCTGATGGCGCCATCCGAGCATCTCATGTCTTTCACTCGGGCAGTCTCTCAGTTTTCGCCCTAGGGTAGAAAAGTTGCAGCCGTCGGTCAAGTGCGCATGCGCACTGGTCATAGCTAGAAAAGTATCACTTTCGGCCAATGTTGCCCGCGTGCGCTGTGGCCATGTCAGCGCAGTTGGGACAAAAGCTATTTCCACCAAAAAATTATCGACTAATTCTGTTCGGTACAATAGATTCTTATTATATTCAGACAAACGTCATACACGTTGGAACTAATAAATTTTTTTTAAGATGAATGCATTTTTTTAAGGTGATATAACGCACCTTCAGAAACTGAAGGTTCTCAATTTATGCAGAGCTAGTCAATATTTCAGACAAAACCAAATTTGCTTTTGCTTCGTCTATTTACTCTGCAGTGAAAGTTGTTTTTTTTTCTAACATAAATCATCTCTGAGTAGATTGGTTTCGAGTTGTTGATACTTACTGCGTCCGGGATGAGAGAGGGCATGCGAGGAGTAGCATCTCCTTAAATTCGTACGAAGAATTGCCGTCCGGAGTTATCAACTTATCGAGGACTCTACTGTACATTATATAGCTTACGCCTTTACTCTTCAATTCCTTTTATTTTCACTGTGTCTATCTTATTGCGATGTTTTCTCGCGACTTCGGTCGATCAATGCTGTGGGAAAACATAATTTTTTAGCTCACGTCGTTACTCCGAGCGCATCAGAGGAAAATTCCCTAGGGGCTTTCGGACAAGTGCTCGGACATCTTGCGGTAGAGACAAATATAATAAAGAAAAATGAAACGATATAAAGTATCGCGCAAGACCGAATTTCTCGAGCGGATACAGACGAGACGATCGAGACGAGGTATTAAACATTCGTGCGTGACTCATGTCAGTCTCGCAAACACAAAACTAAGAAAAACGTGTGAGCTTTCACGAGCTCACGGTAATTCTTGATTTGCCAGACTAGGTTGCTTCAAAATCATTCCGGATCGACGATGTAGCGTCATGAATTATTCAACTCGTGGACGCATCTTACAGAACTACGCTCTATTCTGATGTAATATACATACGAATACATATTGCGTATTCAGACCGTTCGATGAGTTGAAAAGTCGCTCTATATAATAAGCCAAGTTTGTGAGCGATGAATAATATTCTCAAACAAGACCCCGTTTCAGCGTAGTAACTTCTCGCGCGAGAGGCAAACATAAATTCCATGTCCTGCCTGAGGATCCGCAAAGCCGGTTTCTCAATCGGGCGATCGATTGCTCTGGTTTTTATTCAAATTACTATGAATGCATGAATCTCGTTCGGACCGAAAGTTTGTTTGCTTTCACTTTTGAATATCAGTGGATTTACAGTCGAAATTTTCGAAAAATTAACTCGAACATATGAAAACATTGATGTGAAACATTGATAAAAAAACATGACTGTGGTCATTTTGTTCATTCGTCAAGACATTAATTTCTGTATATTTAGGCAATGTAATATGCAGATCTTGTTTCTGCTGCTGCAAGCTCATGAGCAATATGCATTTAGTTAGATACAAGTTCTGCATTAGGAGTCAAGACACGCGGAATCGAGAGGGCTGCGTTAGAAACGGAGGAGAAGTTTGAGCCTTCCGAATCGTGAGAATCACATTACATTTTTACGATAAACTGTCCAACGCTGGTTCATCATCGAAACTAAGAACCGAGGATTCATTCATCGCTTTCCACTGTAACATTCACGTTATCGATCTTACATGCTTTGTAGAATTTTTTTTTGTCTGATGAGTATTTGAGAATTTACCGATGAGTACCATCGTCATGCCGACTGATTAATGTTTCTTGCGATCCCTACGAATTTTATTTCGCACTCGTCATCGTTGGGTATTCATCTTCCTCTCTGAAAATACGTGAGAACGGGATAAACAGTTCGTCAGAAAAAAAATTGGTTTGTTTCTGACAAACATTTTTTTTTTCAACGTTGATTTTTCTATGTGTCTGATGAAAGAACGTCATCATTGTAAATTATTATTACTGGCTTTGAAAGCTAGATAAAACAATCAGAAAATATGAAATCTTTTCGAGCGCGGGTCCAAGAATAAAATTAGAGCCAATAACATTGTTTTTGACGAAATTTAGAACAATCTCAAGTGCGTATCTTCTATAAATTCTTTATAATGATGATGATCCGAGTAAACTATTGATCGTAGTTACTCAGTGCTTGTCTGTCGTATTCAATTTTGTAATTGCAAAGCTGTCAGCACCTATTTGCTCCTAATATGAATTCCATTCTTTTACTCGTGTGTCTCATCGTAATGCCTAAAAAATCTAACATTCAATCCCTTCGAAATGCTTCAGCGATGCTACATACGGATCCCTTTGTATATTAAGATTGAACTCGCAGTAATTTTACGTTTTCTGCAAAAATATTTCACACTTGCGAAATGAAAATTTTCCTTACTGGCGATCGTGATAATCGAGCTGTTGTGCAGAATCGTGAAAACGTTTCCGGACTCGAAGGAAAAATATACAAATCTTAAGTATGCATTCCCATGATCTTGGATGTGATGCAAGATTTCCGGTTTGGGAGAACCTCTCTTCTCCTCTTTCTGCATACGATCGGTGCAAATTGTATGGCATGCTGTGTAATATCCTTTCGGACGAAATGCAGACACGCTTAAGCATCTTTAAATAGAATATATCATCGCTTCTTACCGAATATACAAAGTACCGAATATACGTAGGAGTCTCGAATATACGTAAAGATATTAAAAATACGTAGAAAAATCGAATATACCCTTTTCTCCATATTTAAAACATTTACATAACCTCAAAATGGATTTTAAAAAAACAATGATTCACGAATGTAAATCTTCTTTCGCGAGAAAGCAAACGTATTTATTTATTGAAATAGCGATTAAATTAATAAAAATGAAAGATCATGAGGCAAATGACATTGATATTTAGTTAAAAACTATCCGTTTGGCAATAATTCCTGACATCAAAGGTGCCTTTGTAAACTCTGTTCTGAGCGTCTATTCTCCGAAAATGAGCGATCGGCAGCTTGGGGATTAAATGTCAAACGGTACACGGTTAAAGCTTGAGATTAATTGAGCCGATTTGGAGGAAGGGCTAATTAGTAATATGACTGATAATTAAAATCACATTGATATTATAACGTGTTGAACGGCGTACACGTGTTGTAATAAAATATTTATAATAATAAATAAATTTCATTTATAAATAAGTAAAATATATTTCACGCAACTTTCATAGAATTTAAAAACGTACGAAACTTTATATAAAAAATAGAAACATGAATCAACCCTATTAACGTACTGTATATGCATTCCACGTACAGATGAAATGTATTCAAATCTCGAATAATGTTGCACGTACGTTCACTCATATTTCTGTATAGAAATGTTTGAAAAGATGAGATATATGGTTGGATATGCATAAAAATATATCGAGAATAGTGGTAAACGATGTTATCCAGCAATGTACAAGCAGCGGATTCATCCACGGCAACGGTATTTATGCAGATGGGAAACAAAATTCGATGAAACAATGATGAAAAAAAAATTCTCTTGAAGCTCTCGGTGCACATGTAACCGAAAACCCACTATTAGCAAGGTTCATGTGGATGCCACGCGCAGTAATAAAAGTTTATGACTCGCACTGCTTAACATTTATTACCGTTATTGTTATTATTTCCAACTGCTGCCTCTCACGGAAAATGATAATAGAAAGTTACGCGTAATTGAACGCGTACTTTGAAAAAAAAAACATGCATTATGCAAAGTACAACTTTTCAAGAGTTGTCCATGAATCAAGGATTAGTATCGTGCATGAAAATATCTGCTTTTTCGAATAAATTAATCATGGTCACTACTGGCTGACATTCGTTCATTAAAATTAAAAAAAATATCAATTAAATAAAAAGAAAATGGTAAAGTTACATTTTTGTATGTTTATACATTCAACTGTTTAGGTACGATTCGGTGATATGTAAATGACGAATCGTCGGATGTTGGAAGCATGTACTCTGGCTGTACGACCGAGGGATAACAGATCTATCTCGATTCTCGTTTTTCGCTAAATCGAATCTGTCAGATAGGATGAGAGTTGCAATTCCGATGTTTCTAGAAGTCGCAAAAATCTATGGATATTGTCTGTGCTGCTGCATGTCTCAACACAGTACATTGAAAGCCAGTTAAATTTCGAAGCGATTCTGAAAACGTCATTTCCTACCTGTCAAGCGTAGCGAATGTACCGAATAACTTGCGTCGCAAGTTGAATCATATGCCGGGGATTTTTCGACCTTTGGACACATTTATCTGCAAGACGATTCATGATACGACAGAGTACGCACAGTTAGAGTATCGCAGCGGCTTAATGAATGTGTTAGCGTTTAAAGCGTTTAAAGAGGAACAAAAACAATCGATAATGGTGAAACTCAAAAGAAGTATCATGAAATATAGTTTTTTTTTTTAAATTTCTTATTCCGAAAACATATTGAAGATAATCAAACACGAGGTAATACCACATTAATAAATAAGAATTAGCTGGACTTCTTCAACTATAAATGTTCTACAATCATTATTACTGACACGATAACACTCGGAGAAGTCTGTCTTAAAAAAAATATTATTTTCAAATGACATTTTATGCTACCGGAAGTGCGAAATAACTCATACATACAAAAGTTATACATTTCGGTAGCAGTGCAGAATGCACAGCAACTATTAAGAAGTTTGCTCGTTTACAGTTTCGTTACATTTTCCTTTTGCAATTCCAACTCTACCGGGGGTTGTAGTTTTTAAATGAGAAACTTAAAGCATTGAGTTATTATACGAGAAACTTGAAATGCCTATACAACGCGTAGCTGAGATACGGGTGCGATATATACACAGTACCTTAAAGAAGTAATTTATGTATACGATATACACGGCCAGAGGTAATAATATTCACGGATCAAATGACTCTCAACGACATAGTACGCGGTTCGAACGATGCGAAGGTTTAAACGCTAAACTGCGAATGTTGGGAAGTTATATCGATGTGGATCCATCTCGAGGGGCGAAGTAGTTATATTACTTCGAGTTTCAAGATATCTCTCTCAAAAGGTATTCCTTTTGTACTTACAATTAGATATAATACGTGTACGAGTTTTAGATGCAAGATCAACAAGGTATTAGATATAGATTCCCACTTTAGATGGTTGAATGAAGTTACGTTGTGATCGCTACAGGGAGTTCCAATTAAGTAGCATTCTGAATGAAATATTATCAGATTAAATAATGATTTGACACAGAAAAATACAAGAGACGACGTTATTCCGGTGGTGATGAGAGAGGAAATGATCTGGATTACGTCGATCTACCTAACTGCTTAAGAATTAACTTGTCAATCACTAAGGCTTATCCACCTTGAATCTATCTTAGCGGAGAGAAACCATTTGTATTAATAATCCGACTAAAACGTTACCTCGACTTGATGCACCGTCCATACTCGTGGATGCAGGTCGTGGAATAATCTAAGAATAGAAAAATATATTATTCTTCGGATTATTTTTGGCAATACACTGAATCGCGGAAGCGCAGAAAGGATGATGGAGTAGAAAAAGCAAGATGATGGTTTTACTCGTTTTCTACTTTTCATCAACGTATGCATAAAAAAAATCTTCAAGTCTTCTCAGAACAGGTCAATGCTAAAAATCTCATCCTTTTTTTTTATTCTCTGTATTGCTTTTACACGTCCAGTGGTTTTTCAATTGTTTCTAATGTTATAATAATTATTGAAAAGTAACCGTAAGTACGGAATCTAATTTAACATCGTTGGTATTTTTCTGTTGATGAAACATTGTCTTGTTTGTTGCGCAATCACGCTCAAACAAATTAACCGATTGACTTGAAGATTGTCGTGGTAATAGTTAAGATGTCAGATTAGAAGGTATGCCACGTATTATCCCGTAGGAAGCATGGTAGTTTAAGGTAATTTTATAGGCGATAGATAGATAGATAGACAGACAGACAGACAGACAGACAGACAGACAGACAGACAGACAGACAGACAGACACAGACAGATAGATAGATAGATAGATAGATATGTTTTCCTCGATGATCTTCCATGATTTTGTTTACAGTGCCCCAATATTCGACAGTTTTTCCACTCTATGCTCCGCGAGGTCACGTCGATTACTATGTTTACACATCCAGTGCCACTGTTTACGCAATTAGCATCCTTGAGCCACGTATCTCTAGCGAATTAAGTTATGGTAATCCGTATCGTCTACGCAATCGATTTATCTTACGCACTCGTATTATACTTCAGGAGTCCGGTGTTTACGCAGCGCTCGTAGGGGTCGCACGACTCGCTAAGCCGTTCAAGTTATACATTCAAGCTGCTTACGTATCATCACAGGTTATACAAATCGTAGGTTATACAAGTTAGTCTGATCAACCAGGGCGAATGAACAAGAATGTTTCTCACTCCTTATACTTGTTAAGCATCGAGTGAGGCTCACGGCACTTCGTCCGCCGATCACGGTATTTTCCGATCATAACCCTGGCTCAAACGTTCCGTGTGTTATCAGCAGTCTTATTGTCGTTGAGATATTTTTCCTTGAGTCAGCAAAGTTTTCTGAACTAAAAACTGTAAAATATCCAGCGTGATCTGTAAGTCTATTTCCTCTTATTTTATCCCTCCTCACTTGGTTTGACGATAAATAAATATTCACAGTTTAAACATCGAGAATAATTCATTTTCATTCCCGAATATCAAATGTATGAATGTCTCTGAGGACGTCTCCCAAAAACAATTATCAACCGATCCAATATACGATCCATATCGTTTTTTGATAATGAAAATAAATTGGATTTCAAATATTTTAATTCGTAACTTTTATGAAATTAATTTTATAGAATTCACAAAACGTGACGAAAAGAAAGAAAACTTAATAAGAACTGATAATTATGATAAATAATAACATAATATGAAATAAACTAAAATAGTATAAACCGGTAAATAACATAAAATATTACCCTTTTTCGCACTTCGCGCACCAACCCCTAGGAGAACTTGGGTTTCACCCCCTTGCGCTCAGTGTGACCACGTCTGACCCACTTTCTTACTCCTGCTTACCCACTTTCTGACCCCTCCTGATCCATTTTCTGACCCCCCCCCCCCTAATTCTCCTATACGGCGGTGACGGTGGAATATTTTTATATATAGAGAGATAGCATAACATAATGTAAAAATAAATAATATATAATACAGCGAAAAAGACAATATATATGTACATAATTAAGATAAATAATGCACAAGAAAGAATGATAGATTAATATTGAAGTGTGACAATAAAAATGATTACACTCAGAGAAATTGTGGTAATTTTTGCATCTATTAAGTTACATCCATATCAATTGTTAATCCATGTGATCATTTTTATAGCAAGACGAACTATTTTTACAGTTAAACCAATGAAAGGTTAGTTACATAAGTATAAAAATAGTCACATGGATAAAAAATGAATAGTTGTAACCTTTAGTAGATGCCAGTACTATTTTTTTTCTCTCGGTATATCAATACTTACGTCAATACCGTATAAATCATAGCTATACACGCTTTATATTCATTTAAACGAAAAATATAACATTTACATTCATAGCGTCAGCTAAAATGATTACGTTCGAGCTGTTACAACTAAACCTCACACCGAACTTTACTTTTACACGTATTATTCAGCACCCGGACAGAATGTTTAATGAAGCGACGTAGATTATCGTATATTTTGTGGGTGCCCGGTTGCAGCGCGTGGTACAAGTAAATATATATATATTGGATTAATGCTGTACACCGAGCTGTTTCCACAAAATACGCGTACCAGGACAATATGGATTACCGGTAAATCGGGCCATTAAGTATCTCCTCGGTGATTCGATAATTTTCTCCGTACGTTTTGCACGCGCGCGAGTATCAATTTGACACTGAGCATTTGTCGGGCGTCGTAGCTTATCATAATTCACCTGCGCAAAACCTTGCGTGATTTCTGGCGTTTGTATATATGGTATATATGGAGACGAAAAAAAAAAAACAATAGCAGCCAGATATATTGATAGCGGGATGAGCGAGACGTGTTTCGTCCGTGCCAACATTTTTTTTTCGAAACTTTTCCGCATTAAACGTACTCTCGTTAATGCCTAGTTTTTCTCTAAATAATTTTTAAGTACGCTGTCTGGTGCGAGAACTTCTCTAGAATCTTTCGCAATAGAGATGCTTCTATCATGGGGACCGCAAAAATATTACTCAACGTTTTCCTTGACACCCGTTTAATCCGCTATGCTTTTACGCTACGGTGGCAATTTTTTTCAAATGAGATAGAACTAACTAACGAGGTAATAAAGTCATTGCGGCTCTCCATCAGGCTCAACAGATATACTCTGAACTGTATTCCAAAGAATTTTTAGAAATTGCGTATGATATATCGTGGAGTATTTAATAATTACTATACACTCCCTCCGATATTTCATTTCGCACCTGAAGCAATGAGCCTTTGTCGATAGCTATCGATGAACAACCCGATGATCTATGCAACGTTATCATCTACGATATGCATGATACTATATGCTCAATGGATGTGTACTCTCACGCTATATAATGTACATATAGCAACAGTACGTATTCATGTCCGGCTTCGCAAATACCTAATTAGTTATTCTGTGGCTGTATAGCAATAGACAGTATAGCTATAGTGCAGTTTACCTATATCAACTTGAATCGAGCGACGGACGTCTGACCGAGGACTTCTCATCCGCAACTGAATAGACAAGATCCTCCGAAGCCTGTGCGTGTTACCCAGGAGATGCCATTAAGCCGTACCGTTATCTCTGGAGCGGTAAGCCCTCGACCCGCATACGCCTCAAAACACGTATTAACGCTCACCGCAATTTAACGAGGTGGACGATAAGGCGTAGGGTAAGGGATTTCGAATCAATGAGAATGACCGCTATTTAGCAACCGTCGTTAAATATCCGTGGCAACCACGGTTTATGACGACGGATATATAGCCCGTTCGCTGTAACATATACGTACGGTATTCGTCATAATGCGCTAATCACATTTCACATAATTTTTTCTTTTAGTATCGCTGACTAGTTCGCCTCGTTAACTCTTTATGTAACAATTTCGCATTGTCCTGCACAACTCTTTTGGTTGAAAAACTTTTAATTTGTAACATACATTGTACGGGATAATTGAAACATACGATTGCACCTAAAGTGATTTACTGTAGATTCAACTCATTTAGTCTCTTTTATCTATATGTGGAGCTGAATATCAGCCATGTATACCGACCAACATAACGTGTATACTCAGTGATTGAACTCCCGATTATCAGCTCCACCTGATAAAATCTCGTAGCCTTTGATATGGATCGTGATCCCAATGCTTCAAATGTAATTCGTTTCAATTACGAATCTGCTAGCCCGTTTATTTTATTCAATATACAGTGAGGACCGGGTCAAACTAGACAGTTGAATGGGGCTACTAAAGCTGATTGGCTCTGTATGGCCGCGAATCATCATTTGTGGATTTCAAACTACCTTTACGAGATGTCTCGTTTCATGTGATTCTCATTGTATATGAGAAATTTATTGACAATGGCAGTTATAGAATCAATAATAAAAGTTAGCTGGAATTAATAATAAGATCGAGGATAATAATCTGAAATTTTCAATCAATTTATTAAAGTAAAGATAAAGATAGCGATTTGCTATCCGCGATTTGCTTCCTTTGAGAGTTTCCTTTTTTTTTTCATCGTCACAACATTTTCTCTGTGTGAGAATAAAAAAAATATATTTTTTAAAATCGAAAAATCAGTATTTTGAATGATCGGATTACGTTATTGCTTTCTTCAATCATTTACTGATATTGCCTAATGAGGGATTACGCTCAACAAACTTGACTTCCAAATAAACAAACCTTTGGGAATGATATCCATGAAAAAAATACAGAATTAATTATCGCAATTCTGACAAGTTGGTTAATTTGTATTAAAGTTTGTATTCCAGGGTTCGCTTAAGTTACTACATAATTCGTTTGACCATTTAGAAACTCTAATTGTTATCAATTTATAAATATCAATTTTCACTCCTATAATAGTTACATTTATTATTATCCATTGACATTTAGGACTTGAAATGAGCCGTCACGCGACGTAATTACGTACACGTAACACGTTTAAGCGATCATGGAATCGATGAAAAGTTATAATGGAGTGAAAAATATTCGGAAGCTTGAAATTGCTTTAACTTCCAAAAATAGAGCAGGAGCGTATGTAGGTATACGGGACATTTGTAAAAACGAACAAAATTAAGTCACTTTCGTCGGTGCAACGAGATTTTCTGTGCGGACAATATGTGCATTGACGCGACTCGAATGTCTGTAACCTCCGCTCTTAACAGAATATCGATCAGATGTGCAATAAAGCTAGCGAAGCGCGAAAATCCGATGGACGATTTTCGTCGTCATTCACAAACTTTCCCGTACGATTTGCCATGCTCTTGAGCTCTATTTATATTTCGTTGGTAGAAATCAAACTGTCGACGTATCGTAATATCCCCAGAGAGCACGATCATTCGTAACGTCCAACGTTTCAGCGCTGATGCTTGTTTAACATATCAATTGCTTACCCTCGAATAATCGTTTTGCGGCTTTCGAGTTTGATTACACAAAATTGTATGATGGGTGGAAATTTATCAGTGTCCGAGATGCGAAATGATTTTGCGTGTAATGGGCGGCTGTTATGGTTTACGTATATTACAATATCGGATATTAACGGGGATAACTATTCGCGGTTTGTACTCATCGACCGTCGTCGATATATTCCAGATTAACTTTACGGAGTATCTACACGTTAATTAAACAAGAGTACACCTACTTTTCGTACTATTAGCTATTACGTTACTATCAAAGTATAAATAGCAGATTAATTAAGTTTTTTTTTATTATTAGGTCCACGAATTCTTTTATTTCTCAATACGTTGAAACGACAAAAAATGTTGGAAAAAAATATGTGAGGTGCCCCTCCCACCCTTCCTCGTACCATTACCTTCAAAGGTGATAAAAGATTAAGATGCCTGTTAGAGGTTTAAAAATATTAAGATTCTTGATTAGCTTATTCTCCTGTTTGGCAATAATCTAGATTACACGGGCGCAAAAATCCGGAGATGTCGGTTGAAGCGTGAATACGCGAGACATCAGCATTTCTCGTTCGAGTTGTAACGGTATTACTGGCGTCGAAGAAACGCGGGCGCGAGAAAAGGCAAAAATATACTCGAGGAGTGTTGCGATTTCTTGGGACCAGCGCACAGTGTTCGCGGACTGCCAATTACGTGATTACGAACGCGCACGGTAATTGCACGCAGGATCGTCGGACATCGGTGTAGAGCTAGTTCATTCGGAGGGCTCATTCCCTCCTCGTAATGCATGGATATACGTATACATATCCCACTGGACCTTGAAATCACTCGAGGGACATTGCATTCGGGTGCGGCTCCGAGCATCTCGCGTCTTACGGTATGAAGTATTAACGCGCTGTAGCATTATTTTCGACTTACCGGTGTTCTGTACACGGTGCCTACGTTATATTTATCTATTTCTACTCTCCCGGTATTTATATATTCCTTGGCGAACGAATATTGGAAAAAAACTCTTCGACTTTTACTGAAAAAAATTCAGTTCGAAAGAGTGAATTTTTGTTTATCCTCGTAACGTATTACATTTACGTAGCATAATAACATAAGTCTGAATTACCAACGAAAACGTACCAAATGAAAACGTATTACATTTACGTAGCATAATAACATAAGTCTGAATATAATAGCATTTATGTTGGGTTACTTTTGAAAGGACCAGCAGAGAATAATTTAATCTTGGCTACTTTTAGAATATTCAAATTCACGTGTAATCAGTGTTACGTATTGTCTTTGTAAATTAATCTAGTTTGGCGTTGACGTTTGCCTTATTATATCCGTGCTAATTGACATTTATTAATATTATTTTTCAGTGACGTGGCTGTGTCGTTGAGTGTACGGGAGTGGCTGCGTTCGCCGGCTTTCGACGCCCGACAATGGGAGGACGAGGAACTACTCTTAATGCTACAAACGATGTTTGTCGAGCTCGAGTTACTACAGAAATTCGACATATCACTGTCGACGTTGAGAAATTTTCTTTTCGAAGTTTACAACAATTATAACGAGGTGCCGTTTCACAACTTTAGGCATTGCTTCTGCGTGGCCCAGATGGTGAGTCAATCTTATAATGTGTATGAAATTTATGAAATTTATGAAATTTATGAAATTTATGAAATTTATGAAATTTATAAAATTTATGAAATTTGTGAAATTTATGAAAAACTTATAGATTTCGGAATAGCAGAGAAAAATTCTTATTATTTGTTCATATACGCAGATGTACGCGATTGCCTGGGCCGTAAACCTACCAATGAAAATTGGACACCTCGAGGTGTTTGTTCTAATCGTATCTTGCATATGTCATGATCTTGATCATCCTGGTTATAACAATATATATCAAATAAATGCTCGCACCGAACTTGCACTACGGTACAACGATATCTCACCGTTGGAGAATCATCATTGCTCCGTGGCGTTTCGCGTCCTCGAAGCACCTGAGTGCAACATCCTCGCATCTTTGGATGCTGCGACCTTCAGAACCGTACGCGAGGGAATCATCAGGTGCATTCTCGCAACCGACATGGCAAGACACAATGAAATTCTCAGCCAGTTCACTGACACCGTACCGGACTTTGATTACCAAAACAAAACGCACATCAATCTGGTTAGTTACTGCACGAAACTACATAAAATCACAAGTCTAAAGATCATTTATTTTAGATTTTTTAAACTCTCTACATAATAGTCAATACATGTTTTATTTTTAGTTGAATATCTTTGTGAATATATAAAACTGTGGAATGATTCAGAAACAATTCAGTTTTGTTAGATATTTGTATTTGAAATTCAATTAGATAGAAAAGCATAATTTTTCTAACACCACGAAAGGATTTAATTATTTGGGTTATTACAAGATAACTTGAAAATTCTCTTTAGTCCTGGAGCTTCTGATCAGACATTTTATGCAGAATCATGGTGGAACTTTCGATAAATCTAAGTTAAAAATAAAATCTAACAAACAACTATTTATGGGATTTAAAAAAAATGAGTATTTTTTAGTTTTGAATATGATGAGAAGTGAGTCGTTATCAACGACGTTAAATCTGATCAGACATTTCAGAGATGAAACGTTCAATCTTACTTAAAAATATATTTTATTGTTTAACGTTGTTATTTTGTTTTTGTTTTGTTGTAGCTGTCGATGATTCTGATCAAAGTGGCAGATATAAGTAACGAAGCCAGGCCGATGGACGTCGCAGAACCTTGGCTGGATAGACTTCTTCAGGAATTCTTCAAGCAAAGTGATGCGGAAAAACTTGAGGGACTTCCGGTTACCCCTTTTATGGACCGTGACAAGGTTACCAAGCCATCTTCGCAGTGTAGCTTTATCGGCCTTGTACTGCTACCGCTATTCGAGTCTCTGGGCGAACTCTTACCAGAGCTTCAGGTTCGTACAGAATTTGGAATTCGTAATATATTTTCAACCGTGTCTATCGGAGTAACGTTATTTAAAGTTATCCCGGATGAATAATAATCGTATCACGTCTTGGATTTTTTCAGGAATTTATTATCCAACCGGTACGTTTTGCGTTGGACTACTATAGGCGACTGAACGAAGCGGCAAAGGATGAGCGTCATCATCGTAAGAGCGTGATCGACCTTGGGGAATCGGCGATATTATCTTCGTCGGGTACTGGTTCATCGTCCGTAACGAAATCAATGTCGTCTCATAGCATGCGTTCAAAACGTTCGGGAGGTACGATCCGTTCACGCTCGCGATCGACCGACGAGGATCCGGAAAATCCAACGATCGAAGAGGTCGACAATCTCGAGAGCTCTGATCCAGAAACCGCGACGGAAGTGGAGGTCAGCGAGAAAGCATTAAAATTCAAAATTTCTACAGAGGGCAGTGTGACAACGCCATCCGGTACCGGTCGGAAGAGCTATCCAGGCAGTCGGAAAGGCAGCAGAGAAAAATCATCACTGGATTATCATAATCACGATCTCGTCAAGGCGTTGAGAGATCACGATCGCGAGAGACGACGGAGCAGGGGCGAAAATCTAAGCAGCGACATGAGTTCACCTGTAAGCGCGAGATCGGGCGATGACACGAGAATTCTGGAGGAATTCGAGAGAGACGAAACGACGATCGTCGATATGAGAGTCAGAGAACAGAGGTCGGAAGGCAATGGAAACGTTATTGCCATCGAGAGCGTCTCAGGTGGAAGACATCGAGCGAAAAAAAGACCGAGCGTTGCCCAAGACGACAACGATGACGACTACGAAGATGTTCGGGTGGGACGAAAAGATTCCGTTGTACCAAATGACAACATCATTCGCTGCTGTTGCGACGACAAAACTGTATCGAACAATCACAAATCGTTGTTCTCGCGTCTGAGAACCTTCACCGATCGTCTGAGCATAAGCTTCGACTCGAAGGAACCGCCGTTAACAAAACCCACGAAACATCACGCAACCGCGAGAACGTTCATGAAGAGCGAATCAGTTTGCAGCAGCACCTCTGCCGTTTCACCGAAACGCAGCAGTTCCGGTCTGTTTTGCAAACGTTGCAATGTGATGAAGTTTTGCAAGGAAAAGAAGGAATCGGTGCCGAAAACGGTAGTAGATATCACGAGCATGGACAAACGAGCGATGACGCTGCCGAAGGCAAGAAAGTCGCAGGATGGCAAGAACAAGAGTTGGAAGATGGTGTTCGTGAAGGAGAAAAGGCCATCCGCGTCACTGGAAACTCTACCGGCTCACGACGCCGAAACGACAGCTGTGAAGCACAGACGCAATCTTTCAAATCCCGAAGGTAAGATAAGCGCAACGAAGACGCTGAGCTTGAAGGATGTAAAAGATGAGAAACGACTGAATTTCAACGATTTTAAGGAGATTAACGTGCGAACGAGCAAGCAACCAGCCATTATCGTGCATCCTGGAAGTTCGAACATCGTTGACGACGACGACGACATCGGAAAAGTCGAGATAAGAAGAAGCTCCGCGAGTATGGAGGATATATCGAAGATCACAAAGGTAAACGAGGGAATTCTGCTGGGTTCTTTGGACGATAAAAAAGCTGAAGAGCTTCAGCACATGGGCAGTCTCGACTCGATGCTCTACAAGGAGTCGTCCAAGGCTGTGAAAAAGCCCTTTGGCTTTCCGTCGCCGTACAGTGCGAAAAAATCGTCACCGGGACTCTTCTCGCGCTTCAAATCCGGTATGAGCATCGACGGCACCAGAAGCTCGAGCAACAGTGGTTCGCTCAACGATCAAACGCCACAGCAACAGCAAACCGGATGGATATCGTCATTGACCGCGAGCTTTCGGCCGAAACGTCAAGCCGGAGAGCTGCAGACGTCCGTGCCCCATGTGCTTCATTCACCCGGCCACGAAGGGGTTAAGTGATACGTCGTGGTCTCCGTAAAGACTAAGAGCGGAAGATTCGCTGAGCTGAGCGACTGGTGGGCCCATCGATCGTCTTGCTGCACCGGCTTGTCGAACGAGAGCTAAACTTGTCACTTTGTGGATTACGAATCAATTTGGTAAAATGTTAACCAGTCGGACATAACGAAAATTGAGAAATTATCTATTCAACAAACAGAAATTAAACTTACAACCTCTGGCCGATGAGCTGACAAATTCTTGAATAACCGAATTTTAAAGATTTTCCTCGTTTATATGATGCACAGCACGAAATTTTCATTTCCATTTTGAAGAAAGGCCGTTTTTGATTTTCGCCGAATTATAAATTGCTTCTTATCAAATTGCACGTAACTTTTGTCAAAGTGGTTACGTAGCGTAAAATGTCAATGACTGGAAACTTACCTCTATTTTCGAACCACCTGCAGCTCTGGAGAAACAAGCCGGCCTTGCCAGTAGAGCCCGAGGATGCTCTGACTGTTGCACAATGCGAACAAATCGTTGGCGTGTCATCGCCACACGATCGACTTGTTCGCTCGCGTTATCTTCCCTCTTTTCATCTCATCTCTGTTTCGACACGGAGACCAAATGTGTATTAATTTACCAATCTGCCGGCAGTTTCTTTCGGTTTTAGCGACGAAAAGAAAGAAGAAAAAAAATGTTAATAATAAATAAAATGCATGCGACACGTGGTTATTCGATTGACCTAATCTCTAATTAGCTATTGGGTCGATTGCTTCGTTCAAAGATATATTAACCGCGTAATAGTGTAAAAGAAAAAATGTTTAAATTGTCAATGGTGTATATTGTGACACCCAAGGACGATCTCACTGTCTTCAGTGAAGATATAATCATTGTAGAAATAATAATCGGAAATCCATCTCTTTCAATAAATTCAGGTGACTCTGTCCGGATGAGACAGTCGTAAGTGTTAGATATGTAGATTGTTTTATTTATTGTCCAATTAACGAGTAGCCTAACGAATAATTATTAATGTTGTTCGTTATACATGAACATATATGTATAAAAAAAAATATATATATATATATATACACGTATGGTATATAAGCAAGAACATCTATGACTACATAAATCGGTAAACGTAGACAAGGCAAAAAGGTAAAGAGATAAATATACATATATATATATAGCTGCCATATGGTATAATCCAAAAAAAACGAGTAATTGTTTTGAATGCTGCGAAAAGTGAAAGAAATTGCCAGAATACATGAATGGGATATATACATAACGACATCTCTTTTGACCATTGATAGTGAGCCAAGATTTAAAAGGAAAATTTATATATATATATAAATTATATATATATTAGGTGCAGCCTATGTTTCCGATAACGATAACCAGTAATAGTTCTGCAATGATTAAAAAGGAAAAAAGAAAAAGCTACTCTTACGATTAGTTCTCTACGGTACCACGCTTTCATTTTTAGATGTTTATATTTTTATACTTCATCAATGTGTCTATACGGCGATTAAACCGCATGTATTGTTGAACTCTAGTCTTACGTTATAACTTTCACCCCAACACGTATTGGGCATTTTTGTTGTTGTTGTTGTTGTTGTTTTGTTTTCTTTAATTAAGGCTCGATCTTCTTTTTATAACGATGACATTAGTCGTTGCAATGTTTTTTTTCTACCGATGGTTCTTACGAGTTGCAGAGAAAAAGTAAAAATAGAAAAACCTCGTCGTAGAACCAAATTTAATAATCGAAAAATTTTATTCAGTTCGATTATGAATTTGATCTTTCGGGTGATATTTGTCATTCGAGATTATCTTATTAATCTCGTGACCAATCTTATAAATTAATCGAAATTTTGTAAATTTTTCATTCGTTATAGATTCGATTAAAATGTTTTGACTCAACCATATTTTAGTGGCGATCAACGAGAATGAGGAAAAAAAGAAATGAAGAAAAAACATGCACTCATACACGCACTCTACTACCTACGTATACCAAAACTGATCATTTCCGGTTTAGATACCGAATAAAATTCCACTCGTCGATCTTAAACGAGCAAGTTACGGGAGTCTATAATTATTAAACACTACCTGTGCCTGATCTATGTCATTATTTATTCGTCTCTTCCACTTTAAATGATTCAATATTACGAACGAGCTTGAGCCGCTTTCTCGAAATTTGACAATTCCATATGGTTTTTATTATTACTATTCGTTGCTCTCTTATGCACATAATATATTTGACGTTGTGGTTATTGATAATTGATGCAGTTTGTTAAACAAAATTTTTATAGCTGAATGAGTCAACATCGCTTGTGTTGAACATTCTAATTTATATTTTATCCGACTCTGAGTTTATATATCGTATGCGACGTTTATATTCAATCGTTAAATATATTCTCAGAGTTGAAATGTCAAATTTCGAAAAAGTAGCTTAATAAAAATGGCCTAATGGTCGAAAGTCGTTGAGACCGATGAAACGGAGCAGCTGTTGTCGGTCCAGCAACTGTACTACCGTCAATTCTTTATTTATTCGCGCTGAATATTGTTATTCCACGGCGGTCAATTAATGGAACAACTCTTACGATATAATCGCGAAGAACGATCGTCTTCGTGAAAATTGTATAATAAGAGAGAAAAAAAGAAATCATAACGTCAAAGCACTTTTGCTATTTGCACTAAACTCTCCCGTCCTTCCTCGTCACCTCTTCCGCGCCCCTTCCAATCGCACAATACATTTAGTCACCGATAAGTTTAGTCGTGATAAGTCGATGATGGATTGCGCGCTTTGCAATCTCATTCGCGCTCTGGTATCACAAGACGACAAAAATCTTTTCAAAATGTATATTCTCGGATTAGGACTTAAAGAACATAGTCGAATATCGAGAAAGTCCCGAGCGCCAATGTCACTGCAGCGACTTCCATAATTTTAACGTTAGAAAAATTCTGTGTGAATGTAAATAATTTAAGGTAATCCAGGAATCGTATGTATCCATGAAACTTTCGGGATATATCATTTCTGTCGAAAAGCAAACAAACAAAAACAAATCCAAACTATACATAAACAGATAAAAGTGTACTTTTACCTGATATTTAAAATAATTTGGCAATGACAACGCTCGCTGGCGAGCGATTATCGAGATTGATCGTAAATTAATTTTAAGAAGTCTGTGAGGAAATCAATGCCGAAAGGAAGATACCGAATTGTTTAGGGTTCAGTGATGCGAGGCGGTTTAGTAAGATACGAAAGATAATAATCAAACCATTTGGCATATAATTGAGTTTAATATTAAAAAAATTCATTTCATTTTGTGAAGTTATCAAAGGATCAAAGTCGTTGATCAAGATCTGGGTTTTATGAAAACAAGGACAAAAATGTATGAAATTTTGAATCAGCGTCAACAACACTGAACGTCACTACACGCATATTAAATATATATGTGAACAAGAGATACCGACGGTCGATTGCTTTGGTATCTAATCATTCCGTTCGATTCCAAGGTGTCGTACTGTTATATCGTAGGAAACTACATATAATTATATAAGTATAATTCATAGTCAAAATGTATCTCGAAAAGAAAAAAAAAACAAAAACCACCGTCAAATATTAGTTTTTTTGTAAATGAAAGTAAGTGAATAAAATAAACGTATACATGAACGTGAAAACTTGAAATCATTATTTTGTCATCCCTGAACCCGTCAAACTCATCATGAAACCAAATAGGCAATAGGAAAATTTAAAGTTCAGATTCAAAATACAGAGCGCAAAAGAAATATGTATTTGCCGGTAATGCAAAGAGTATTCTTCAATATTATTGGTCGTTGTATTTTTATTTACAATAATGTCATATTATATAAATGCTTGCATATTCGATATCAGAGTTTGATCTACTTCCGCCTCCCGTTTCCGTAATCAACATACGAGTTATCTCATGTGAATGTTCTGAACATAATCCAAAGTACGATTGTAAGAAAATGTCAATTTCTTATTCATATTAATCGTCGATAGCTATAATTTTACGAATTTTCAAATACATGCCACCACGTGCAGTCGTTAGCAACGCTTTTGTATTTAATTTCATCGGGATCAAAGTTTTGTCGCACGGTGACAATTCGTAATTCGATAAAATGTGAACAAGTGCGAGTTTTGATTCCACGACTCCAAAACGCATGCCTGAAAATTGATTAACGCGTAAGGAAAAGTAACAATGATAGCTTTTGTACCATTGCTATGCCTTAAAATAATTATTTTATAGTTGTGTACCAAGGCAAATTCGAGGTCCTGCACCAAAAGGCATGTAGACGTAAGGTTTTCGATTTCTGTTGTTCTCTTCGGTAAATCTCTCGGGATCAAAGACATCAGGATTCGGAAAATATTTTGGATCGTAGTGCAATCCAAGCATTGGAATATAAACGGGTGTACCCTTTTCCAGAACGAGGTCCGAATTTGGTACTTTGTAATCGGCAATCGTCTCACGATCCAAAAATGGCAACGATGGATGTTTTCGAAGTGTCTCCGATATTACCATGTCCAGATAGGAAAGGCTGAGAAGCTGGAGAATGATATTACAATTATATCGTTACGGTTATTTTTTAAAACCCTATCGTCACACACTACACCCACTAAATCGTAAGTTATATGGCCATTGTTATTTTCAAGCGCATCCTTGATTTCTCGTCGTAACTTTGTTTGTATATTGGGTGCGAGAGCGAGCTCGTACAGCGTAAAACTTATAGTTGTGGACACAGTTTCGAAGCCGGCGTTGAAAAATAAACCTGCTTGGGCAACCAAATTGTCGCCGTCGAATTCTGGAGAATGCCAAATATATGTTTCAATTATAACACAATATATATATATCGTAACGTGATGAAATATTCAATATATGAGGGCAATACGGATTAAATGTCTGTAAGTGGCCTGTCGCAGCTCAGTGGTCAAAGCAATCGACCGACCATCGAAAGAGAATTCGGATTCCACTCGATCCGGACGCCCAGCATAATTTTCGTATTGTTTCTCATATATTCCAATTTTTCGGGTTACAATATTTTTTAATGAGTCACGAATGATTGTTAAGTGAGATGCGTTGGATACGCTTTACCAAAAATGTTGTTATCCGGGCTGTCAGCTTCACTCTTCTTGAGGTCAATCAGTCGGTCAATAAGATCGTTTCGTCTAATTCCCGATTTTTCCCTCTCGGCTACCGTGTCCCAAAACATTTCCCTCAGAAATTTCGTGTGTCGCTCCGATATGAATCTCAAGCCCATCGGTTTGATTAATTGGGTTGCGAAAAAGAGCGACGTCATTTCTATACCACGCCAAAAATTAAATCGAAATATGTTGCTGCTGTACTCGCGAAATTCGGAGTGCGGATTGTTCAAACAATTGACGTTAATGCCAAAGGCCGTAGCACCGATAATATCAGTCGTGTATCTTGCGCACAGGTCTTTGATTTCAATGACCTGTCCTTCTGCAAAAAAAAAAATTATTTTAATTATATAACAATATAAATTCATAATCCGCTACACCAAAATGTAGAAGAGCGGTTTACAATAAACCACGTTTGTGTATAAGCCTTTACGACTGTTGACTGAAAGCGAAATGGACAATGCTCGCGTAATTATTTATGGAGAAATTTCCATTATTCATCTCTCTTACAAGCGAAATCTAATCATATTAGGCGAGTCAAAATGCCGACATATCTCGATTGGAAGAATGTAAGCCTTTCAATTATTAAAAGTAAACGATTTGTGAACATTATAAAACAAAAAAAATATTTAACACTGATTGCTACGCGATCACTGACTATATGTATATATATCACTAAACTGACACAATTGTCTTAATTTAGATGCATAACAACTTGCATAACTATTCCACAATATCATAAACTATGTGTAAGGATTGAAATTTTGACGAAGAAAGTAAATAACAATTAAAGGCCAGACATTCAGTAAAATGTAAAGAATGAACTAAGATGAAAAGTTTGTAAAAAGTTTCTATATATATCAGGATAGAGCACCGTTTCCCAATTTAATGATCAATAATTTAATTTAAAAATTACTATGGATCGGTGTACCTCACGGATCATTGTACCTCACTCTTTCCGGCCTTCAGCATTTTTTTATTTCGTCGGAAAAAAAAATGCTTACTTTTCAGGTCAAGCGAATTTAGATAAATCCAGAGATTGTCACCTACTCCGAGCATCAATTGAAACATCGCCCTGAGCTTGCCGGATGTGAATGTCGGCGAAAGCTTTGTTCTGAGCAATTTCCATCCGGGATTTTTGATGAAGAATATGTTCGGAGCACCAAGATCATCGTGAGCGGTCGCGGATCTATTCGTGAAATAATTGAAATCCCGCAAAACCACGTTTTTAATGAGTTCCGGATCACGCACCAAAAAGAACGGTTTGTCGAATATGTAAAAATCAACGTAAGGTAGATTCGCGGACTTATCGTAGAGGTCCTTGATAACTTGGCCTGGTGACCTCTTCATCGCTAGACAGTCGGTGAAATTGCCCAAAAATGCTGTCGGTTTTATCTCCATGACTCCGCGTTTTTTCCAATACAGAAAATTTCGTGTCATGTATATGTAGGCTCCGATGATTAATCCGATCACAAGGATCATACAATCGAGACACCACTCAACAGTTAGTAACGCCATAGTTGACACGAATTCCGAAAGTAAATGCTCGTTACGTATAAAGTTTTGCCGTGCACGATTATCCGCTCCGAAATGAACTGCGCTTGAGCTCAGTACATTTGCAAGATGCAGCGAAATCTTTAGTTTCCAGATTACTTTCTCTTTATCACGTATGTCCTCTATCTATTTGTTGAATGAAAAAATAACTTTACTTGACCTACGTTATCGAGTGAAGCGATATCGTCTAGTGACACATACATTTATCTACCTTATCGACGAACCGACAAGCGCGCAATCTCTCTTACCGCGTCTAACTAATTCCAGCCACTTTTTGAGAAGTTATCATTGTTATATTAATAAATTTAGAGGATTCTGAGTATAGAACCGCGGTTATAGGAAATCAAAAAATATCTATCGGGATCAAAATGATTTCTGCAACTGTTGTAATTTCACTTTCCTTGATTTCGCGGAACGACACAGCACAAGACTCTGGACTCAGAGACTTTGCCACTGTTTCTAATTGTACAAGAGAGATAAATAAATGGATCGTTACATTGCTCGCGGTACTGTTGAAATTCATTCGTTACATTTACATGACGGAGAAGAACGGTGTCCTTCATTTTACGATTGTACGGTTGATCGTTCACCGTCAACGTACGTATTATCGTCGAGATATATCGTGGCTGAGATATTCGCAAAATTCTGCTCTCGCGCGTATTTTGTCGCGATTTGGGAAAGAGAGACATACAACGTCAGAGCATCGTCTTAAAATGATAAATTGCAATTCACCCATCAAGAACCTGCGAAAGGTTCTTTTGCACACGGAATTTTGCCAAGCAACACAATATACACATTTATTTCAAACATTCTTCTGCATCGTCCTCCGAACGATTCCGATATAAATAACTTATTCCAAACAAATCACAATTAATTCTGTACATATTTGGTGCGTTCACTGATAGTCTCATCATATAACATATCAATATTAAAATTTGTTCGATTCTTCGTTGATTGACCATTTTGTCAATCGATATTAACCAGCCAAGGTCGTAATTTTCTTCATATTCAGGTACAAGCCTCCTTCGGACGATGTAAGCAATGCTTTTGGATTAAGCTTCATCGGGATCGTGGTTTCCTTGCAAGGTGACAACTGATACTCCGATAAAATGTGAATAAGTCCAAGTTTCGTTTGCAACAATCCCAATCGCATACCTGTAAAAAAACGCATGAGCACGAGAAACGACAATAAAATTCCTAGAATAATTACTCTACGGTATAATAATTTCATAGTTATACCGATACAGATGTGAGGTCCATCTCCGAAAGGCATATAGACGTAGGGCTTTCGACCCTTCTTGTTTTCTTCGGTAAATCTATCAGGATCGAAGACATCTGGGTTTGGAAAATATTCGGGATCGTAATGTAATCCAAGCATAGGGATATACACGGGTGTACCCTTTTCGAGGACGAGATTTGAATTGGGTATTTTGTAATCTTCGTTTGCTACACGGTCTAAGAAGGGTAAGGGTGGATATTTTCGAAGTGTCTCGGATACGACCATTTCCAAGTACGGAAGATTCATCGCCTGGAGGATAGTCAATTAACGATATTGTTATTTGTAAATTTTGAGCCTTATCATGTACGGTGCAATAGAGACTCACCATGTCGTACGTTATCTTGCCACCAGCCTCCTTGACTGCACTATTGATCTCCTCCCGTAACTTTGTTTGTATTTTGGGTGCTAGACCGAGCTCGTACATCGCGAAACTTAAGATAGTGGACGAGGTCTCGAAGCCACCGGTGAAGAATATTGCAGCCTGGGCAACCAAGTTATCGCCATCGAAATCTGCAACGGAGCAAACATTTGAATATCTATTGCACCACGAAAATCCTGGACGGAATGGTGCTTTGGTTTTGGTTGCATTTAAGTAGTTCCGTAATTCGATAGTCGAATTAATTGTCAACTAAGACGGAAGTTGTAACGAATATATATTCAGTTGTTTTATTTTAATCCGAGTATAGTCGTATTGTACCGAACAGTTGTTGATCCGGACTGCCGGTTTGACTCTTCTTGAGATCCACCAGAAGATCTATAAAATCGTTTCGTCTCATTCCTGATTTTTCCCGTCCGATAATGGTATCCCAAAAGACGTGTCTCAAGAACCTAGAACTTTTCTGCGTGAAGAATTTAAAGCCCATCGGTTTAACTATCTGGGGTGCGAAGAAGAGCGACGTCAACTCCGCACTGCGCCATAAGTTGTACTCGAAAATTTCACGTCCGTGCTGTCGAAATTCGGCATCCGGATTGTTCAACGAATTAACTTTGAGGCCGTAAGCCGTTGTGCCGATGAGATCGGTCGTGTACTTTGCGCACAAATCCTTAAGCTCGATCGAACGGCCTTCACCTAAATACAAAATCGAAAAATCTCAGCTCATTCGTTAATGCCTTGTTTTTTTTTCTTAAAAAAAAAGTACTAGGTACCTTTTAGGTCGAGCGAATTCAGGTGAGTCTTCAAATCTTCACCCACGTCGAGCATCAATTCGAACATTTTTTTGAGCTTTCCCGACGTGAATATCGGTGTGAGCTTCGTTCTGACCAATTTCCATGCAGGATTTTTCAGGATAAAGAGATTTGCGTTACCGAGAACATCGGTGGGGCTCGCTGCCGCGTATCTGTCCGAAAAATAATTAAAATCACGCACGAGGACGTTTTTTATCAACTCGGGATCGCGCACCAAAAAGAAGGGTCTGTCGAATATGTAGAAACCCATGTATGCCAAATTTGGAGTTTGATCGTAAAGCTCTTTGACGAATTCACCGGGTGACTTCTTCATCAGCAAACAATCGGAAAAATTTCCGGTAAACGCCGTTGGTGGTATTTCCACGACTCCGCGCTTTTTCCAATAGAGAAATTTTCGTGTCATGTACATGTAGGCCCAGACGATTGCAACCATCATAAGAAGAATACCGTCGAGGCCCCAATAACTCGTTAGGAGAGCCATGGTTCACCCGAATTGGGTGCCGCCGAAATATTTACCACAAATACCGAAGTTATAGTCCGCGCGATACGAAGCTTTGTTATGACCGAACAATCGAGACGACGTTACTCGCTGTAAGTAATACGCATCCGTACTTATAACATCTCTTACATACTGACCGCTGTCCACCTCTCTTCCAGATATGACGTCTTTGCGAGACTCGTGTTACTGCGCAAAAGGTATCGAGCAACAACTTTTTTTTTTCTTTTTAAACTCTGCTCTCAATAAAACAAGACTGCTATATGTTTTTATTTTGAAGTACCTTGCTTAAAACTTCTGCTAGAAACGAATTAGAGTTGTAACCACAATTTATACTTTTTATCCGTTTCATGTACCGTCCATTCGATAGTCAAAACAGCTGGTTAAGAATGTTTCTGACTTTATTCAGCGCCTTGGTAAAACCGAGTTTATCCGGACAATCGTATAGAAGGTGAATCCACTTTTATTCGTTCTCCAGGAAACGAATCGATTGTATTTTTCTTCTACGATCGAGACGTCGACAACTACGTTTCGTCGTTAAACAATTTTTATCAGGGTAAACTTTACTACTTCAACCTTTATCAGGATTGCATGTATACGTTCTGATGTTCTATGAAAATATGTAGATTTTTATCCTCTTTGGGTCGTATCGTCGGAAAGAAAGGTTTATCCGTTTATAACCGACAAAAAGTTTGATTCATCTACAAAAGCTAACACGAATTTTAAGATGTCCGCATGTGATGATACAATCACTATCCGTCGCTGTCCTAGGATCTTGAAGTAAAACTGAAGTTTTTTATCTATGATTTAATTAAATTTGGTATCCGGAGAGCTTTGAGGTTATTAATTACAAATCTAAATTCAAGATTACAGGTTACGCTTCAAGCGAGATATATGTTATTATGTTTCAAGTATTAAGCTTGCTGTTTTGAATTTGATATTGCTTACCTCAGCATTCTTAAACTTGAAATTTCTGAAATCAACGATCTCAAAAGTCTCTGAATACCGAGTTTCATTTGAATGAAATCATTTTTTTGCAATTCGGTTCACAATATTGGATCCGGAATATTAAATTTCTGATTTTTAACTTCAAATTTGTAATCAGCGACCTCAAAAACCCCTGATTACCGAATTCCATCCAAATTCGTCTGATATCCCTGTGACCGTTATCCTCGATGCATCAACTATTATGAGATTTAAGTATAAAAAATCCAACTGGTCGGTTTGGTCGATAGGTTTTAGGTTCGAGCGAGTTTTAGGTTCGAATCCCCCAAAAATAATCTTTCGGACTGGCTTAAAAAAATATATATTACTGCAGAATAATTAGTTGTGATCGATCGACGCTTCCAAAAATTGATTTCCATATATATATGAATTTTTAATCGAATTGCAATAAACCTAAATCTAAATAAGTTAAATAGCCAACGTTTTTTTGTTAACTTTCGTATTTAATTATTAAAATAATTCAAAATATATTTTCTATCCCACGATCCGCGATTCATTCCTCATCGATCCTTAAAAACATAATTTAACAAGAAATATTTATTTTACTTAGTTCAATATTCGCTATTTAACTTCGACAATACACATCCAAGAATTAAATTTGTGTGATTGCAATTTTTTTTTACGTCATCGTACTTTTCGATGCCAGAAAACATCATTTACAGATGAGGTGTAACAAGTAGAATTAGTGTCAACACGAAATTGATGTTCGTGACAAGAACTTCAGCAGGTATCCGGAGGCGGAAACTACGGATTCAGTAGCTCTCCTAATCACTGTAAACACACTACTTTATATCGTCGATTACTCCTTATTTCGTATTAATACCACACTTGTAAAATATAGATTCCAGCCATAGGAATGATTCGAGTAACCTGTTGCCAGCAGATACTGCGACGATGATTAAGTATGCACGAGAAAATGTAAAATACGATACTGCTTGAAGGCCAAAAGAATAATAATAGTAAAAATGACGGAAACTAAGAAAATACCCTCGATCTTTCGTTACTACATCACTATATTGTAAAGTTTCTTTATGATGTTTTTTTTAACCTTAAGATCAAGTGATTAATTAATTTTATTTCGAGATACACTGTCATCGATTAATGAAGCGTGTAGAGGTGGTTGATTGTCGAACACAAAAAGCGAGAAAGTAATTAAGATAAATTATATATAAATTTACAAACGCGATGGGTAATTTTAGAAAGGTTTTCACGTAAATTACAGAGTTTGTGTAATGTTTCGGTCATTACATGTAAAAAGTGGTAAAATAAAAATGGAATTCTTAAGGATATACGGCCCGAGGCTAGTTTTTGTTTAATTACAATGAAAGTCAACCGGTTTGTAAACTAAATTACGCTGAAGTTTTCATAATTTATTCAAAATTATTAACCGTTTCGTTGTTTTTTTTTTTTTAGCAACATGGTTTCGAAGAAAAGGAATTTTGCGTGTAAAGCCGACAGAACCGATCCGCCTGAATTCAATGTAGCGACGCTTTCTCTGCTAGATTCTCTTTGATCGGAATAAAAACTTGACACATCATAGTTGATAATTTAAGACAGCTTCTGTGCAATTTTGAAAATCATTAACCGTTTAGTCTTTGAGATTGGTCGAATAAACGAAAGGCGTTTGGAGTATATCTCTTTCTATCTCAGTTACGAGGTGAAGGTTTTTCTATCGCACACTGATTAACGCATTCAGCGCAGATTTCTACCTTTCCGCTCCAGCATTTAAAAATGTATTTGCAATACTTGGATAGTGATATAAGTTAACCGTCACTGAATGTTCAACTGCATATACTAGAAAAATCAATAACGTATCTTATTAACATTTCTATGATATTCATACTTCAAAATAGCAGATAAATTGTTTTATTCAACGTCGCTGTGGAATATTAATACGCTTGTATTAGAAAAATCAGGCAGACTAGCGACAAGTGCGCAAAACCGTAGCCATTCTGCTTCTATCGGAATGACTGGTGAGGAATTGCTTTCGTCGGTGCTGGTGATCACTAGCAGAAAATGCCTTAGATTTTCCCGATATCAGACTAGAGGCAAGTGCGGAAAACTTTAGCCATGCTGCTTGTATCGGAATAACTGGCGAGGCACTAGCGAGACTCAAGGTTGCTGCGCTAGCTTGTTTGCTCTAGTCGGTGCTGGTGATCACTAGGAGAAAATGTCCTGGATTTACCGGATATCAGACTTGCGGCAAGGGCGGAAAACCTTAGCCATGCTGCTTGTATCGAATTGACTGGCGAGGCACTAGCGAGACTCAAGGTTGCTGCGCCAGTTACATTGCTCTAGTCGGTGCTGGTGATCAGCTAGCAGAAACTGTTCTGGATTTGCCCGATGTCAGACTAGCGGCAAATGCTAAAAACCTTAGTCATGCTACTTGTATCGAAATGACTGGCGAGGCAATAGCGAGAATCAATCTTGTTGCGGTAGTTAGCTTGCTCTAATAGTTGGTACTGATCGAACAAATACTCGTATGCTACTGTACTACTCATCGTTCGACGAAATAGATCGGCGTGTAAAATACATGGAGTGTCTTTGCATTTTTTTCTCGAATAAATTATACCGTAGACTTTGCTATAATGTAATGACGCGCATTTTCCGATAGATTTGTGTTATGTATGCACGTGTCTCGCATACACTCGTACATCATTGCACAAACTCGCACTCGTGTCCACATAATCTCGCATATTCTCACGCAAGATAGCATTTAATAAAAAATCTTTCACTTCGTTTGTAGAAAAATGCAAGTTATAAAGTCGAAAATTTATTTAGAAAAATAACATTTAAAGCGATATGAAAATACAACTTTCATGCCGAGATATATTTTTTCTGTGACTTATACTTTACGTTGACTTAAACAAAATCAGAAGTAAATTAATTAATTTAAAAATCTATAAATATTCACAGAAAGTATCGAGTAGTAGTAAAATTTGGTCAATTGTTAAAAATAGGTGAAAGGGTTGAACAAAAGTGGGTGAATTGACAGAGAACGCCCCGTGAATAATAAGAACATTAGTCAAATTGATTCATGATTAGCACACTAATAAAGGGTGGTTAAATTTTAAGGGCCGATGTTGATTTTGAATAAAACACAAATTATTTAGGAAATTATTGTCAATTATTTTTATTATGATAATATGGTATGGTTCAATTATGTATGGAACAAAATATCGGCGAAATGGCCGCCGCGACCTCGGCGGCACACCTCCATCCGATGGTCCAAATTTTCGATGACGCTTAGGCATAATTGAGGTTCTATGCCGTTAATGTGCCGAATTATCTCATCCTTTAGCTCTTGAATTGTTGCTGGCTTATCGACGTACACCTTTTCTTTCAAATAACCCCAAAGAAAGAAGTCCAACGGTGTCAAATCACATGATCTTGGCGGCCAATTGACATCGCCACCACGTGAGATAACACGGCCATTGAATTTGTCGCGCAAAAGAGCCATTGTTTCGTTAGCTGTGTGGCAAGTGGCACCGTCCTGTTGAAACCACATATCGCCCACATCCATATCTTCCAATTCGGGCCATAAAAAGTTCGTTATCATCTCACGATAGCGAACACCATTCACAGTAACTGCCTGATCGGCCTCATTTTGAGATGGACGGCTCTTCAGCCACACTATCGCGAACAGCAGCAATATTTTCTGCAGTACGAGCTGTACGAGCATGCACTGGTGTTTTAATATCTCCTACAGACCCGGTTTCCTCAAATTTTTGCACGATTTTTCCGATTGTACGCACATTTGGACGATTAAATTGACCGAAAAAATCACGAAGTGCACGATATGCATTTTTATTTGAACGCCCATTTTCATAATAAGCCTGAATAACTTTAACGCGTTGCTCGATTGTGTATCTTTCCATGGTTCAAATTGAGTTAGTCTGAAATTGAGAAATGTCAAATGAAATGCAGAAAAAAACTTGACGTTTAGGTGTGGTTCACATTCAACATCGGCCCTTACAATTTAACCACCCTTTAGAAAGATACATTCATCGATATCCTCGTGCAAGGAGGTGGTGTCACGTATACGTGACACTATCGATAAGGCGTCACGATGACTATTGATATTAGTACTTACGTCAATATCCTTGAAACATTACAAATCTTGCTGACAGCATAAATTAGTATAAATATTCCTAGCGTTACTTTAAACATTGTCACCGGGTTTAAGTTGCACCCATGGACGAAATTCAATAGGAATTTCCATTTGAAATACTTACGCTGAAGCGATAGACAAAATTTAGTAAACACTTACTCTCGTAATAAAAAAATACGATAAAAAGTGCGCATTTGGGTAATCGTAGCACAATTTTTAGGATTTTCCGGTAACTTGACCACCCTGATAATAACAAATTGTATCTCGATGCTAATGTGCTACGTATCGCCTTTCTCATTCGATGAAATGCCATGCTTGCGAGAGAGTGAGAGATAAAAGGATTTTCCCATCGTGAATTTCTCAGCCACGATTAATCTTTTGGATTAAAAATAAGAACGGTGAACTGCAGAATCGTAATTCGCAATTCATCGTTCTCCTCTTTTATTCGAAAGTACAATCGTTGCATAGATATTTGGATTACAGTTTTTGTTACCGACTGAGGGGTAGCACATTATCTTAAACGATATGAAAATATCGTGTCACACTGACCTATCCAAAGGAGACTGATGAGTCTACATTTAAAAAAAATCGCTTCAAGGTTATCACGTGAATTACAAAGGTATGTGTCTTCTATCTTTGTTACTTGCTGAGTCAACAATGATTTTCTTACCGTTGGTATCTGTTACTGATGGTTGTAAGACAAAATGTCGCTATTGGCAAGAGTCGTCAGCATTATTTTGCCGGTAAGGAAGAAATTCCGATGAATAGACCGTTGACCCATTGAACGGTAGATGGCGCTATTTCATATATTCTTGTAATTCAAGACGAATGTTGAAAATTCCACTTTTGATAATGTTAACACAATCCCGCAGTTTTGTTATTTTCCATTGAATCGATGATTCAACAGAAAAATTAATGAAATTTTTTATTTTGTTATATCGTTACATCTTGTCAAAAATAAAAATAAAAATAGAAACACTGATCCACGTCTTAGATCAGGGGTCTCCAAACTACGGCCCGAGGGCCACATTCGGCCCGCGGACAGATTTTGGACTATTTCACTTTTTACCACCGGCAACAATGATAATATGGTTTTGGCCCTCGAAACTTACTGGAGTAATCAGTATGGCCCTAAGGCTGGAAAGTTTGGAGACCCCTGTCTTAGATGATAATGCGATTTTCAAATAAATCATGTTACTCGACTTTTCATTCGTAATAATATTGGTTCAGGAAAATATAGAACGGAAGCTGAGCGTTTCCTATACCGGGATGTTCAAAAGACCTCAAGCTACGAGTCTTCACAGGGCAAACGGGTATCACAAAGGATTTAGGTCGATCGTTCGATGAATCAGGCATGAAGGCGTTAGCGAATAATTTGCCAAACGATTATGGTTTATAATACCTATAATCCTCGAGCCGGTCTTGAATACAGGGATGTTGTTGCTTTGAGAATGTTGCTTAATCGCTATCTCATCCCCACATTTAAGTACACTTCACATAGACACAACACTTTCGTCCATTCTTCTTAATCTCTTAAAATTACCCCAAATTTTCTAGCGATGTTTAATTCATGTGAATCTTTTGAACTATAAATATTTCGTAAAAACAGTTAAATTATTAAATAATAGCAACGATTATTCAAGTGTTTGCACCACCCGAAGGTATCACCTTGTGGTCATAAATTAAAACAAATTTTACAACTTAGGACGAAAATGTTGATAAATGTAAAAAAAAAAAAAAAATGAAGAAAAAAAAAGTAGATTTTATTTTCCAAATTTGAGTCTGGTGTAACTTAATGAGGATTTCTAGTTAACGTCCACAGAGATGTGTCATAATTGGACGTTAAATATGTATACAGATATTTACCAGAGTAAAACAGTCTGGCGGTTTCGCCGATCGATCTTATACGGTTGAACTCTGGAAGCAAGATACCATAATTACCTTAATAGAGCAAAATGGTAGTCGGTTCGCTAGCCATGGATAGAGTTGCACTGGTATACGATTTTGATAGCTAATTGCGTGTATCGGAGGGTTCGCCCTTTCGGTATCTACGTAGCTCGGTTAAAACGGAGGCGGGAGCTGTCGCGCGAGTAAAGAGCTTCGCTGGTCGTGGTAACGCGGACGGAGAGAAGATGAGACGAGGTGAGAAGAAGGCAGGGAACGCAAGGTACATAGTACCAGAGAAAGAGAGGCGGAGGGAAGAGAGAAGCGAGGAACCCTTCTCAAACTCGGTCAACCGAGGCGCGGAGCCTCGTCCTTACGGCTTTGATTCTCTCGTCCACGCGGATGCCCCGTTTGCCGAGGATACACCGAACGACGGTGAATAGAGAAGTACGTATAGGCAGCGTGAGAGGATGATAAAAAAAAATCGTAGTAGCCCTTCGAGCGCCTTCCAGGCAACTGAACTAAATTATCGTGTAACGAAAGCGAGAAGAAGCGAGAGAGAACACGGGGCAAAGGAGATGGAGAGAGAAAGGGAGACGGACAGAGCGAAAGAGCCGTAAGTTGAAAGTTCGGTCAGTGACGAAGCGAACGGTCGACTCGAGGAGTTTCTGGACTAGGTTTCGATTTGAATTTGAAAAGGGGCGGACTCGTTGGCGAATTCTTCGTAGAATTATAGGCATCCCGGAGGCTTTTTTATTTTTTGCAACCCGGAAGAGAAAACATTTGCAGGCGCGCGCGCGCGCGCGTTTACGGACGCCCGGTTACCTCGACGGAAGAGTATTCGCCTTACCGTCCGACCCTTTTGCGACGAAGCGCCGGACACCGCTAACCATTTTCCTCAGCCGGCCCCTAGGGATTTTAGCCATGGGTTTCTCGATCGCTTGCGTATGATACGGAGCTCGTCGTATACAAGCGGTTCAATCGACCAGCTGATTTTTGACACTGTGACTAACGAACATTTCGCGTTATCGTCAGGGCCACCGACGTTAATATTGAAACTCAAATTTTAATTAATTATTTTTCAGTTAATGCCACCATCGATGTCATAGTTGTATCATAATTGAGTTACAAACTAAAAATGACTTAATGTCACTTAAACTGAAATGTTTATACAAATAAAATAGTTTCAACGACTCAATGTAGGGTTACACATTGCTATGTGAAAAGTTTTGATTAATCGCACTTGAGATAATACTAAATAAAAATGGCAACAGATGTCTTTAAATCGTATTTGTGACCGCAATCAATACCAATAAATTCATTGATTTATACAAATAGTGGTTGAAGTATGGAACGTTACGAGCTCCGAACTCGATAACTCCGTTGGACAGTACCCCACCCTCCGCTAAATGGCAACGATCTTACCAGGTCCCAGCATATGTTCCGGGAACGACATTTATATAACCGTGGTTTGCACATACTAAAGTACCCCGGTCCGGCAACATGTATCTAATTTCTTATTGTCCGATTTCATAGGTATCCACTCTTACGTCCCTTCATCATTCATTATATATTTTTATTTTCCTTTCCTTACGAGCACATACCGTACCTTCGCTTCTTAGACCGTTTCGAAGGGTTGTGCCATTCGGAATAAGCAGAAATGACCGACGCACGAACACGGTCGTCCCTCGGTAAGAACATACCTCGATCGTTCTTCACTCCGTTCAACCCCGTGTGCATACTGTCAAAAAGGGTTGTCGCATCGAGAATTTATAAGAGAAAATACACGCAATAAAGTTCGCGCACTCATATTGTAGACGGTAAGTTATAGTTGGTAGCTTGCATCGCCCTATGAGAAATCACACGAGGGACGATTACTTGGAGTTCTCGGTGTATACAGGGACCTCACACGCTGGGCACTGGTCAGGCGACATTTTTCCGACCTTCGAGGCACACTCGCCAGCACGATTTAAATATCGTCTTGATTTAAATATTATCTTGTAAAGGGGTGAGTTTAATGCTTTTATAATTGTATTCGGGGGGCGGGGGCAGGGTCATCGGTCGGACATCACTGACCCCTGGGATGACCCGGTCACTGCGCGCACTTCGTTCGCGGGGTTACCCTTGGTGACCCTAGGCGGAACGGCCGGTACCGGGATGAGTCGACCGTCGAATCCGGAACATCGGGCACGGGCCTTACCGGTCTTGGGTTCTGGCTCCCAGCACCGCTCCACGAATTTCCGGTGCACTTGACGGCACCCCGAATCGTTCGGGTGGTCTCTCTCGATCGACGTTGCGTTCTTTGTTCTCATTGTCCTTTATTTCGTGGTACAACAGGGTGTCCTATTAGTGACAATTGAGTTATTTTGCTTCGGCAATTTATTTTTCCTCTTCAATGTTAATTTTTTTTTGTTTTTGTGGATGGCGAACTCTGTTTATTATTCTTTGTGATAAAATTCTCACAAACTGGACCGTGTGCTATTGACGATAAATCCGATCTCGTTCAATTTATGAATAATGAATCCAAAGTCTTCTCAATAGTGACATCAGAGATCTCTTTTTACCGCTTTGCAGTGAGGAAATTGTCCTCTTCGTTAACTTCCCGATATCTCACGATATCTTTTCGCAGCAAACCCTTTTGCTTCGCTAGGCCTGCACGATAGTAGTTTTTAATTCTCCGAAACGTTGCAATATAACGGTTCGTCCTTTAAATTGAAACACGAGACCCTACTCGGGTCGATCTACCGAGGCGCCTCGTACAACCGTACCTTGATCGCCGTTAGACCCTTCTAATTGTTCGGGAGGCCACGACGCCGCGGGCCGCGGTCATATCGCATATTTCATAGATCAGATATACGAATTCGCAACGTTCGGTAACGCCGAGCAACGCTTACAATGTTCATCATCGAAGTTCTTCATCCCTCGAACGTGTCCAGTGCACCCTTTTCTTTCGTCCTCGAATCGCCTCGGCCACTTTATCACGGTGTACTACCCCCACTGTTTTTGAATTCTACATTTATCGTACACGCATATCTAAAACGTATGTCTACGCGTACACTATAAATATAAATAAGAATAAATGAGAGTACGCAAGTATATTCGAGCGAAAGGACTTGCCGGACGCCATTGTTCTTAAAATTTATGTCGAATGCACGAGAAAGAGCCAGAGGAAGAGGATTAATATATGCGAGAGGCCGAGAGCGTACATCACGCTTGAATAATGGTGTCCACCGTACTAAATTCTACCGGCTAATTGAATTATTGCCGAATCCACGAACGGTCGCGCGGACGCATTGCCTAAATATCGCCGGCGGTGACCTAAACGATCGGCTAACTATAGACGATCGCGGGAATATTACTTTCTCGTCGACCAGTGGCCTCGTCGGTCTCTGCTTTGTCGTTCACCGCGAACGATCTCGAAACAACAAAAAAAAACTACAAATGACCTAACAACGTCTTTTCCAACGTAGTAGTAGCAGTACATAGCAGAACTAACGGAACCATAGGCATCTCGTAGTGGATGGCATGTGAAAGATGTTTAACAGAAGAGGACAAAAATATGCCAATCACTGTTTCATTAAAATCTATATAAAATGCCTACGGTGTAAATGCTCATTCTTCGAATTCAGTTGGTCCACAGCGATCGATCTTGATCTTCCTCGATCCACCAGTCCTGGTTGAATCCGGATAATAACTTGTATTCGGGAGAAATTGAGGATTCGAGAGATCTGCGATAAGTGGTCGGAAATTGTAGCTATTCTCATCGCCAGTACAGAAAAACGAGTAGAAATTAGAGTCAAACTACTGTGCTGGAGGCGAAACGTTGAACCACCCGTCATGGACTTCTATGTTGCGTACCTGGCTACCAACTGGTAAAGCATATCCTACTGGAATAAAGTACCAGTGAGCAATCCGGAATCGTTATTAACAGGCGACAACGGGCGACGGAGCATGATCGGGGTCACTCTTGCCGCGTGCGGTGCGATCTCGGCCCTCGGACTATCCCTGCCTCGGTCCTATCGTCATGACGATCCCAAATTAATATTCAAATCTGTACCAACCGCGTATGAACCCGGTGCATATACAACTATACCATGGATGGGTCGTATCATCCTGTTCGATATGTTCCGATGACGTAGTTGTCCGGATTAGTCGAGCACCCTGGCGCTAGCCGTTCGTCCGATCTTCCAACGGACGTCCCACGTCCGTTTTCTCCTTTTTCTTTTTCGTTTTCTTTTTCTTCTCTCTACCTGCTGAACCAAGAACTGATCTAACGGCGTATAACACGCGCCCCGCGGTCTTTACCACCCTATTGTTGCCCGCGCCAAAGAACCTGGCCACTGTCCTCTCGACGATGATGTACCTGCATACGAGGATGTCCGCGCAAGACCCGATGGACGATTCGCGGGACCTTCGCCCCTCCTAAATTCTCTTGGCTCTCTTGTGTCTCACAACCGAACGAGAATTACGGACCGTGCCTCTCGTTTGTATCGTGCTCGAAGCAATTTTTTTCGCCCCCAGTTACCAGGTACGTTCGATGTCAAGTATAAACGCATCCCATTGGACATTGTTGGTCTTAGCCCTTTCGCAACCGACTGTAAATGTAGGTTTCTATGCTACTGACCTGATTATTCTCGTTTCCTACGATCAGTAGTCCAGGTATGCAGCTCCATGACCGCTGGCTAATCTTGTCCATGACTGTTCAAGGACTGTCTTACATCCCTTCCAACGATGCCATTGCCAACGGTTGATATTCCAAACGAACTTTTCGAACAAGGGACCAGGTACAATTTTTGGTAATACCTTTTTTTTTCTTACACAAACGACCAAGATATTTACGTTGACGCGTTGCATTTTTTCTCAACTTAAAAATCATAGAGCTTCAGTATTTCATGGTTTATTTATTTATTTACAATTTCTTTAGTAAATCAAAGTCATGTAGGGCCTGGAGTATAGATGCACAATTATATTTCCTTATAAAGATACGGATAGCACACCATATCAAGACTCATTTATCATACAAGAAAGTACATATGGATACTCCACGATCAATAATAATTTGTCGTCATGGATAGTTGTACTATTTACTACTTATCTACGATCGGGTGCGCAGCTTTCGTCGGTAACGTACGACGACTATTTTGCCTTTTTCACGACACTTACACGCTGCGCTATTGCGCGTCCCCAGCTACCTTACTTATTTTATATCTTCCCTTCCTATAATTTCGATACATCAAGTCCGTTACGAATGCTCCAGAATTTCGAATTTCCACGCTCCTCACTGTAGGTCGCGACATACGATCTCGAGGCAATATTTCGTCGCACGATACCGACACAAGAGCAATGTGTTGAAAAAAAGAAAAAAAAAATGAAAAAAGTCAACGAATGGACTTGGGGAAAAAAAAATTAAGTAAAGAGACGATAAAAAAAACAGCGCACGGATCCCCTACGGTAAATATAGTGTCCTATGCTCTATTTATGGTTAAATTGCGGACAAATGACCGCGTCTCTATATATTTCACATCTTGATATAAGCGAAAAAGAATCGCGAAAAAAAAATCGCCCCTGTGTTAAAACGTGTGCATTAAAAAAAGTGAGAAAGAAAATGTCGATTGAAGCGCATCAGAAGTCAGGTTACAATCCCGAGCGCGCCAAGACCCTGTAAGGATACAATGTACCAGAGGGATAGATCGAAAACGAGGCAGAGAAGCTGGCAAAAAAAGGCGCACCGATGCATTGTCACGACGAATGGGAATAGCGAATGAAATACGATCGGCTTTTAGTAAAATGAGACGAAAATACAGGGTATCGGAGTCTCCCGTTACCCTCATACCTCCACACGTACCCAAGAATTCTACGGGAAACGAGAAAGAGAATCGGCGCACGTGAAATGACCATTCGTGACGACTTTTTTCTTCACACTTATATATTGTTAGGATACGATTGGAAAAAAATCGAGACAAAAAAAAAAGACGAAACGATCATCGCGTGCGAAATAGTTCTTGCGACGAATCGATCGATCTTCAAATTGCTGTAAATCATTTCTGTCGTTAGCTTTCAGCAGCCGCTATTGAAGATCTTATTATTATAGAAAGAAAATAACTTGTATTCTCATAATCTTCAAACAGGAGAACATTTATAACTTTACCATTTATTTTCTGTACCAAATATCAACTTTACCGAGATCTTATTTAGAAATATAACTTTATCTCATTGCGACTCTGCATCGAGAGAAAAAGTTTTATTTAATCAAAGAGATTTCATTGAAATCTTGGGGTATGAAACGTTCATTTGTCGTAAAAGAAACAAATTATATTTAAGTTAATACTGTCTTTTATTTAATTTATCGTGAATTGTATTAAACGCGTTGGCATTGGTTCAATGAAAATTGTATCGAAGCCTACCAATCACTTTTATTTGCTTCAATGAAACTTTTATCTATTGCTCAGTCTCATAACGATAGTAGGAAGCATTTCTTTAAAATCCTACATTTTAAATCTCTCGAGCGAATCTCACAAAACTTTGTAGTTTCTTGCGTGCCATATCGGGCACGTTCGCTTTGGATGCTTGTTCTTACTTTAATTTACTTTAAAGGAGTCAAGGTTAAGTTGTAGTAACAGAAACATTACAATGAACCAATTGTTATTGCAAAAAACGGTGTTTCTATTGCGTTTTTTACTTGGAAATCGCGCGCATGATGCGTGCGGCACACACACACACAAGCAAACAAACAAACAAATACTGTTAGTATTATATTAGCAATTAGCCGCAGAGGATACATGAATTTCGCATATCGCGGCACTTTTTTTAACATTTGTCTATAAATAGATCGTGATGCTCATCTATGATTACATTATAGGTTTTTAATTTTTATTTATCATTCCATACCTTCGAATGTCGTAATGTATTCGTGGATACCCACCTTCAAAAACTTCTCCAGTTGGGTAATAATCTAACAATCGGTGTTTCGCCGGTTTTACGCTCTTGATATATAACACTTAGAAAAAACAAATCGCGGTCTCCCGTCGAACGGCGGCGTGCGTGAATCCGTCAAAAAAGATCTCTCTGAAACGGTGATATCAAATATATTATTCATTTGAATAAAATAAATCGTTTCTTTGGTAATTACTATCAAATAAATGTTTACTCGAGAGCAATGAAATATCCTCATCGTGGTTCAAATACATCGCATCAATGGAATCAATGAAAGAAATTTTAATGCAACGATTTATTCGAATGAATGAAATCTTTTCTTTCAGTGAACTTTATCGTGATTTAATTTGCAAATACAACTTTACTTTATTACAACTGTATCTTAATGGAACATTATCAGATTAGAACTTTATCACGACACAGTATTACGATACTACTGATGATAAAAAAGCGAACAGTTGTATCCCGTAAAGTTGTAATCTGGTAGAATTATTTTGTGGTAAATAAATTAATGGTAGAGCCTGATGAATGTACTTAAAGAGGACGATTCTAAAGGTTTACATGTGATAATGTCGTACGATCATGAAAGAATATTATCACAAGAAAACGTTAAGGGGTTAATATACGACGAAATATCAAACAAAGAAAAAAGTAGTTGACTACATACGTATCACTTTGAGTAGAGGTGTGAAATCATAGGGCAAACGTAGGACTCGCGCAACGTTTTTTTTTTTAACAAAACCGTCCATTCGACGATATTTCACGTTACTCTGTCATTTACAGATGGATGTTAAGGATATTATATGCATCCCCGTTGCTAAAAAATTCAGCAAACATCCATGTTTTTTTCTAAAATGACAGAATATTTCATGTCTTTGAATTCTCTTGGTACTTTTTTAGACATAACGGAATAAACCTGCATTAAACCTCTACAATGGAAAGAAAAAGATAATAAAATCGACTAAAGCTGCAGTTGCGGTACAGCGAACAAAATGTCTCCTTAATTGAATCAATATATTAAGTCGGTAGAATGAATTGAACATTTATTAAATTAAATATTTAGTTGATCGAATAATGTTTTCGATTAATCAAGAAGATATTTAGTTAGCCACCCGCAATTGCAGTTTTAATTCATTTTTATAAGTTTTTCGCTCATTGAAGTAATTAATTTATACAGATTCATACAGATAGAAGATTAACTTAAATTCTGCAAGAAGAAATAAAGTTTTGTCTTGATAGCAAAATTAAATGCTCGTGCGTAACAATTTTTTGTTGTTGCCTGTACTTGTCGTTTCGCTGCGGGATCACTATCATTATCATTGACAAGGTGATAAACATATTGTGTCAGAGTAACGAAACCATTTCTCACCGTGTACGCTTCCAATGAGTATTACGTTGATAAATATTTCTCTTTGATGATAATCTTTTCTTGAGTGTACAGTTTCACGTGAGTATCAAATGTCAAACTGTTCTACGAGATCTCTCTATAATATTGGATAGACAGAGGCATTCGGTTCCGTCAGTAATACTAATACATACTTGGTTTTCAAAGATTTACTTGCCCAAGACGTTTGAAACGCGAGACGATCGTACGTATGTATGCAGTAAGTTTGAGGTTCATACGTATACAGCGAAGACATTTAACTGCCAATCCTGCCGTCTATATTCGGATTCCTGGCCAAGAGATACAGGTGACGAGGACGAGAACGCTTCTCTCGGCAAGCACCCATCATCCGATATCTCTATTCGATCGTACTACGCGTAGACGCCAGTCGCATCTTTTCAAAGAAAACTCTTGAGCAGTCGAAGCCAATGTCGGTGTGCAGTTACACAGAGTCTAACCCGTGGACCTCCGTGTATGTGTCCACAACGGCACCGACCGTGAAGAACGTAGAAACAAAAACGAAATGGGCTTCCCTCGTCGTCCTTCCAACGGCGCATAATTACAGGGTGCAGCAAAACTGCACACAGCAACGTAGAAACTCCTTGGAAACCACCCCCGAAGCGCCAGGGGTTCTTCGGACTCTGGAAAAAAGTAGAAAATTTATTTTACTTGATAAAAATATTTTCGACGAGTCGTATCTTCGTGAAGAATCGATTAATTCGCTTGACGAACGAACAAATGGCAATTTTTCATAAAGAAATATATTTTTCTTGTTCAATTTATACATTTTATATGATTTTGTTGTATTTTTATTAATAAAGAAAATATATTAACGAGAATATTGTTAGAATTCATTAGAAACAGATAAAGCGTTTATGTTTACTTGATAAATTTTATGATAGTAAACCCGGGTGGAAAGAGCCCTCGAGAAAATTAAAATACACATTGTCGGGCATGAGAACCGCTTTAAGGAATCTCTGTTCCTCCCTCTTCCCCTCAGCCGTCCGTTCATGCCGCTTCGGCTCCAAACCCAAAAATTCTTTTTCTTCGAAATGCTCGTTGCCGCCCCTTCTCGCTTTTCCATCATCGCGCTCCGTCTTTCTTGAGTTAACGTCGCGTTAGGTTTGTTCCACTGCCAGCGCGTCGCTAGTTTTCCATCCGGCGGTGCCGATTTTTCGTCGAGACTCCGGTGCGCAGTTCGTTTGTTCCTCCAGTGAGTAACGAACAGACGTCGAACATCATCGTGTCAACGCGGGCGCAACACGAAGGATACTTGAGCACGGAGGCGGACGAAGAAAGATCCGAAAAGTCCTTGCAGATGAAGATTAATCGGTCGAACGAAGCTGAAGGATGTTCTCGTCGTTATCGGACGCAAGAAATTCCTTCAAAATCTTATACTTCTTACCGATTCCTTGCGTCAGGCTACTCGCAATCAGCTTCCATCTCTGTTACCTCGTTAATATTTAACAAATTAAAGTTCCAACGTATTTTTATTTCTATTCATATTTCACAATTATTATCAACTCTTGTGATAAAATTTTTCTTCGAATAACATTATTTAAAAAAAATCTTCTAATCATAAATTGTTATTAGCAATATTATCACGAATATTGAAATGAGATACGACGTGAGATGCAATGTCAACGACTTCGTATGCTTTAGGCCTTCGTAAACATAATAATTTAAATATTGAGAAATTAAAAATAAATAAGTGATTGCAATGATCTTCATTTAGAATCATCGAATCAACATCACGATATTTTCTGGTTCTATATGTATGTATATACATAAACCCTCGAAATCCCTTTGACAAGGTATTCATTTACATAGAAAGATGCCAACGATGTACGATCGTCGAATGTACTCATGAAAAAAAAAATTATTTATAAATTCGTACCTTTGATCGTGAATGTCCTCCAATAAGCGGTGTCATCGATTTTTCGCGACTTGCCACCGAGCTACACAGTCATAAGACACTGTCTTCCGGTATATGGGATGGAAAGTACGGAAGTTATCGCGATAAAGAAAGTGACAGTGCGGTGATTTCTTTTTGGAGAAAAAACGAAATGCCATTTACGAGCTAAATTGATGGCCGAGTGTCGCTTTCAATAGGGAATTTTTTTTCTTCTGAACGCTAGCAGATATCATTACAGCAGAGGGACAGATGCTGCTGGGCATCCCCCAGGCTCGCACCAGCGCGCACCCAGTAGTTCAACAGAGCGAAGAGCGCGTCTCGAGTTTGGCAGAGCCCTTCTTCCTTGTTCTTCCATAGATTCCCTCTCATTCCCAGCTAGCAGAACAATCTATTCCCTTTATAGGAGACATACGAAGCTATTCGAATCCTGGGAACCGTTTTTTTTTCTTGCTATTCTTGTGTCTTTGTCTCTATCTATCTATCTCTCTTTATCTCTCTCTCTCTCTCTCTCTCTCTCTCTCTCTCTCTCTCTCTCTCTCTCTCTCTCTCTCTCTCTCTCTCTCTCTCTCTCTCTCTCTCTCTCTCTCTCTCTCTCTCTCTCTCTCTCTCTCTCTCTCTCTCTCTCTCTCTCTCCCCCTAGTTTTCACTCTTCGTTATTGCTCTTCTTGCACTGTCTTTCGAGATCTAATTATTTTCACAGCTTGAATCTCCGTCGGCTCTATTCACTCTATCGCTAGAGACCTCCTAGCAAATAAACGACTAAACGCAAAGTGTCGCAGCTGTGCAAATTGAAAAAAAAAACTGATGTTAAAAGAAAATATCGGAATCGAGATTTATGTTTTAAACGACCGTCGATATGATCTCTCGATGTACGAGCTGTTCGCGAAGGTAGAAAAAAGACAATTTAAAAATCTTAAACCAGCGTTCTGAAAGTTATTGAAATTTTAAGTAAACAGATGGATGAAGGTGAGATGTTTCAACGGTATCCTGTTAAATAATATTTTAATACGTTTTTTTTTTGTTATGCTAAACACTGCTTTGGTAACACATGCGTAACCTTAAGGGTACATAGCTTATCCCTGGTATATGCAGATAGCGTGTGCTGTGTAATACTTGACGACGTATTCCGCCCGTTAGCACGTGCGCATACCGGGTTCCCTGGTAGGCGCAACAAGTGCAATACGCGGAGTATATATTTTTTCTTTATTTAACGACATCGACCGAAGCGTTAGTGGAGAAATCGAGGGTACATAAGGCAGAGTTTACACCGGGAAGGTTCGCTCTTGGAACTCGGATGCTTCCCGGAACCGGGACAACTCAGCCTAACTCGCATTGCACTGGAGACCAACAAAGTATGTTAATGTCGCTCATAAACTTCCGCAACAGGTTCATTTCTCTAAAACGTCAGTTGTGCTGCACCACGCGAACGAAAAGAAACGGCGTTGTGGAGTCGACCAGCCCGTGAAAATCCTCCGAAGAAACGCATCGTTCCTTGGCGCTGTAGAGCTTTCGGCCCATTTGTCAGCCAGACACCCGCACAGAAATCTCGGCGAAATCGCGCTTTACTCGCGTGTGGTCGTATCGTTTCCACGGTACGATATCTCGACACACACCCTATACCTTGAACCTTTACTACAACCATATCCCCCAAACTATAACGACTGGCATGGCTCTCGAGTCACGCGAAACCCGCCCCGTACAAGATAAAAGTGTTCTCGTTAAAAGAAGATACGATAGCCCGGAGTTTAATCATCCCTTAGGAAACATTTTTGTTTGACACCCCAAGGGTCTTCGTATGACTTTCATTTGTTATCGAATACAAGATAAATCGGAAGTTGAATATAAATTTTTAAAATTAACAATCTTAAATTAAATTAAATAACATTTTTCGTTTTAATTTCAATATTACGTCTTTAGAACTAGAAAAAAGCTTCTATAAATAAAGTAAAGGTATTATTTATAAAAAAATTCACTGTAATATTATTAATTTCACATGTTATATCGTCACAAACACAAATATATCAAATATATCAAAATATATCAAATATAAATTCCGCCTTATAATTTGTAAATGCACATTTATAATTCTTTCGTTATTTTCAATAACAAAAATCATTTATGCCACGATTTAATTCCAAAAAACATAAATCTACCATAATTCGACTCTACCAGAAGCAAAAATAAATATCTCTGTCACGAAATTATTCTACCATCGTTAAAGGCCACCCCGGAAACATATCTGAGACATGTTTTAAAACATATCATAGATATGTTTTAAGTGGGAAAATTAATGGGAAAGTTATAAATGTATCTCACAATATTGCTTTGAAATATCGATAATATCGAAGGCTGTGGTCACCCCTTTATTCGTGCTCCGATTGATTGTCAAGAAAGTAACGATAAACAGGTTCAGCCTCAAAAGACATCAGATTATTCTGAGTATCAGATTATCCTGAATACCAGGTTATCCTGAGTACCGGGTAATCAGAAAAATAATAATACATGCACCAGCGGGCCAGGTCTCACTGATGAATTATTAAAAAATGTTTATTGTATTTTTATAAAGATCATGGCAAAATTGAGTTTTGTACATTCCAAGACCTCAAAATATATATTTACGGATTATTCTTTTATAGACTCCATCGATCGAATTGTTTATTCAACAATTTCCCAGTTTGCTCGTCACGCTCGCTCAAAGATCACAGAATTTAAACGCAGACGAGGGCTTCGTTCGGACGCGACCACTCTCATTTGTTGTTTCAGGCGAACCATAGCACGCCAAGAGCCTACACTTATTATTATTGTACCTGTCACTGTCGATAAGACTCGCTCACTCGACCCATCCGAGATAATTTTCTTGGGCCAATAATCCCTGACAAATCCTTCGTCTTTCACGCTATGGGCTTGCTCGTAGCCTTTCCTCAATTTTCTCGTCTTTATCCGTATTTTTTGTTGCTCTTTTTCTTGTCTTTCCGACGATAATTGGCCCGTGGTACGTCTACCTACGCAGAAATTAAAATATACTTTGAAGAACGAACCGACAAATTTCTTGTACGAATCCACTTATATTCAAATGTGCATACAAATATTAACAAAATATATTTTGACTATGCATGATCTATATTCCTAGAGACTGATCGTACGTGGCCTTCAAAAGAATGAAGAAAATAAAGAAGCTCGTACCTCTGAAACCCCAACGATTCATTGTCTCTTCAAAATACACATAAATCTAATCCAAGAACGATACAGTATAGAAAACACGTCGAGTTTTTCAAAACAACATTCAGGGTTTCGCTCATCTCGGGTGTATATATTGTATTGAATTTATAAATGAAATGTTAAGCTGGTCTGGTGGCGTTCATAGCGTTTATCGAGGCGGATTTACTCTGTACCTTATACGAACCAAAATGGACGGAGTGAATCCCCTTCACGGTGAACCCGAGCTGGTGCTGCGGTACTTAGACTAATCTTGCAATCAATCTTAGGTCGACTCGGTCAGAAGCCAGAGCACAGCTGCCTCGAGAAGAGCGAGCAAGTATTGAGGCGATTACGTCACGGGAAAGAGATCAGAAGTCCCGGGTTATGAGGAACAGAACCTGTGCAGCTCGCAGCATCATCGAACTTCGACGGCAATTCGAAAGGAACGAGGAGCTCCGAAGCATTCGAGTTTCGTTTCCCACCCTTCCACCATACAACCAGAGAGACAGAGAGAGAGGAAGAGTCAAGAACCGAGAAAAAGCAAAGGATAGAAAGAGAGAAATTGAGCATTACTCCACCCTTTTGGACACAGCTGCTTTCCTTTCCTTCCCTCTCTAGCGTTCCGCATCAATATCTTTATCGGTAAGAGAATATAGCTGCTAGGTGTTATGTTGTTCTTGAGTACAAGCGCATTTCGGCCTTAAGAGGCACGATCGTGTTTAATGTATCATCGCTACTCACTCGCTGCTACCTTCGGACGAAGGTTAGGCAAGAATTTTGGGAAAAGTCCATCGAAATTCGCATATTTTTCTACAGACTACACAACTTCACAATTATCTGATACAAATTATATTTTAAGATTGTTTGTTCTCTCTGCAGAATCTTGAATCCAGAAAATGTATGAATTTTAACTGAAGATCTCGAATCACAAGAACCAAACTAACAAACGAAAAGTCAAAGGACACGTCAAATTCGTTGGTACATTGATATTTCTAATTTTGGATATGATAATCAGTTAATAAAATAAAAATAATCTTAAAGACCCTGGGAGACAGTTTTGATCGCCTGTCTCGGCAGACAATGCTCTACACTCGGAAACAATTAATATAAATTCATAAAACTGTTGTTTCGGCTGCTACGCACCGTATTGACATAGTCAATAGACCATATGTCATGAATAAACAATTAACACAAATTTAATAATTTAAAAAATAAGATCTTTCGTAACATCGACAACATTTTTCGTAATTTTTCTAATTACCTATTTCCTCTGTTTTTCCTAATTTTCTAATTTATCTATTTTCATAAATCTTTAGTCGATTGATTATAAAAAAGAAATATAGATAACAACCAATGTTTATTGCTGTTAATGCAGTTTAAACATTAATTAATGCAGGCATGATTGACGAAATATTTTCAGAATTATTCAAATACTTTTTACTATTTAGTTATGAAAATCAATGTGCAGCAGTAAAATATATTGGAAATGAAAGTAATAGAAAAGGAAGTGTACAGGAGAAAATTAATTGGTAACTTTCAACGAACTTTGCATTCACTGAGAGAAACTTCAAGGAGATTCATCGACCTTCTATGCTCCTGCACTTCAAACCTCAAATTAGTTAAAAGCATACTGTATCCATGGAATTTTCATTCTGATATCGATACCTTCGCAATGATAATATTGGTCCAGAGTTCGGTAGCATAGGGCAAGGGCTTCGGTTATCACGAATCTAACAGTCATTGGTCAAACGATACAGATAAAAAGGAGAATTTATTGCTGAAATTGTTTTATACCGACCAAATGTCAAAAAGCAAATCATTACACGATTCATCCAACAGAGACTTGGAGTTCTCTTAACGTAATTTTAACGAGAGGTTAACTCCGCACGATCAACAGTTAAATTAACCCTTGTCCGTAAGAGTAGACTCCTAGTTCGTATCATCCACGAACGAGGCGTTAATTTATGTCGTATTTGCAGTCACATATTCACTTTAACAGCCACTGTTTGAATATTTTTCGAGGGCGCAACGCTTCAACTGGACAACCCCATCATCGGGCCAACCCTTAAAATTACGAGGTATACGAAAGCGAGAGAGCAGGACACAGGGAACTCAAAGACCGCGTGCTGGCATTACACGCTCGTGTCTCTCACAGCCTCGGGGTCAAGATCTGTACCCCATCTTCGTCGTTCGCCCGTGGCCCATTAGCTGCATTCTTCACCTTATAATCCGTCGTCCGGCATATGACCTCGCTGGTGACCGGAACTTTACTAGCGACGAGTCCCGCTTCTCCGAGTCTCTCCATCGAGGCTACGAGGCATCGTTGTCCAGAGGTAAGACCTCTGGAACCTGACCAGTTTGCGAATAACCCGATGGATCAGCGCGGAGCGTGCCTCTGCGCTTCGTGCATACATAGCCTCTTCCTCCTGGTGTATATCGAGCATTGCATTGATCCGATGAAACGAAACACTGACTATCCAGCTTGTCATCGTCATAGAACCCGATGAACCGATGAACCGGTTAGGCGAGACTCGCGTATATTATATATATACACGAGACAAGGGATAGAGCGCGATGAAGATTCCAGCCTGGTCAACGTTCGTGACCCGTCGGACTCGTGACGATGTCCAGTCCGGGGTGTACGCGATCCCGGAAACTCGCGAAACGACTTCGCAACAACGGCCGATCCTGAAGCGGTATACAGGGGTGAACGGGGTGGAATGGCACATGGGCGTAACGAAATATGCTACGACGGTGTACGAGTGATGTGGTTCGTCTCAATGACACGGAACCCTCGTAAACTGGAAATAGCAAGTTTCACGAGTCTCCGCGTTGCTGTTATTCTCCTTTCGCCTCTTCAGCAGGTACCTGGAAAACTGGACACACTCGCCAACGCGTGCTAACGACGTTACAGTAGAACTTATGTACATATGCATAGCACCCGGTCGTAGCGCGAGGCGAGGTCGACCTTTTGGTTTATACCTATTCTATACGATATATATGAGCTCCCTGTATTTTGTCTATTCTTCCTCTTTCATTCCATTCTCGTTTAACACGTTCCAAGGTTGAGATACGAGTATATCCGGTAACTATAGTTTCCGGATATTCATCGAGATACGTCAACCCTTGACAAAGGTCGCTATGAAGCGCGCGACTCCCGATGACCTCGTGGATCCACGATTGTGAACCTTTGTAGTTACCCGGCAAACTGGATCTCCTCGTTACTTTTCTTCATACTTTTTTGGACTCTATTCATAGGCTTACCGTGGACTAGAATAACGTATACTACTAGCATTTTTGTAAAGCTTAACGTCTGGATTTTCCTCGATTGCCCCCTGTGACAGGTCCACCGGCTTGTGACCCTGGGCCGATGACCCATCGCTGACCCTACTGACCGGGAACTTGTACACTGGTTTCGGTTATAGCTATATCGTATCTTGACCATGTATCATGGACATTTACACAGAGATCGTACGATATCTAATTTTTATCTCATTCATCTATGAATTTGTACTATTACGCAGCTTACGTTTGTTAAGATTCGATGGGCTGTCGCGATAATTACTTCCGGACGGTTTACGGATCCTCCGGTTTCAAAATATGATAAGTAGCCGTATCTGACAAGGTATTCATAGTTTTGTCTGACAGCTCGCGTCATCCGTTTTCTCAGTTGTGAATGTCCCATCGACAAGGAGAACCAGTAACAATATATTGTATATGAAAGATTTCAGTGTGTAGGGCATGGAAGGAACGTCACTCGTTAAGGGCAGTAGGAACAGCTTGCCCATAATCAGGATTTCGTGAAACCTCACTCCGTACATTTTCCCAGAGGTGTACGTTACTCCCGGATATATCGCATGCTATAGAAGCTCCGAGCTCGTGAACCCGTTATTTGCATAGGGCCACGGGATTTTTTTCACAGCCGGCAACCCAAGTGCGAGGGCGGGTGTAACTCAAAAAAGTATTCGAGGATCCTCGGTAGTGACGAGTAAAGTGATCCTTACGAAATAATCATCTCATTTTTAAATAAACTAACGCCAGGGAAACGTTCCAAGGCTCAAATAGTATTTCTTATCAAAAGCCGTTCGAGCCACACATTTTTACGGAAGGAACTTTCGGAGCATTAATACATTTTTTATTCGTACTGCTGAACAAGATGATAAACGTATTCTCAACGTTTCTCTCTCTCTCTCTCTCTCTCTCTCTCTCTCTCTCTCTCTCTCTCTCTCTCTCTCTCTCTCTCTCTCTCTCTCTCTCTCTCTCTCTCTCTCTCTCTTTACGCAGTAAGCACCATTAGTTTTATCACTCTCGCACCTAGCATCGCCTCGAAATTAAATTCAAGCTGTCGATAGAATAATCTTGATAGATAACTCCAACAAGGATTTCCCGAACTCTGCATTAAATCATTGACGTATGTTTTCTCGTGCTTGAAATATTTTTTTCCTCCGTGCAGCTTAGCCGCTCGTGAACCGAATCTTTCCGGAATTTTTCACCACCGGATTTACATGCGTATAACATGAGCTTAGTTGCTCGTAAAGCCGAGTCCGCGTGTTCCATCTTTTTTTTCGTACGGTCCCCTGGTCGTGTTAGCTGCGGAGAATTCAGCGCAGGCAGAGTCAAAAGGGGTGCGCTTCTTTAATCTCTTTTCTCTCTTGTTCTCTCGCGTTCTTCGCACATACCGTACCACATATCCCTGTTTCCGTCACACTCCACCCTCTGGCGCTCCGGAACAACCGCACCGTGGCCGAGCGTTGCCCGCCCGCTTTTTCAGGGGTACCGTAGCCGTAAAACGATATTATAATGGGGTGGCGCTGTGTTGAGCCGGTGTATGCGCCCGTCGTTATATCCTGGACCTGTTCTCCGGTCAGAGGTCCAGCAAGATGAGAACCGGACAGCGGTCGGATGCTCCACGGGTCAGCGCGTGAGTCAATAGGCGTGAATAGCATGCACCGGGCGCTCGTATATATTTCCGCTGTAAACAGGGCGTCCGGTGATGAATCAATTTCGTCCAAGTTCCGGCCACTGGACCACTGGTGACTATAAATATTCAAGATCTTACAGGTGATCGATCTTGAAGATTTCAAAGATAATCCGGTGGTGAGTCAATGCAATAGAATTCTCCACACATTCAGACGGTGAACATGAATCACATCTTACGAATACGACGAATGTTGATAAAATAACATTTCAAATTAACTTTAAAATTAAATATTTCCGTATACAAATGTTTAACTACGGGACCAGTCCATGCTAAATCTGGCAGAAGTATGAACTGAAAGTTACAAACAGCAGACGTATGGCAGATGAATGTCAGAAATTTGGCAGAAGAAAACATTAATCCTCAAGATGTTCCAGATCTGGCAAAAGCATGGGGTGTACTCTAAAATCATTACAATGCTGAAGTGCATATTTGAAATGACGTTAACGTCAATCTCTTTTGGCATTTTTCAAGGAATATCGTGAGTTCGGATTATGTAGATCAGAAATGTACGGAAAGAAGAATTAAAAATTCCCATTTCATATGGTAAAAACTGAAAAAGCAACATGATAAACCAAAGCCACCGCTGACAATATGAAATATTTTTATAAGTGCGATAGAAATTTCTACAGGATAGATTTGTTAATTTTATGTTTCAAAAGTTGTGAGGTTAGAATTTTTTGAATTGCATCTGTTTTTTATCCAATTCTTTATTTATCTTGACATTTTTATTTTTATATAAGATAACGTCATTGCTAATTTTATTATTGTTTAATTTTATATAATATAACATCATTAAGATAACATCGTTAATATATTTATATTTATAGATTTGTTATTGCGCAAGACAATATAATGAAAAAAGAACCAGCACGGGTTAAAATTCGAGGTTCCTCCATGTAAATATAGAAGATCGTACAAAAATCGGCGTCGTTTTTGCGAAACGGCGCTACCGACAACCATATTTTCTAGTAAAAAAAGTATTTATCTTCAAGCAAAAACTATCGAAGACAACGGTAATATCCGTAATAGCGAAAATTACGATATCATTCAGTAACGTATGCTCGTTTAAAGAGTATTTGCCAGATTATCAATGTAATTTTCACGTAGCAGAAATGTATGGTAATCTCTACCAGATAAATGGTAATTTGAAAACAAAACTTTCTTTCCGTACAGTATCAAGGTTTGCTCGTATTTCCAAATTTTTATGAAGAACAATTATTTACATTTGTATATTATAACTAAAGTGATGCTCATGTATCGCAATGTTTCATAGTTCATAGACTACAAACTTAATTTGCGCGAGAACAATATAACAACAATTTGTAAGATTCATATGGTTAAGCAGCAGGAAGACCCATTGTTGAAAACATACATGACAAGGTTAAAATAATGTTAGTTGGGGAAGATTTGGGCGTTACGAACTTCCCAAAGACTTTTCGTGCGCACTCCACTCTCGCTGTCTTTGTTGTACAATACAATATATAGTTTCTCACCACAAACTTGGAGAACGGTGAACGCGTGAGCTCTCTTCTCGAGCGGAGAAAGAGGATATAGCAGTCAGAGGAGCTTCGCAACCAGGAAGCCACTTTCGTTGTCAGTTTCCGTATCTAGGACAATGGTGCGTTCCGCGTCGTACAAGAGCGCGGGTTCTCGTCTACGGGGATACCTCTGCGGGGATCTTCCCGCTTTGCAACCCGTAAGAAATATGCCCCTAACCGTTTCCCATTATACAGTGAAGCTGATCGGGCTATAGGGGTTGAACTTATTTGGCTTGTAAGGGGGTTAACATTCGGGATTGTGCTACTAAAGCGCACCTTATAGACGGAACCGACCGGAACACTCGTGATGCGAAAAAGCAAGGCGTGGGGATAAAGATAGCGAAGCGGCAGGGGCTGATGTTCCGGGACGGAAGAGTAAAGCGGGGTGCAAACGACGCCAAAAAGGATGCGAAGGGGTGACTGGTACGAGGGATGCTGTAGGAATGTTCTCACGGTGAGAAGATCACCTGTATCCACTGGAGGAACATCCCGTCTATAGGTTCTTGGTATATACCCTTCGAAGCCTTCATCCACGGTCGACCAAACGAGCTATTCGTTTCATCTGGTCTAGATATAGATTTGGATTACCGAGTTGAGCCACTCCGAAGTAAGCGAGACTGCTATCCTGCAACCAAACTCGGAGCACTTACCTTCGATATAGGGTGAAGAAGATACAATACGCTCAAGTTGCTCTGATATTATACGATTTGCGTTGGAAAAAGTTGTATCAAGATTATTTCATAAGTCTGTTTCATTTAATATTTTTTAAGCAAAAAATTCGACTCAAATTCAAGTTTGTTACTGCGTTTTTACCATAACGAACCTTATTTTGTCCTCTGAATACAGAGAAATGGCGATACTGTACGCATACGATGGATCTCGCGTCGTCTTGATTCTGAAACTAAAGTATAAACATTATTAATCATTTGTTTAATATGATGAATTTACAAAAATGTTATAAAAGTTCATTTTAGCTGTCCATCCGAACTACATCGCGGTAAGTCTTTTATTTTTCTCTTCGCGTTGAGTCTTCTCCTATCCTTCATAACCATGGGAAAAGAGAGGTATCCTCGGGGCACAGCTTTCTTTTCGTTTACTCACCACACACGCGGATATACACGCATACTCACTTGGTTGCTATACGCGCGCACCCCTTCGCCCTGCTGTGGCTGCGGCTGCGGCTGCTCTTCTTCTCCCCACCACTGTTAATTTTAATTTCCTAGCAAAATCCTACCTTTGTCAAGAAAGAGGCAAAACTGAGTGAAAGAAGTCGAGCGACCGAGTAGCACCGTAGCAGAGAGGCGATGAAAGAGAGAGAGAGAGAGAGAGAGAGAGAGAGAGAGAGAGAGAGAGAGAGAGAGAGAGAGAGAGAGAGAGAGAGAGAGAGAGAGAGAGAGAAAGAGAGAGAGAAAGAGAGAAGAGGAAGAAGAAGAGCGACATGGGCTACGGTTTTCCACGCACATCATCCCTTTTACATTTTAATTTCTCCCCTTTTACGAAGGCTTTTCAAAGGTCCGCTGCACCACGACTAGGTGGCATCCCTTTAACATTATAATTCTTTTCCTCTCTATCCTTCTCATGGTTTCTCATCATATTCTCACTTCGTTTTTCACTCGATCTATTCTCCCCTTTTGCGACAACGAGTAACGTACCGATTTACAGAAGAGGAGATGAATTTCTAAGGAAATGTTATGCCGTGACCTGGAATCAATGCAAAACCGTTGAACAAGATCGCTTCAACGCTCAGAAATTTCGTTCTGTAGGTACATACGCCATCCTCGTGTTCATATACTAGAGTTTATATACCTGATACCTACGTAAGATTTTCGCAGAGCGTATTATCGATCTCATCGTGGCAAAAGCTTCCTATCGATGCACCGGCTACATAGAAACTCTTTGCCTTGTACCAATACTCTCAATCATATCCTGGCATACATTAACGGTTGTCAGAAGGCTAGACCTTCGCGGGGATAGTTTCTTTCTCAGAACCGCATTGGTAAAGCCGCGAGAACTGTAAAGGCGATCCCCGTTGAGGATTTCGCTAGGATCGACAACGGAAATTTGCATTGTACATTGCATTAACCTTTTATAGAATACAACTATATAGGGGAGGGTCTAAAATAGGCGAAACTTGGAAGAAATTGATAAGTTCGTTGACTTTTACAGTTAGTTCATCATGCAGTCTTATATATGGGGCATTCTTTATCATTTCAGCGACTTTTTTTTCATAAAATCGCATCAGAAATCTTTGAAAATTTATCAGTCGTAGTGCCAGTTGGAAAGACTTTTTGTGAATCATTTGAATTTTTTAAATTCAACCGTTTGGAACTATATTTCTTTAAATTAAATATATCTCGAAAAATATAAGTCGCAGAAGAAAAAATATCTAAGGTAAAAGTTGTAGTTTTCTATTATCTTTTAGATGAATCAATTATAATAATTTAAGAAGCAGCAATCTTATTTTGTCGTTAAATTTACTAAATTATTATGCATATGCGCAGATTCAGTGAAAAGAAAAATCGCCAGAATGGAATCATCTTATGTTGTGGACTTAAAAAAAAATTATTTCATGTCAAATGAATGGAATCCTAAAACTCGAGGGATAGTTTTTTATTATTTCAATAAGTTCGAGAGCATAAAATTTGTTGAAGTAACAATAAGCCGCAAATGATCCATTCAACTGGAAAAAAATTTTGAAGTAAAGAAATTAGAAAGAGATACTTTCTCATGAATCTCGAATAAAAGAAACGCGAAATAAAGATTGAGCGTTTCCTTGTAACGCCTTTCATCTTTTAACCAGTGAGTGCGATTATCGGAAATAAGGAAAACTCGTCGTTGCCCGATTCTTACCAAGAGGAAGTGGATAGACAGACGGTAAACGACAATGATTCTTGCGACTTTGTCACGTTCTGGAGAGTCGCGCGCGCGCGCGCGCGCGCGCGCGCGTGTGTGTGTGTGTGTGTGTGTGTGTGTGTGTGTGTGTGTGTGGTCGTGTGTGTAGTCGTGTGTGTGGTCGTGTGCGCGTGTCTGTGTACCGAGATTAGATCTCCGTGGTTCATCACTCCCACGGTAGTTACTAATTCCAAACCCTCTTTGCTGTGTGTAGAGGGAAGAGGGGGAGAGACTACGTGCGCGGTACGTTAATTTCAACTCATCTCGATTCTTCGTAATAAATGACGCATTACATTTTCGACGTTTCATACCGAGACCGAAACTCGTGCTATTTTTCGTGGTTTGTATTTTCAAAGGTTTTCTTATTATTTCTTTTGGAAACACGATTAAATCCGACACGAAAGAGTATTTTCTCAGGACAAGCTGGCGTTCGTCTTTCGGTGTTACCGCATGCAGCTCCAGTAAAATTGCCTCAGCTTCTTGAAGGTAAACACACACACACACATACACGGACGCACTCTCTCACAAACACACGCATACACGATTCTCAGAGACGTGATATAGTCACAAGAATCGTTGTCACATATACCTTGAACCTGTACATCCACTTTCCGGTGGCGAGAGTAGAGCAACGGGAAGTTTTTTTTATTTCGGATAATCGACGTTTTCCTCATAACGCTCAATCTTAATCCTATTTTCTCATATCGAGATTCACGAGAAAATCGCTCTCTTATTATTTTAACTTCAAGATTTTTTTCTCAGTTGAATGGATTATTTGCGGCTCATTGTTACTTCTAGAATTTTTATTCTCTCTAACGTTTCGAAATAATAGTAAAAGGTCCCTAGATTTTTGGGATTTCACTCTTTTTATCTGAATCGGTTTTATTCTTTAGTTCAGACCCCTAAACGATCCCATTCTGGCGATTTTTTCTTATCAAATCCACCCATATGTCGCGAAGATTTAGTAAATATTACGGCAAAGTAAAAGTTTTTGGGGAAAAAAATGTATTTTGTTATTTTTAAGCGATAAATCGAGCATCGAGGCTGATAAAATTGTGATAAAAATGTCATTAGATAGATAATGGAAAACCACATCTTTTATTTTTAATAATTTTCTTTCCGCGACTTATATTTTACGAAATATATTCACATGAAACAAAGAAAAGTATTTCGTAAACGTTTGGATTAAAAAATGTGAAATAAATCATGAAAAGTCTTTTCGCTAGTACGACGAATTTATAAAGTTTCAAAAATTTCTGACGAGGATCAAGAAAAAAAGTGGCTGAGATGGAACGGAGAATTCCCCATAGACGGTCTTGATGTATGATTGGTAATCTTTATATGTGTTGGTTTGTATCCGTGAACGGTGTGATCGTTATCGCGCAAAGTGTAAAGATGAAGGAATAAGGAAGGATCCACCGAATAAACGAAAATCTTTACAAAACGAGGATCAAGAAGAGTAACATCATAGTTACAGCGAGCATCAATTCTATTCACGTGCTAGTCTGTAATTAAGAGATAAGATAATTAACGATGGTCATAATCGTAATACAAAATATCTCGCGATAACGAGCTTGGGGAGAGTAAAAAAAAACTAACACAGAACTAGCAGCGATAGCTCGTACAGTAGTGAAAAGGCGAGCGTGACTATTAGCCATGGTGAAGGGATCGAGGGGCAGAGATAGGGAGATCAGAAGAAAAAAGAGCGTAATAACAGAGGCGGATAGAAAAAGTGGAGGAATTATAATTGTGAGGAACGATCGATGAGTCACGAGGGAACAAGCGGTGGCGTGCCACTGCAGTCGTATAGTCCAAAACTAATTAGGCATGTTTCTGAGAACAATTAGTAGCACACACGTCAAAGATAATATTCTATGACGTATAAAGTAAATTTGTTTTGCATTGTGACGGTTTTTAAACGATTGCCGGTTTTTATTTAATCGGTATCAAAGTATCAGATAAGAGAGGCACGCGATACAAACGCGAATTCCCGATGGTTGGACTATGAACTGACCACAGTCAACGGATGAAACAACAAAAAGTAAAAAGCAAGAGCTGTCGAAAGTGTGTCTCGAGACGCGTGTCACGGTCGCGAATCTTCGGATTAAGCAACTTCGTGCCATGCGAGCTCATCCTCGAGTGATGAGCGACTCCGTATAACAAGATAAAAGGAACACGCGCGTGCCAACCTAAGATATTGCTCGTTCTATCCTGCCGCGAACAGAACGGGAAGTCTTCGAATAAACGACGTCGCTCGTTGACCAGAGAATAAAGGAAAGGAACCGGTCGTCTTCACGCTGGTCAATAAGCCAAGGCACGTGCTACCGATGCTTCTATAATACATTCGCTAGTTCGGTTTTTCAACGCGACTATTCTATGTTACACGGTCCAGCGATGCATCGAAGTGTTCCGCAAAGGGGATGACGTCCAGGGGTTAGAGTGTCACACGTGTCTCCCGCAAAAGACCAACATTTTTTTTATTGAAGCGATACGAAGGGTGCACTACAGAATCTTCCCGAGTAGGGGAATCTCATCTGATTCTTTTAATATGTAAAATGAAAGAGAAATCGTATAATGGGGGAACCAAAATGGAGCATTGGGGTCACTCGAGAAAGGGAATATGGGATGAAAAAAAGTGTTCCGATTCTAGGGTGGACGGGGTTGACCATAGGCACGTTCCGCACGTGTGTCCAGTTATACGGTACAGCATCCCATGATACATAATACTACGTAAGACAGATTCTACGAGGGGTGTCACGGAGTCGGACAGTTGCGCATCTGGAGGACCGGAAAATCCTGAATGATCCGATTTCAGGGCAGTTATTGTGAGTTCATCATTCAGATAAATCATACAAATTGACAAAGTCACTCCTTGAAGTAACCAGAAAACAACATTATTCGAGGGATGATCGAAACCAGATTTCTCATACCCATCCAGTAGGTAAATGCTTACTCGGAAGACAAGAACCTTGATAACTCGAACGAATAAACAGTTTACCTATTTGCATATCCGTTACGCGATACGTTTATCCGTATCCCTAATGTGATCCGTCCATCTCCTTTTTTCTTCCTTACCCCACTCTTCGAATAGTTTTAGAGCCAGCTTTAAACAATTTTCTTGCAACGTCTCTTAGAGAAATAATTACAATCATTGGTCGCCTAAGATTTAACCAGTGCTCACAATTTATTGACATACTTCTGTCCTTTTCCGTCTCATATGTTTCTATAGGTCAATCATCGCAGAGCAAGGATCTGTCTTTTAGGTGACCAATGACTGTATCGTTTCGCTTGATTCTTCGCGTTCACTACGGAGGTGCCTATGAATTCGCTACAATTTACAAAAGGTTGTAACGTACTTTGGTGACAGAAGCCTCCGGGGCTTCAGGTCAGTGCGCACGTGCGACGACGAGAGGCTACTATTTTTTTTTAACTTCTCCTTACTTCCTTTCTTCCTTCCTTCTCTATCCCACTTTATTTATTACAAACCAGACGGAAGGTGCTTTCGAGATCCTTTTTGGTACACCGGTCTTACGCGTCTTTCTCATAATCAATGGCCCACGTAACGAACTGACGTATTACCTGCAAACAATGATACAAAAAAAAAATAGGAGGAAGAAAGGAAATGTTTGTCGGAGGACCAGAAGGCCGGTCATGGTTCGGACGGTGAGTGTCCGACCTGCCCAGTGAAATCGGATAGGACTCTCGGCAACGCCCATTCGTGACCCGTGGTCTATCATTTCTCCAACGGCAACACTACTCTTCTGGTATTAACCTGTAGAAGGGGTAGTCCAGAATTTAATTCTATCCTGTGCAACGTCCGGACAAAACTTTCGGTAGTACCGTCGTGTCGAATTGGCGTCGCTGCGTACGTTGACCAAATTTTTTGCTCCTTTCTTAACTCAATGGCCTTTGACCGTTCACCACGCGTCCACGGTTTCGTCCGAGTTTGTACGATTCTCCAGAGAGTCTGTATCGGCTGTAGCTTCCGCTCTTGTCTTTTGCGACGATATTTCAAACGATTCATAGAGCCCGCCGCCTTATTTTTTGAGATCCAAAGGCGGTGGACACTCGTGACGAATTCGATCCTTGATTCGTATTTTTTTTTAAATATTCGATTTAATATACGTCACGTCATTCTGGGTTAATTAAGAGTCGAGAATTTCGACTGTGCGGTGCTCACTCGTGTCTTTTGGGACATTATTTATATGTATATATGGTAATTGATAGGACTGTGAGGAATACGAGTTCGGTTTTGTGCTCGATCGTGTGGTCCAGGTTCGGTGCTGTATATCATGCCACTCGAGGAAAGCCTTGGTAATTTTTGAGAATCGTACTTCCACGAAAGGATCTACGCGTAGATTCCTCACATAACTGATGATTATAATTAAAAATGGAGATTGGAACCGAGTGTATAAAATATTAAGAAGTGAAGTTACGTTGTAATCGTGTGCCATCAATAATAATTTCGATAGCAATTAACCAGTGTTTTTTTTCTCCCCAGACTGAGGGATGACGATTCGGCGGATCCATTGAAACACGATACGATAACGTAACGTTAAGCTGATGATCGATTGTTAAAAATAACGACACCGTTACGAAACGATAGATCAACACGACGCTACACAGAATTTTTCTGTATCGAAATCAATTGAAACAATCGAAATATCGATTTAACGTGACGTTGTCGTATCGTATCGTAGAAGTGCCGTAAACTCGGTATATCGCCATCGTTGACACAAAAAGTAGTCGCCATTAAAAGTGTCATAAAATTTATTATCCAAATATGTCATAATATTAAAAGATCGATAAATTAAACCGGAGAATATTTTTATTCGATTAATATTAAATAATCCTATAAACTGTAGCTGCGGCATATTAATTGTCCCTCAATATATATTTTTTTTAAGTTATATATTGCTGTAATGACTATACACCAATGACCTTTTCGGTTCCAACAGGTTTCCGCTGCGTAATAATTCCGATTCCGATAAATTCCAACGATATTTAAAAATAATAAACCACCTGCAAAATCAAATACGGTTGAAGTGTTTTAGCGTTATAGCGATGTAATAACGATGGGTCATCGAAAGCATCAAGGGTCAGACACCTTGACGAACCGCAGATAGAATGCGCGCGTGTATTCAGCGTAACTCCGCCAATTTATCCTCCACGTTACTATACATACCGGTAACACGAGGGCCCATTGACAGAGCTTCCGGTTTCAATTGTACTCACACTTGGATACAAGTGACCTGTGCATTCCTCGATTAATCAGGATTAGGCAAAGATCCGACCCCCGGCAAGGTCCCGTATGCGTCTCTGTGTCCAGCGTTCGTCCACTCACCACAGCTGGTCGTGCGTGTCCGTAGGCGCGTGATGCCCATCAGTCATACAGCCGACCACGGACCTGTTGGTCAGGCGTGTACATCACCACTCATATATATGAGAACACGGCTATATACCATAACCCGGGGATCATTATACTGTCATTAAGTTCGATGGGTATGTAAACGCGATGACCGGATCCGAAGGTCAGGGGGAGCTTGACCGCTCAACCAAAGTGATGACGGGAGACGTTTGTTACTCGTCAATGTACTATTTCAATCCACTAGGTGTCACTCGAATCAAATATCGAAATATCGATATATTTTTCCACGAATTATAAAGCTAGAAATGTACCCCCTATCCCCCGTCGATAAAATACGTAGTAAATATAATATTATGTACGCAAATTGTAATCTACCCCAAAAAAGATAAATTGAAATTTTATTATTTTTAAGTTTGTTCTAAAAATAACAAATATTAAGTATTTCTTTTTGTATAGATAAAACGTCTATGTCCGGTCAGTAGATTGATTTTTGCAAATTTCAACTCAGGATGCGAGATACGTAATCGCGTTAACGTATTTCTATTTGAATCGTTCAATTTAATCGGACAATAAATTTTACCAATAGAATACGAATTCGAGTTATTCTTCATTCGCTTAGTTTATTTTTACGAATAAACGCTAGGCCATCCGTTGTACTAATTTAATAATAATATTTTTGAATCTGGGTCGTCTCTGGGAACTTTTCGACCGTCCGCATGAGAATTGAACCCTTGAATATAACGCACGGAGATAAAAGTTCAAAGGGAGATGAGAGAAACAAAAGTGTGGTCCGCGAAGCGTACGTGACTCAACCGAGAATTCTCAGGCTCCGTTAGAAAAATTGTAACCCTTAGTTACAGGGGATAATGCAAGAGCTATAAGATAAGTAGGGATGTTGGTGGTCCATAGACCAGTCCGCGGGTAACAACCAGTCGTCTGACGCGGGTCATCTCACGCTTTCCCCTCTCGAAGAAGAGAACGACGACCACGACACTACCGATGATGATCATCATCATCATTATGAGAACCGAGTGATGGCCATTGTCCTATAGGACATCGGATGCAAAGACCAGGTGGCCAGCGTCAAGGGATCGGGGCCATTAAGCTCTCGGATTAATTGTGATGCAAAAGTTCTTGATGGCCAACGAAAGCGAGGTAGGACGATAGAGAACGTGACACGTCGCAGACCAAGGGCCAAAGGTCCGTCTCCTCATTGCACATACAGAATGCTTATATATATATATATATATACAATATATATACTCGTACTTGCTATCCTCAGAGACGGACGTATCGAAGCTTAAATTCCGTTGGCCAGATTTTTTGTCAAGCCAACGATTTTTCTCCTCGGGAGAAGAACTGAGGGTTAAACAATGAGTACTACAGTAACCTCGGTGGTAAAATTCGTCGCTTGAGACACGTTCGAGGATCCTTATTGAAAAATTGCTTAAGGGTTGCTGTATATACCTAACGGACGGTTGAAGACGGATAATACTTTGACAAAATATGTTAGAAAATACTTATTCACAGTTATACAAGAGATAACTTTGAATCTAGAATCAATGAACGTGTGGGCTTAACGCACTTTCGATTTTAAGGTAATGGTTCATATGTTTTTGACTGAGTATTCCAGCTGAAATTTTCTTTTCTTCTAGTTTATCATAAATTTGTTTTATGCTAGATTTTGATCTTTTTTGAAGTCAACTCCACAGAACTTGAATATAATTTTGCATATAGGAATGAAGGGACCTCGATCTACCAACACGTACATCCAAAACATCGGGCTGCTAGCCAAGTAACGCTTTGAATATTTATTGCGTACAGGATAGAGTCTCGCTGCTACTGTTGGTCGCTGCTGGTACACATCCCTTGACGAGGCCAGGGAAATACGCGAGAAAGCGAGCCCCCGAGATGTTGCGACCGTTTTCCTTTCGTGGTCACTGCGGATACGAGGGCGGGCCGAGTTGGAACCGAGTGGACGAAGCTTTGGGAGCGTCCGGCTACCAACAGCAACTCGATCCTCCGATACAAGCACATCGCTTTAAACCAGAGGCAGAAGGAAAGCCCAGAGACCCTGAAGTCCGTGCGGTAGAAGGGTGGCGAGCGAGAGTGCTGGATAGCCGGAGGGTGGCTTGGCCGTTCCATGTAGCACACGCCGTGAGCCGTAGGCACCGGCGGTACCGTTGACTCGGAGCGGGGTTGGGTTGGTTTTTGGGGGTTGCCGGTGATTCTAAGAGGTCCGGCGCCCTCACACACGTGGGCGGTAGCACACAGAGGACCAACGGTACGGAGGAAGGAGGCGGCGGTGATGGCTATAGGTAGAGAGACGCCAGAAGCAGCGGGAGAAGTACAACGCTCGACGATGAAGTGAGGTAGAGAGTCGAGAGGTGGCGGCTCTGGTCCAGGGGGTGCGAGTATTGATCTCGCGACCCACCCTCTTCTCCCCCTACGTCCACGGGGTCGGAAGGGTGGCCCGGGTGGTGGGTAAGATGTCAGCGTGCGTACATACAAAGTAGCCTCTGCTTCTCGTGCTCGCCTCTCCGCTGGCCCGCGCGCCTCCTGCTTCCCAGCTCGACTCCGCTTTGCTTCCTTGCCGCTGTGCCACTGCTGCCTTCGCGCAACCACCGCACGAGCTCTCAAACACCATACCTACCACTCGCCGCGTCCTTGCTGACCAGCAGTTACCGCCTACGTTTCTCATATTTGCTACCTATGCTTTCTGTATAGAGGTTCGCGCGAGGGTTGAGACGTGACGGTACCGTTTTCTTTTTTTCACTCTGCCATCACGTGCAAATGCATTAGCGTGCTTGAAAGGTGGGTAAAGGGGAAGCGGTTCTGAGAAGGTTTTTCAAAAATAGCTGATCGATGATTACTCATGGATGATACCGTAGAATTAAAATCTATGTCATTTTGAGAGGGATGAATGCATTGATCGACAGTGCGATAAATGGTCAATCGGTGACTATGTGCACTCATTTTCTATTTGTATACATTTGGACCTGATGGGTTCGAAGGTTAAGTTCAATAGGCGGAATTTCCAAAAATTCGTAATCACGGACACAGCTGTTCGTATGTCTCATAATATAACAAATTTTTTAACTCAACCTCGGCTCAATTTTTAAAAAAGAAAAGTATAATCCAAAGAAAATTCTCCCACAAATAAAAATTCATAATATCAATTGAAAATAACCTTCTTAATTTTTTATGTAATTAAAAAAAATCCATATAACTATCTTCGATAAAACGTGAAATAATGTTTCGAACAAACCGTCAGTCACTAAGATAATTCATTCGATTTCTCGATATCGTTTTAGAGATAATAACGTCGCTGATAAAATATTACTGAAAAGGTGGCTAACAACTATATATCGTACCCTTTCGACTAACAATAAGTGAAAGATTACCGTTACAGCATAGCACGCTAGCTAAGTGATCGCTCGTAGCTCAGAGCGTGTAGAACGGTACAGTAGATGAATCTACTGCGGAATAAGACGTCAGGACTCTCGGACGTTCCGCACCCTTCTGATCGACTCGCATCCTTCGAATTCCTCAACTAGGTTGGCTGCCCCTGCCGAAACGTCGCATTGATTCACCCATCCTGAAATTCAATGCATGCATCTTGATTCCCGGCGATTCGATTGTAATTTATCCATTATCGGTGCGACTCTCGTCTTATCCTTGGAGGTTTAAACGAATATTTCGCTTTAGATCTGATTTATACTCTGTCATCTGGGAACCATTAACCCCCGGTTGTTTCATTGTAATGTACGATAGTATATAGGTTGCTACAGTATGAGTTCGACTACGTACACGAGATTCACCCTTTCTCGGTCATATACCTTTATCCTTTCCCTGTAGCTGCCAAGTTATCCCGGAGATACGATATACGGTGCGGGAATACGGCGGAAGAGAGTCACGCATCGAGGGCGGGAAAGCATAATTATCCTTGGCTCACGCGTACTCACGTCCGACCCTATTATCTTAGGTGTTTGTACCATCTCTCTCGCGCTCCTGTTTTCCCTTTCTTCGCGTCCGGTCAGCTACCCTTTCGCCAACGAAGAAAAAAAACGGGGTTGCGCGTACTCGCACTCGGTCGATTTTATAATTTTTTTTTTCAAACTTTATGCCCACATTTAAGCCAGATACGACCCTTTAGATGCCCTTAGCAATGCCTGATTCGCTACAGATTTTCTAATGAGGGAGAAAGAACAATAATTATTTGGAAAGTTATTAAAAAATGAAAAATGATGAAAAAAATATTGTGCAAACGTAACATTTTGTCTGTTATCATTGCATTGTTGAAGGTACTTTATGCAGAGCTAGGGAACTTTGAGAAACAATCATTCTCGAGTTTTCTACGGTAACTGGGCAGTGTTACAATTAGTTCTTACCGAGTGTTACAAAGTTGAAGACGAAATTGCGCAAGGAACATAGAGAGTTGGAAGGTGGTACGGAGTGCGGCGATTTAACCTCTAGCCGCGCACTCAGAACAGGCAATCAATTATATCGTGCGCGCGATAACGCGTTGGAATGAGGAAGGTAATGAATTTTCTCGCGCGAAACCTCCACAAGGAACCCTCGGACCGACGTTGCCGCCCGAAGTTGGCGTCGTACAGTCCCCTCGGCGATAGGAAAAGACGAAGAGAGGATGTGGGATAGCGAGGCTGAGGGCAAGCTGAGGGTGCGGAAACGTTGTCCAGAATCACGTTCGCGAGCACTCAAGAATTATACAGACTCCCAAAACGAGAAGAGTGTGCGTGCATACGTATACAGGGTGATTCAAAATGATTTTCAGTCTTTAGTACGAGTATAACACTTTCGAAGACAATATTGAAAACATGATCAAAGCTAGTAGTAAAAACAGGTTTGACGACATTTTCGATGACATAATTTCAAGACGGAGTTAAAACCACGATTCAAGATAAATTATAAGACAAAGTTCGATAATTAAACGCGGAGTAAACAAACAGTAGAGAACCAACATTTAAAATCCTTTGATTTATTCCAATCTTTTCCTCGGTAACGACACCAGCGCCCTTACGTCAAAGACTAAAAGATGTGATGATCCTTATGAAAAAACACTAATGAAAACGCAAAAATTCTCATGAAAAATATTGAAACACCAATGCCCCTTAACAATAGTTCCTCGTAAGTGTTCATTAGTGTTTTTTCACGATTCCATTAGTGCTATTTCGAAAGGGAATAGGACGGGGTAATCGATCGCGCTGATTCGGCATCTTCGCACAATATATCTATTACTTCAGGTGTTGTATTCGCCGTCCAATGTTGCCAAATCTCCGTATAGCGATCTCGAACATTCCCGCTGACACCAAGCACGACAGGATTAGTTTATTCTGATTACTCCATTTATTACCATTGATAATCCTTCGGATTAACTGTCACAATAATCGAATAACGGCTAATAACTAAGTAACTTCGCTCACGACCAAATACTACTAACCGAAAAGTTACATAATCATTCTGAATGAACCTGTATGTACATTCACGTATGCATATTCGTACACGTAACCAAAACTTGGATTTATAAATAGAAAGGAGTCCACGAGTAAACACTTACTGGGAGCACTAAAACCAGTAAAGTATAATGTGGGGTGAATATTCATATAAATATTGTTAAAAATATGTGAAAAATTGGTAAACTTGTATAGGTAGAATCATTGCATAAACCGGTATATTGTATTTAATATACAATTATAAAATAATATTAAAGTACTTGTAAATCAGTCACGACTTTATAAGCGTGATTATTATATCGTTCATTCGTTTTACATAATATTTGTATATAAAAATACCAAATGTAAGTAGGCGGCCGTTGATGGATACAAGAAAGAGAAGTTTCGGCTACAAATTGGCCAGCTTCGAGATGTTCAGAAATAGTAGGAAAATCAAATATAACTCTCAGAAATTATGGTTTACGTTTCGATCCCGAGATGCGGATCCTCTTCAGAATTAGAATTTTATTTCACCGCTACGAACAAGACTATAGCATGCATTCTTCGTTTTTCAACTCCAATCCGTCTAATGCAAAAAAACCTATCACGTTTATCTAACAACTGCAAGTGATAACAATCAATTGCAATCGTCCAGGAAAATATATTAAAAAAGGAAGCAACGTAATAAATCAATCGTTAGCCGGCAACTGTCCAAATTTATATCGAATTAGCTGAATTTCCCTGCGTGATGTATTCGATGTTATTATGTATCTCGAATCGTGAGATAACCGTAAGAAATCATGTAATTATATAATTATGAAAATAATATTAACGTGACGAAGCGAAAATGAATTAGCGACCTCCTAATATTACTCCAGAACATCTTGGAGCTGGCTGATTTGTAGCCAAAACTTCTCTCTCCTGTATTTGTACATTAAATTTGATATTCTAGTTTATACATAAATGCTTTCTAGGCACAAGGATATTAATTTTCCTTCAAGAAGATGTTTACTTTGTACAATCGCACAACATATATTCCAGTGTGTAACCTTCCCAGTTGATGAACTTTCTATAGACATCTCGTCGAAGATCTACGCAGGTTTACAAAGACGACATTTCTTTATCCGAGTGTATACATTAACATGTCAGAGAACACATGAAATCATAAGTCACGGTATTCGTTTGTTCGACGGTAACCACAGAAGCAGAAGAGAAGAAAACCATAAAAACGAAGCATGTCTATAAGATAATCGGATGGGAGATTAGCCCTTTAAAAGATACCGAACATTTAAAGGAATACCCATAATGCATTTTATTTTTCTAAGTTCAAGATGTTTCAAAGGCCAATCGGTATACATATAGAGTGATCAAACAATGCTGTGCCAACGACGGAACGATTGATGATACAGAGCAATTAGATCGAAATGAGAAATGTCGTCGAGTAAACACTTGCAAACACCACGAAAGCACGTAGCTTTATGCTATGCGTAGACACGAAATGTCTACGCATGAACGTGTAAGTAAATGTATAGAGTCACATACGACGCTCACAGACTCCCACTCCCGATTAGTCAGTGTGTGCGACACAGTCTAGGGAAGCAGAGGACAAGCAGCTCTTTGAAAAGGAACATGGCTAAATGCATTGGCCATTTAAAGAACAGCCAAGCACTGTTCATTGGCATCCCGAGGTCTCCTTTCGTCCAATATGTTCTATAGGTCATTCTCTGTACAGTGACCAAGCACTGTCGGATGGTCAACGTCTCATCGTTCGCTCAGGCGGTAGATGCTCTGTATGTGTGTTAGCTGGAGTAGCGATATATATATAGCTGTGAAAGCAATTTACATGGCACCATCTAGTGGCACGTGGTAGGGATGAGACAGCACCGGAGCATTGTAATTCACGTAATGTAAGCTTTATGCAAAATACATGTTAGTTAGAAGTGCACGAGATAGAGCCGCATCCCGCTTTCTCATTTCTGTCTCACTTGACTTCGCTGTTTCTTCCTTTACCTTATTCGTATTTTGCTTGCTCCCTCTCGGCTTCTACCTCTCTATTTCTCTCTCTCTCTCTCTCTCTCTCTCTGTATCTCCGTTTCACGTCGAGGCGCTTGTATACCGCTTCGCTCGCTTACTCCTTCTACCTTGCACTTCGTCTCGCTCCCTCCTTCGTTATCCTTATTCACCCTCTCAGAATCTCGCTATATCCTTACACCCTCGTACTTGCCTCTCCCCTCGCTCCTTCGGAATCTCTCGCGCACCTCCTTTCTCACTCTGACCATATATCGCCTTCTCCGCTTGCTACTCGCTCGCAAATTTTCCCCGCTCCCATCCCCTTGGCTTCACTCCCTCGTGCTTCGCATTTTCCCCATCGCGAATGATCTCCCGAGGGTACTCGGACACTAGCCACCCCGTGTGGGTTTGCTCTCGGACAGGGCTGCTGTGTTGCTCTGACCTCATCTCGCTTTCTATACTTCGTCGTAGCAGGCTACGCACACTCGTGACGTCTCAACCATCCAATCCACAAGCTGCTGGCTCTGTAGTATAATACGTGTGTACGTGACGCCGGACAACACTGAGCGTATTAGGTACACATCGCGGCCTGTGCGTAAGACAGCAATATATACGTGTACATAGCACTGACACTCGAGTAACTCGACTGGGCTAGGTTCTATATTGTTTATACGTCTACCCTTTCGCATGTGTGCGTAAACTACGCCAAGTGTCGTTGCCAGCGTGTGCTCACCTCAGATAAGGCGGATGTCCCGGTCAATGATAAATTACGAGAATAGATTTGATAAAATTGCGACTTAACGCTTGAAAAAAATTACTATAACAATGTGCAGCATTGCCAATTTTAATCTATCACCTTCAATTTAATTTCGCACATACATACACTGTTCAAAATCCATGGTGTTGAAGACGATCGATGTGGACTTTTGATTAGATTTTTATCCATTAAATGTTAAGACCAATAATACTTTTCACAGTATTCGATTCACACGAGGAATCGTGCGAACAATTATTCGGCTCGATCCCAAAACTTTCAAAATATTTCATCTACGAGATGAGTAGATAAAAATGAATTTGTCAGCAATCGATGCAAAATTGACTCACGAACAAAATATAAAAATTTCATTGAATTTTATAAATCTATTTTCAAGTTAAATGTCTTTGAAATGTTGAGGTTTCAATACAAATTGACAATGGCTCGGTTTCGGCTCGTACGGATACCGCCCAGGTCTCGTTTTAACACCGGATTTTTAACTGTGTAGAGGCATTACTTCGTTATACATGTGTGCGACGATAGACTATATTTGAAAATACGTAATTGAATACTCTCGTGCTCTTTTCTTTTCTACCAAGCTCATTATTTTTTCACACAATTGCACTGGAACGTACGTGTCTCGAATGTAGGAAACCACACACGTGAGAGTGGAGATGGAAAAAGTGTTGGTTGTTCTTGGTGAGGTACATACGTGTGGTATATAGTAGGGAGTACACAGAAAAATCGCCTTCGTCTATATTTACGTTTATATATGTGCAGATGGTGATCTCCCTTTTCCTTTTTCCTTTTCCTTTATCAACGTACTTCATCCGCCGTCTCTTTCCTTCGTTCCTTCACATTTTTTCCTTTTCCCTCTTTTCCTTTCACCGTCCTTAATGTTTTATCATCCATCTCGCTCCGTCTACGTATTCTCTCTCGATCCTCTTCCGCCTTTTTTCGTTTTTTTTTTTTTTTTTCGCTACCACCCTCGCCTCCGCAGAACGCACATGGACACACGCACAGTCATCGACACGAGAGGCAGAGCTCCTCGAGCTTGACCGAGCAGCCGGGATTCTTTCGAGCTGCTAGCCAACCACCCCCTTGACCGAGAGGGTGAACACAACATTGGCGTAGAGGGTGGTTTTAAGAAAGTTTCATGAATATTTTAACGTTCTCACTGGAATTCACTACTACCGTATCCTTCGTGGCTACTCTTGCTCGCCAATGCCACTGCCTACTTTTTTTCTTTATTGACACCAACATACTGCTCGGCCGACGGAAAACGAAATCGTCCCGAGTAATATGGTTGACAAAGTCCGGTATCGCAAGTAAAACGAAGTTTTTTTTCCGGGATTCCGATACAACGATCGTACATAGCGAAGAAAATTTAAAAGTCGGCGATGAGGTAATGCGAGGATAAATCGAAATTATTAACCATGAACATTTAAAATACATTTTACGATCATTTTGACAGCCACATTTTTACAAATAATTCCGACAGTACAGCACTGACCGTTTGTCTGAGATATTCAAATGAACCCTGATCTCAAGGGAACTTAACGTTCGAAGGCAATGTTCGCGAGAAATGGCGGTGAGTATGTTTATGTAGAATATATGTGTTTACAGTACGTAGTTGCTGGATGTTTGTAAGAGGCGAATCCTTATGTAGCTCCCATTTATATATTTCACGCCGAATTTCGATGAGTCCAAGAGCTATAATCGATGTATCGGACTCAACGAGATGTTATATACGCGAACGCGCATGATCAAGCACTTAAAGTAGGTGTACTGCGTAATAAGCTCTGTGCGCTCACTCTCTTTCTCTCTGGGGACGTCGAGTGAGAAGGACGCTTCCACATTCAATAACGAAGACCTCACACTTTCATGGGACGAGGATTATTATACATATTTTCGTGGACCGGCTAGGCCAGCCAAATCACCCAATCTCCTACTGTCAACGAGGTCTGAGAATCTGCCAGCCCCAGAGTTTAAAGGAAAGAGCCATCAATCAATCGATAACGATCTCCTAATTAAAAGATAAGTAAAAGCGGTCGGCAAAATTAATTTTCATTGTATTCTGATTTGACGTAGGCAAGCGAGCCTTAAATAAGAATCGAAAGAACAATCGAATTTCGAGTGGATTACTATTGTGAAAACCTTCAAAACTATTTATATGTTTCTAATTTTAACTTGAAATATAGATGTAAATATAATAAAATAATATTAAATATTACAAATGGCGCCCGAACATAGTGGCTTGACGCAATAAGGTAAATCATAAATAATTGCGTGGTGGACACGAAATAAATGCGTACCAAATAAATTGAATATCTTTGTGAGAATGTTGGTTTTATATGGCTGAAGATGAGAATAAAATTTATGTGACTAAATCAGGCAGAATTACAAAGCAAACTTCTATTGACTTTAGATACCGAGAAAGGAGTAAGAGTAAACAAACAAAAATGCCTGTGACACCGAAAGATAGTGTGACAAACGGAGACGAGATTCGTCGACGTGAAATGGAACAGGAACGAGAGGACTTGAACAGACAGCGACAAGAAATAGAGAAAATGCGTCATGATCTCCAGATTCAACTTGCAGGCGGTCAACACACACAAACTCAGCAGAATTTGGTAGACACACGCAGTAGTGCTGAGCAAGTTAACGCGGAGCAGATTTCGGCGATTATTGGTAACGTACAGAATCTACATTTAGACATTAAAATGCCAAAATTTGGTAACGATAATGAACAGAATCCGGTAGAATTTTTGGAGGGGCTGGAAAAATTTTTTAAAACAAAAAATATAAAAGCCGATCGAAAGTTATTGGTAGCGGAACATGCGTTAGAGGGTAAAGCAAGTCTGTGGATGGACTTACATAATAATATTGAGAATTATGAAAATTTTAGAGAACTTTTTTTGGCCGAATTTTATTCAATACCCATAAGGGTTTATTTTAAAAATTCCTGGATGAGTAAAAGATATGAAACTCGAAATGAACCAATGCAAACGTATTACTATCGTCAAGTGAAGGAATCAAGATATTTTATTCCAAAATTAACAGCATATGAAGTAAACTATAATATTATCCAGCAATATCCCGCGTGGGTAAAAGAAACCTTAGCTACAATCGACTATTCAGACGATAAAGTTATCGGTCAATCACTTGCAAATCTTGATGGTGTTAGGATGGAACGAGAACGCGAAAATAAACATATGCTTAACAATGGGTTTCAACGATATCAGGCTCCGAAAATTAAACAGCTTCAATATAGCTCGTCGAATCCGAAAAGTCAATATAGGAATCACAACAAACATAGGTACAATCAGGCGCAGACACACTCGCGTTATATAAATAACTATCCACAAAACAACTCCCAGAATTATCATTCAAACTACAACCCACGATTCGCTATGCCGGATACTAGTCTTCCCCCACCAACTAGATCGATAATGGTCAATCATCGACCGATGGAAAACATGAGAAATGCCTATGAAAATCCGAATTCGAATAATTTAAACTGAATACCGATGCGATAAATGTAGGTCCTTTGTCGCGTCGTCAAGACTTTGATTTCGTGGATGAATTAAAAACCGGAATCGATGGTCATAAGGACCAAATGGACAATAAAAGTGCGGAAAATTTAGCTAGATCTCCACATTTGAGAATAACAATTGGAAAACAAAAAATTATCGCACTGATAGACACTGGTAGCCAGGTGACAGCCATTTCGGAAAAATTTTACAATGATTTGGCTGATTTACAATCTTTGAGCGTATTACCGGTAGCTAATCTCATCGTTTCAACGGCAATAGGAAAGAAAATGACTTCGATAAAGCGTCAAATTTATATAGAAATCACGATAGAGAACATGATTCTGCGATATGCTTTCCTCGTGGTTCCGTATTTATCTTCTGACGTAATCTTGGGACATGATTGGCTATCTAGAAATGAAGTAATCTTGAATTATAAAAGTAATACTATTGAATTAAGGGATAGGGTCCTTTCATCCTCATCGGTATTGTTCGATCGGGCCCCGTCGGAGAGACTTATCTGCTCTCAGAAGGATTTGACCACTTATATTTATGTAATAAATCTACACTCTGAGACAGTTCCCTATTTGTCTGGGACACATGTGGAGAACCTGGAGCAGAGTACAGGAAATTTAAGCGTAGAGTCCCACGAAAAAGAGGTGACGATCAATGCAGTACCTGAACAGAGTGAGAAAATCATAAAAGAAGTCAAATCTAGGGATGTCATAGACATTTGTAAGAGTGAGGGAGTTAATGAGGGCCGAGCAGATTTCTCCGATGAGCTCCGAACGGTTGCGTGTAAACTAACTATGCTTGATGAGGAACAGAAGGGAATCTTCCACAACATTTTACAAAATTCAAGGTTGCTGTTTTCTGATAAACCGGGATGTGTCCTAGGTTACGAACACTGCATTAAACTAAAGAAAGATCGGCCTAGTATTAGACAAACATACCCAATCCCGTTTCAATTAAGAGAACAAACTGCCATAGCAATAGACAAAATGATCGAAGACAGAATAATTGAACGTGCCATTAGTCCTTACTGCAATCCGTTACGAATAGTGAAAAAGGATGATGGAACGATTCGAGTTTGCTTGGATGCGCGATTCCTAAATGCGGTGATCGAAGATGATCATGAATCTCCACCGCTCATAAATGAACTATTACAAAAGTATAGAGGGGCTCGGTTCTTTTCAAAAATTGATTTAACTCATGGATATTGGCAAGTAGCGATACACAAAGAGTCTCGGCCATTTACAGCCTTTTTATTCGGGTCAAAACTCTATCAATTTTGTAGGATACCATTTGGGTTAAAAACAGCGGGCAGCGGATTCATGCGAGCGTTAAGCTTAGCGCTGAAAAACGACTTTGATAAATACATCTCATGCTATATCGATGATATTTTAATTGCTACACAGACGTTTGAAGAGCACATCAGTGTAATAAATGCGATCTTCGTAAGATTGAGAAATTTTAATGTAACATTGAGATTATCTAAATGTATGTTTTTTCAAAAACAAGTACCATTCCTGGGGTTCCATATCTCTATTAAGGGGATAGTACCGGATCCAAGTAAACTCGAAAAAATTCTCACATTTGAGGAACCCGGAAACAAAAAAGAATTGCAGCAATTCCTAGGAGTATGTAATTACTACAGGCAATTTAACGTGAAGCATAGCAATTCTGTCGATCCTTTGCGCGAATTATTGACTAAAGGAAAAATATGGAATTGGAGTTCGAAACATTCCGAAGCTTTTAAGCAGTTAAAGCATGATTTTACAAAATGCATAGGCTTGAAACATACAATCCCCGGAGCGCCTTATCGAGTGCAGACGGATGCAAGTGACCGCGGGGTCAGTGGAATCCTCTATCAAATTGATGAGATCGGTGATCATAATGTTATTTCAGTGGTTAGTCGATGCTTAACCCGTCAAGAAAGCATTTATACAACTACGGAGAAGGAATTGTTGGCGGTTATTTATTCTGTAAACAAATTTCGAGTCTACTTAATTGGGAGATGCTTCGAGATTGTTACGGATCATAAAAGTCTAACCTTTCTTCTCTCTGCTAGTTTTTTGAGCCCACGAATTAATAGATGGATTTTTCTACTCCAGCAATATTCGTTTGTCGTTACGTATTGTCGCGGTACAGATAACGTGGTTGCAGATTTTTTTAGTCGCCATCCCGAGGGCAAGTTTCTCGCTGATACCTTTAACAGTATGATAATCTCGTTGCTGCATCGACCATTCGCTCCGACAAGTAATGAGGAGGAAACATCATTTAAAATAATGGCACTTTTAACAGATGATGTTAATCTCTCTCATGAGTTTAAAAAGCTTGAGGATCTGCAACGGAATGATAAAGACTTGAAGCGAATGTTTGATGCATACAACTCGAGGGGGGTGGATGCGAATACACTGGTCTTTAAGGATATCCTTTTTCATCGTGATAGAAAAAGTGCAAATTGGAGACTCGTAATACCAAAAAATCTACAACGTCAATTAATTAAAGCGATCCATGTAAAATTAGGACACCCGGGAGTATATAAAACACTTAGTCACTTAAAAAAATTTTATTATTGGAAGGGATTGCAGACAGAAGTTAAACAATTAGTCTTATGCTGTGACATTTGCCAACGAGTTAAATACCTTAATATATCAATGGAAGGAGAGTTCAATTATGTTCCGTCGAAGGGACCGAATGAATTAGTGACAATAGATTTTTATGGTCCACTTCCGCGAGCAAGAGGTGGAATGCAATATATATTAGTATTATTGGACGCGTTTTCGAAATACGTTACTCTCTTTCCGATGAAAAATGCCACTGCGCGAACGAGCTTGAAGAGAATTTTTGAAGTGTTTGTCCCAAGATTTGGTAAGCCGAAGCGAATTCTTTCGGATCACGGTACTCAGTTTACCTCAAATCTTTGGAAAACACGGCTTAAAGAGGAAGGTGTTCAAATATTATATAGTTCCATTAGACACCCGCAGTCCAACCCAACCGAGCGCGTTATGAGAGAGCTGGGGCGTTTATTTCGGACATTGTGTGCTGAAAAACACACAAAGTGGGTTGAATATGTTCCATCAATAGAAAAAATATTGAATATCACCGTCCATCAGAGCACGGCGATTTCGCCTCAAGAATTGCATTTTGGTACCCCAGTACAGGAGGAAATTCACAAATTAATCTCATTTCCTGAAAGAGAACAAAAATCACATCAGTATTTGATTACCTTAGCTCACGAAAACATGCAAAGGAATTTCGAGGCACGTAAGCGATCTCAAAAAGAAAAGGTCTCTAAAGTTCCACTAACAGTTGGTGATTTGGTTTTATTAAGGGTAAAACACTTGTCGAATGCTCTAGACAAGGTTATTAAAAAATTCTTCCACCTCTTTGAGGGCCCTTATAAGATAGCTCGACGAATAGGAGAAAACGCTTTTATACTGGTCGATCCCAAGGATGATAGTAAAGAATATGGTACCTATAATCGCCTCAATCTGCGAAAATATTACGTCTCGGAAAGATGAGCGAACGATCGTTTGTGATGGCCCAGTTGACTGGTAATCTTTGGCTGACTGTTCAATTCCCCGGTCCGAAGATGAGGTGAAAGAAGTTTGTTAGAATATAGCGATGTAGAATATTATACGTTATGAAGTATGTTAGAATAAATGCATGAGTGTAAGATTAAGTTGATAAATTTTGAGTGCGCATGTGTGTTTGACTCCGACATATATAGTTTTCTGCTCTGATCGTTTTGTTCGACCGTACGCAGAAAAAGGGGGGTATTGTAAGAGGCGAATCCTTATGTAGCTCCCATTTATATATTTCACGCCGAATTTCGATGAGTCCAAGAGCTATAATCGATGTATCGGACTCAACGAGATGTTATATACGCGAACGCGCATGATCAAGCACTTAAAGTAGGTGTACTGCGTAATAAGCTCTGTGCGCTCACTCTCTTTCTCTCTGGGGACGTCGAGTGAGAAGGACGCTTCCACATTCAATAACGAAGACCTCACACTTTCATGGGACGAGGATTATTATACATATTTTCGTGGACCGGCTAGGCCAGCCAAATCACCCAATCTCCTACTGTCAACGAGGTCTGAGAATCTGCCAGCCCCAGAGTTTAAAGGAAAGAGCCATCAATCAATCGATAACGATCTCCTAATTAAAAGATAAGTAAAAGCGGTCGGCAAAATTAATTTTCATTGTATTCTGATTTGACGTAGGCAAGCGAGCCTTAAATAAGAATCGAAAGAACAATCGAATTTCGAGTGGATTACTATTGTGAAAACCTTCAAAACTATTTATATGTTTCTAATTTTAACTTGAAATATAGATGTAAATATAATAAAATAATATTAAATATTACATGTTGAATGCGAAGGTGTTGGTAAACGGTGTTTGGTACCACACGAGAAAATTTCAACGTTTCTCCCGTAACTACGCTCGTTGTATTTGCCCAGGAAACATTATTTAATCGTTTAAGTAATGAAAAACGCGTGAACTTTATCCAGGCAAAGTTTCGCTACAGGTCGGGAGTTGGGAGTTGAAGGGTGTAAAAGCAACATATTACAGATTTCTCAAATTACTCGAGGAAACTCTCGAGTCTACACCGGCGCGGCTGCTCAGCTTTTACTTCTATACTACTTCTGCTTCTGAGTCTCTACTACTAGACCGGAAGTTACGAGGAGACGAAGAAACTTTCGTACTCCCTTCGCGTTTGCACCTTAACCCTGAAATTTACGTCTGTATAGCCGAGTTTAAAGGTCTCTGGGTGGTTAAAGTTGGCGCTAGGGCCGAGCGGCTGTTCCTCGCTGTCGCAACTTCGCTTTCAAGGTGAACGAGATGAGTGTCGGATAGACAAGAGATTAGAGAACAAGACGAAGGAGGCGTAAAAATACAATTTGGTTCAGATAAAAAAATCATTAGAAGCACGAAGAGTTCGAATAATCTCGTCACTCACACGATAAAAGCGTTCAATGGTAATTATTTTAAACTTAATCCCAGAAATATTCTGTTAAAAAAAATGAAAAATAATACAATTGTTATTAATGCAGTAAATTGGGAAGATTTTCTTTAATATTTTAAATGTAATATGTTAAATTTATATTCTTATATGATATTATTGCAAAGCCATTGGTTACCCGATAAAATAACAAAAATCAATCAACATTATTAGATAATTTTATTCTTTCGTTTCCTCCCACAATAATAATAATAATAATAATAATAACAATTTATGCATCCGATAGATTTACGATGAAATTGCATACGAAGGATGATTGGGGGCCAACGTTTGGCAATTTCATAAAAAAAATATAAAAGCAGAATGTATATACAAGCCATATCGTGTGCCGACGATGAAGCCACCACCACGTTCTTGGAAGCAATTAAGGAACTTTTTGCGCTCAGATAATCCACAGTCTCTCGCGTGACTACCCGCGAACATCCTGTGTAGTGTACACGACGAGAATGCTTGCGGTCTATTATCACGTAAGGTGTAAAATGCGTATATAACGTATTCTACTACTGTGCCATGCTATCCAACACTACATCTATTACACATCAGTGTAATACGCAAGAACGTTAACCCTGAAATTTTCTTTCGCGTTATGGTATAACTGAACTGCTATATAAATATACGTAAGATCGCAAAACGCTTCTGTATCACGAACGACGAGTCTATTCCGCGAATCGACGATCGCATGCGATGCAATACAAGAAGAAGGAAAAAAAAAATAAATAAAATAAACCGATTTCGTCTCATCCTTCGTTCGAACGCGTGCGAAAACGCGCTTATGATGCATCCTGTTAGTTCCCGAAAACTTTGACTCGTCACATAAAAAGTTTCGACAGTCTCGACGTTGTAACAAAATTTCATAAGTCACGATATCGCCCGCAGCTTGTTTCTTACCAACTTCTCCCTTGATAGTCACGAAGAGCGAGGTTTCTGACGAAGAGAGTCCGGTGAGCCATGGTGAGATTGGCCTTTTAATCGCACGAGATCTTCCTCGATACTCGTGAATTTCGTTGAACGATTTCCAATCATTACGTTGGTCTCGTCTGGGTTGGCTTTTGTTTTCAGCTTAAAAAAAACGAAATGTTAAATTAACGCGTTTGTGTGAAAAAATAAATTACCGACATGAACTGTTTCAGTCGTTTATCATAAAAAATTTTAACAAAAAATCCGACATTTTAGAGTTAAGAAATACGTTGAACGGTGAACAAGTTAAATGTGATAAAAAGAAATCTTCTTTGTTAGTTACCATCAGATTTTTTAATATTAAATAATAACACGGAGATAGATAGTGAGTTGCAATAATTAACTTGAGGGTCAGAAAGCTGAAAAGTTGAGCGACGACGATGTTGATTGATCGAACGAATAAGCAGATCCACCCAACTATTATTCGTTTTCCGGTGCCAAAGTTGATTCTACCGAATCGCCATTTTTGCTCCGCCGATATTTATAAAACTGGGCGGACACACATTTCTAGAATTAATCGGAAAAGACAGTGTTCTCGCGTCAGTGAATATACAAACTTAATTATCGAATTGCTCATATACATATCTATGCATTAGCTGGACGTTCGCAGATTTGATAGTCAGAGAAGGGATCTAATTTGCATGGGGTTCGAGAGGCCTTGTTGAGGCGAAAGATCTATAATATCGTAGCCTTCCCCCCGACCCCGTAATTCAGCTTTGGCAATCCACCAACGTTGAGAACCGAGCCAAAGCGCTCACGGGCAGGAGGTAAGATCGTGGAAACGACATTCACCGCGTACCGTACCAAGGGTCGCTTCAACCAGCATGGGGCGAAGAACGCGCTACTGGCCAAGAGTAAGGGTAGCTCGGAGCACTTCGGCCCAGCGGAGATGAGCTACGGGCAGTTCTGACCCCCAGTCTCCCCCACGGAGCCCAGAAATTACCCCTTATCTTCGCACGGCAAGGCCGAGAGCACGCAGGCCGCGTTAGGGCATCCGAAGCACCACCGCCGAATCCTAATGCTCAATCTCAAGATAAACGCTCTCCGGGTTATTAGAGGCGAACCTAACTCCGTAGCTTCGGTATGCATATGCGAACCCTGGTGCCAGATTCGACGGTGAGAGATTCTCGCGCGTCGAAACGAAAGTTCTGCTAGCGATAACGGTAGAACCGAAAGAGGGGATGAATTTGAACTAACCAAATCTCTTAGTCCTCAATAATGAAAACAATTGATCGATGGAACGCTTTCTACTGGAATTTATTTTGGTGCCTGATAGAAATTTCTTCCAGATCATTGATTTTTATACGAAATTCTTTAACCGAAATGCAGTAAACAATATTGTAATTAAGAATGTTGACTTTAATACGAAAAAAGATGATCAACTGTGAGAACCAATAACGCGATTGTATCTGCCCCAAGAAATTTACTTAGTTGCATCAACCAACAAGTTGGGCAATCGATAACTAATCAGTTGGTTAGAACAACTACCTAGATGTTCAGCCCCCAAAAATTTGTTGGGACACAACAAATCATGTAATTGATTGTCACAACGAACCATTTTTTTCCGTGCGGATTATGGTGTAAATGCACCTTTTAAACATAAATGGTTACGTTTCAAAACCTTCGCTCCTAATACTTTAATTAAAATGTGACAAATAACAAAATGGTTACAAGTTATTTTTCGGTCCGCAGATTATTTAAAAATTTATTATCCTCTGGCTTGAGATGTACGGACAGACTTGGGAAAATAGCCAGCAAACAATGAGTGATTCAGTACAGCAGTCCCTCCGTTATCTTATGCAGTCACTCAAATGAAATAAAAATGAACCATCGATTATTTTACTGTACACTGTGTATATATTGTATAGGAAAATTTATATATTATGTTGTGCACCCGCTTTAAGAGCAGTCATAGTCCGCAGCTTATTTGCTAAACCACAAGTCGTTTAAAATTTTACGTTAAAAGTCTTGAGTAACCTCAAATACTCGTTCTACATGCTATTATTATAGTTACGCGTTCATCAACTTATGCTTCATGTTAGTATACTGTATTATTAGATATATTCACTAATGCACTTCACAAAATTGTAATGCATTACATGTAAATATCGAAGAATTAAATTCGGGACGCAAGAGCTACTCTTGTGTCAATCAGTACGCGTTTACTCCGCAAGATGGATCTCGGCTGTATGGTCTCCCACAAGCTACGCTTCCACTCCACCAGATGGATTGCGGCATCACTGACTCATAGCCCCCGCTTATATCCATTACTCCGCTTTGATCAACGAAGTCATATCTCGGAAAAGATCTACGAGAGAAACGTCGATCAGTGATGGACAATAGAATCCATTACAACCGAAGAATCTTTTCAATTATCCACGAAGAATATTAATGAAATTATAGGAAGCACAACCGCAATTATAATGTAACAACATTTTTTTTTTTGAGAATGGCGTGCGAACCAATCTTTATGAGAATGGCGCGCGTAACAATCGTGATGAGAATAGCGCGCGTAACAATAGTGATGAGAATGTTACAGATAACGATGGCGCCAATGTTAGATTTTCTTTATCAATATCAAAAGTACAATTCGTTATTACCGTTTGTAAGGTATCGCCAATGAATCAGAATCACCTGCTGAGCTGGTTTCATTAACGATTTATTATAATAAAAAAATGTAACTGAAGTACATGCATTGAAGATATTTTTAAAAGTTGATAACGTATGACTTGTCAGGATTAAAAGGGATGGATAACATTGCAGAGTTGTAAGACGAGATGTATTGCATCGCTAAAGAACTTGTATAAAACGATATCCATTGAGCTCCAACCCACTCGGTAATTATTAACAAAATATCATTTTCACATTATGAAATCAAGTTATAGTTCCGAAGCCGTATAATTTTCCAGTGAATAAAATTCGAATAATAACTGAATTTATATTTCAGCCGAGATTTCGTCGAGTATCAAGAAGAAGCGAAAAATGGAAGAAAAAAAAATCAGAAGAGGCAAAAGAAGATAAAAAAGGGGGAAGAGCCGTGGACACTGGTGAGGCTCAAGGGAAAGATACGCCGTTTTTTTTTTTTCATCCTTCTCCCTCATCACTCGCCCCGCCGTATAGATAATCGAACCCATATAGTTCGTCGTCGCCGTCGTCGTCGTCGTCGTTGTCGTCTTCCTCGTGGTCCTCATTCTCATCTTTCGCGTATAGCGTCGTTGTCCGGGGGTAGATATATCGGTGGGATGCAGGGTTTGAGGCACGGGCTCTCGAGACGCTTGACCAGGCTCTCGTGAATCGCAAATCGATCGAGACCCCCCGGTGAAATCCCCATGCCTCAGCAGCAGCAGCAGCAGCAGCAGCAGCAGCAGTACCGTCCGGACCAAAGGCAAGACGAAGCAAGGGCGACGAAAGAGCGGTGTGATGGGCGGGGAGAGCACGAAACGTCGGAGCTACGTTCTCTCTGGTTCGGAACGCGCGCGGTAGTGACGCGAAGATTAAACCGCGCGTGCACGTACATATACACGCGGATAGAACGCGAACGCGACTGAGCCTTAGATACGTGCGCGCGCGGTCCAGAGACCTCTCTTCGCCATCCGGGCTACACACGTAACACACATGCATATACTATACGTGCGGGGGCGAGTAAGAGGAGTTTCCCTCCCGTCACGTACATATACGCTCGAGGCCGAGGCGCACATGCCGACGCGCGTAGAATGTAATTAAGATAAATTAGCGTTAAGGGGAATTGGGCTAAAGCTCGGTAGCGTTCGTTCGCGTACAACGTTGAGGCCAGCGGGAGGTGGGGCGAGAGAGAGAGAGAAAGGGTGAAGAGAGAGGGGTCGAAGAAGTGGGCAGGGAGGTTGAGAGGTGAAAGATAGAAATAGGGAGAGAGTTGGACGCGGGACGTTAATGTAAGGGAGCACGTATTTCGAGAAGCTGAAATGGAAGGACCGGTGTGTGCGAACGTGAAGACCACGGGTTAGCTGGAACACTCGAAAGTGAGGAAGATGGAGAAGGAGAAACAAAGGGGATGAAATCTCCACGACGTATAGAGAAAGGCAGTCGTACAGTCGCATATACGTATACCAGTTTTGTATATACATACAGCTAATGTGTGCAACGCAGAAAAGGGAAGGTCGGCGCGAGTAAGTTTCGATGTTTCGACAAACGCGACGAGAGTTACCATCCGAGGCTGGTGCGGGTAGGCCAGGAGTGTCGAACAACCGCAAGTCCGAAGGCAACGCACAGCAGAGAATATCGTTAAAGATCGCGGACTTGTGCACTTGGTTGCCTTCGCACTGCATTGGATAATGATTCGTACACGTACACCGACGCTACACTCTAGTTGCTACGGTCCTCGTGAATATTTATGCTGTATTCGTGTACATTGAAATTAGGTTTCAGAACGGTTGGTTGACCTTAAGGAGACCGAGTCACCTGAAAATCATAGAAATATGTTGCAATTGCACATATGAAATAAACGAATGTATCAACTTGATACTTGATAACAAATACCATACGATTAACATAGAAAAAATACCTTTTCATGAGTAAAATATTTTCTTTTAACCCAGTTCATCGGTACAACATTTTTTTTTCAGTTCTACGTTGTCGTAAAGTTGAAATCATTACGGTGGAATAAATTGGCTTCGCAAGGTTCCTCATTCTATTTGTAAAAAGATTCTGTGAGCTCCGAGTATAAGAATTTTCATTTGAACCTCTTATACGCTAAAGTTACGGAAGTCATTTGATAACTTATTACTTCTTAATGAAAAATTTACTACATGTATGTGTATATTTACTACGCAAGAGTTTTAAATGAAAATTCCTATACGCCCACCGAACAAACGTTTTTTACAAGGAGAATTAAAGACCTTGCGAAGCCAATTTGATCCATTAGTGCAACCTTAACCTCACGACAAGGTAAAAATTGAAAAAACAAATATTTGCATCGATGGAATGGACTACAAAAAAAATATTTTCATTGACGAAAAATGTTTATTTTAATGTTGATGAATAAAAAAATCACCTAATCAGGAGCTCGAAAATTAAAGAATTTAATAATTATAGTTATTTATCAATAGCCCAGTTCGTTGATCTAATTTTTTAATATTGTCTTACATTTTGTAATTAAAATAAAAAATTTTATACGATATCTGTCGTTCGATTTAAAATGTTGATATATCATAATTATTATTACAATTTTCCGTAGCTATATATCCATGTACGTATCTGTCGTGTACAACGTACATTCATCGCTCATATATATTACGCACATACAGGTGATTAGATTATTAGGTACACCGACTCAGAGTACACGAGATGTACGTATACGTATAGATATGTCTGCGTTGTCGAGTAACGATATCTTCGCGGCACGGCGCGTCCAGGCGAGCATGTGCGAGAGACTCGGACTTCGGCGAGGGCGAAGCCAAACAATGCCTCGAGGAAGCTGCCGTTGATGGACGCTTCCGATAGGTGAGCTTCAGCCATATCCCGGCTGAATGTGTTCCTTCTCATCCCGGCATCGCTGTGTCTGAAACGTCCGCCCCCCCCCCCTCGTCGGTCACAATCTTCAACTCCCGATCGTTTCATCTCACTCACTCTTCAAGCCATTATATTATTTAATTAATCAAGTTCGCGAGAACCCAACCGACCGACGGAATTAATAATCTTATGTAGTAGATATATTGTTGGAGTTGTGGGGTGCGAGATCCGCTTCTCGACCGATCTCTAATTCAACGAGGAAACTAAAGATTTATTTCTAAGCCTAAACGGCCAAATCTCATCGATACAATATTTTTTCGTCTGATGTTATACGCGATTATTTAAGATACTTGAGAATCGTCATTTTTTCGTCAAAGTTAGCGATTAAGATCGTGAAAGCGTTTTGAAATGTGGTACTACAATTTTTTATATACTTAACTTTAAGTTATTACAGAGATGTAATCGAAATTTCAAGTACGGTCGCGGGTTATGGGAAACAGCAATAAAATGTCTAAAATCGACATTTTAGTATGGGGTCTTATGACAGAAGGATCGAATCGCGACTTCGGGTCCATTATTTGTATACTACGAAACGAGATTGATAAAATAGAAAATGCATCACGCGTTCGCTAGATATTACGGATATTTGTTGTTAAAAAAAAGAGGGTCGTGGAACATTTTAAGGAGTTACTTGACGTTAATAAACATGGGAATAGATCAGATTTGACGTACACGTTACGGTATAAAAATGGCGCGGAAGTTTGGCAACAGCGCGTTTAAGCTGGCGCCTGGCTGAACCATGCCATACGTATGTTATCATGCCAATGAATTATGCGTAAGCACATAAACTATCAGAGAAAAATATATATCTTCGCTAAAAACGCCTAACACCCTTTCTTTTGGGATTGAGAGTCAATGATTGAAACGATAAATTTTCTACGCGTGGCAGATATTCGGGTCGCAAAATTCTAATTAAACGATACACTTAATGTACTTTTCAAACATATACTGGCTTTCCATCTTGAGACTTAATATTGTCATTCTCCTTAGTGACAGCTTCCGTATGCATACTTTTTTTCTCGGATAAAACATAAACATAACCTCACATATCGGTATGTTTATCGTTGACAAACGAGTAGCTTCGAAACGCCGCGCCAACAATCGAGCAATCGCATTTCGCGGATCTCGCAGCCGTATATCGTATACCGACGACGCGAGTTACGACGTTGTCACGTTGCTGACTAGTTTGTCGATCTAATGATAATCGTAACTTGAATAGAGTCTAATCAACATTAATAATTATAAATTGTTCGACAATTCGGCAACACCACAAAATTACGCTACATCGAAAACTTCCAATTATTCGTGCTTATTATCATAACATTCGCCATACACTTGTTATTGAATAATATAGTCTCTAGGGTTCATAAATTCAGATTACAAGCAGAACTACCTTAATACGGCAATTTACTCCAAAAACTTTTCACACGAGAGATATTGTCCTTACTGAAAAAAATGCCAATGGCGTGTTGTACAAATGTTCTGAAATTGAGGATATACATCAAGCAAATAGTTTCGTGCCGATCGGTAATCGGAAGGTTCGGCCTGCACGAAAATCTATGAAATATATACAAAAGGCATAAAACATATGTTACATATATTTTCCATTTATGTATATTTATATATATTTCAGATATATTATAAAATAAAATAAGTATTCAAAATATATCATTTTTGGATTCGTTTTTTATATATGGTAATCAATTTTTGGATAATTTTGTTGTTTGCTATTATTCGTATTAATTTAATTAAATATCTTATACCTTTTTCTTTTGAGGGAGATAAAAGAAACGTGTCCATGAAAAGTGGATGTTGTATTAAACGCAGTCATTGAGAGCTGCATACATCGTTTTACTTACTATCCCCATCTCTACTTAATAACTTATTATTATTGTTCTATATGAGTGTACGCACAATGGAATGAGTACGATGATGATCGATCGCTCAATTTTAATGATTTGTAAGAAAGTAAAAAGTCTTCGAACCAAAATAATGTTTTTTTTTTTACTAATTTTAACTGAAATTTTTTAAAAATATTTCAGGTAGAGTATCAAAGGAAGTTGTGTAATTGTACTGCAATGCCAAACTAACTTTTGTTAGTAGAATATTCATGCCAACTTTGATCATGATCCGCATGATCATTCCAAAGTTACTGTGTTTTCGGATTGTACAGACAGACAATCGGACTGTGACAGAAATGAAGGAATGCTTTTTTTTCTTGCTATTAAGATACTCAAAATATGTATGTACGTTATAAACTGAGAGTCAAATGTTTTATCGAGTAATTACAATCACATCTCTCCCTACATACTTGATATATGAAGAGAAAGTACAGACTATGGGAATTTTCAAAATGGTATTTGATGCTAAATAGTTATTAGTATTTAGTAAGAGTGCTAATAGTTAGTAGTAGTAAGTATTGACTACAGATACTATTTTGACGATCCCTATTGTTGTTTTTCTATTTGTGAGGCTAAACTCGGCGCAAGTTAACGTATTCCTTCTCAGACAATCAGACAGAGAGAGATGATTGAATATTGTTTTTCATACTCTTAAGATACTCAAAACATGTGTATACCGAGAGTTCAATGTCTTATCGAATAACTACAACCATTTATCTCCTGACATACTCGATATATGAAGAGAAAGTACAAACAATTGGAATTTTCAAAATAGTATTTGACGTCAAATAGTTATTAGTATTTAGTAAGAGTGCTAATAGTTACTAGTAGTAAGTATCGATTACAGATACTAACACTCGGCGCAAGTTAACGTGTTCCTTCTCAGACAGAGAGAAATGATTGAATACTGTTTTTCGTACTCTTAAGATACTCAAAACATGTGTGTACGCTATATACCGAGAGTCCAATGTTTTATCGAATAATTTTTATCGAGAAAGTATAAACTATTGGAATAGTCAAAATAGTATTTGATGCCAATTATTTATTATTAGTTTGTAAAAGTGCTAACTAACAGTTACCACTGGTAATTATTGATCCCAGATACAATTTTGACGGTCTCTATTTTTGTTTTTCTATTCGTGAAGTTAAATTCGGCGCAAGTGATTGATATCGGTATTTTTAAAAGAGCAGTCTTGGATATTTAATGACTCGAAATATCTTTCATGTTGCTACCTCACTTGGAATAATTCGAAACTTGCGTCATAATTGCTTGAGAAATAAATGATATTGTACGCTTTCGTGTCCGTTCTCTTCCATGTAATTACTGGCAATGAATTTAATCGATTAATCAATGATGTACTTACTTATTAAATATAAATTATACATTTTTTCATCCACGACTACCGTAAATTACTTCAATATGCAAAAAAATCGATTAATTATGTATTTATTATTCCTAATAATTACTATCAAGACATAAAAATGTAGTATACGGTATTAACATTAGTGTATTACCACCAAAAAGATGAAAATTCATATTTTTATTAATACCGACTAAGCTTGTTGCTATTCACAATGATTGAGGTTAAATATTTTGCAAAGCACATATTTTTAAGATTTTTTTCCCGTTCGTATACATGAAAACGACTGAGAAGCTTGTTTTTTCCCCACTTAAGGTCAATGTTACTCTTCAAATGCAATACGACGCGTATTAACGTCATTCAATGAGGTTTAAATTAAACATACATTGCTTTTTTATATTAAATGAATACTGGTGGCGAGACAAAGAATTTATAAATTTTTTAATACAAAAACGACCCTCAACAAATATTATTAACTTATGAAAATACTTTTTTTCTTATTTCATAATATTATCTCACGTTTAAGTAAATTGGTTTAACAATAATTTAAAGTGGCTTTTCAGTACGGCGTGAAATTGTAATTGTAATAGTTGTGGACCAACCACAACTGCTGCGCCTCGACGGAAATGGACTAGCTGAGTGCTCGTTAAAGACGACAGCGGGTCATCTCTTATCTCGTCCTTCATTTGGAAAACGAAAGGCCATCCTTCACGTATATTCGTGGGAAACTATTTTTACCTGAACGTCATGAACCCTCTCGCCACGTCGCTTTTATTCTTGGCAGCTGCTGCTGGCAAACTGAAATTTGAATACATAGACCGAGAACTTAGGCGAAAGATTAGATATTGCGAATGGATGTGATCTATCTACGAATGAACTTTAAACAGCAACAGATAATAATGTGTTATTGACTGCATCCTCTTTGAATCGGCCTCTCATTTTTTTTTGTGAAAAGTACCAAAATTTATAGATTTAAGAGAAAGTATGGCTTATGTAACAAGGATCTAAGGAAGACCTTGCACGTTGCTACTTAATTCCCATCATAATAACGAGAAATGGCGAGCGGCTCTTAAGTTGTAAATCATTCAGTTTTTTTATCCCCATGGCACACAGCTACATCCACGCGCACACCGACGTATAACTAATTTAAAAACATTTTTCCTATCGTTTTCAGTTACTTTGAGATCGAGGTCCTTGATACTTGAGTATCGAGAATTATTTTTTGTTTCATAAAAAGGAAATAAAAAAGTTATTAATGACGAGAGATCTTAATTAAGATTAGTTATATATTCATCGTAGTCGTTTATATTGAACGCATCGATGAATTTTTCTGAATGAAACAACCTTTCGTGTTACGACCTACCCCACGTGCACCGAATCGACAGCGGGAGTCGACCCTATAACAGACTGGGAAAAATACCGAAACATACCGAGACGACTCCCACCCTTCGCAAAAACCTACTACCCTTGTCTGTCAAGCTTGTACGAACATTACGGGGTCATTGACATCACATTATATCTACCGTATCCCCGGGAAAAAAAAAACATTAACGTAATCAAAGAGATACGACGGAAATTATTTCGGAGTACAAATAAATCAATTCGTGAGTATAACATATTATTCACGAGCATTTTTTGATAAACATCCTCTTTCTTCTCTTTTACAATTGATTATACTATTTCAACTTTATCGTACGTCATTCTGTTACTCGAATAAATTGTGTTTTGCTGACAATTATTTATTTATTTACTTGAATTATTTATTATTACTGCAGCGACTTTATTTACTGCAGAAACAAACTACGCCTATCGATGGAGCAAGCGAATAAATTATCGAAAAAAAGTAATATTATAACAAACTGTTTTGTTACAGTAACCAAATTATTTGCTTTCCAAGCAAATGTTTAGTTTTTATTTTGAAAATAAAAAAATAGTAATTCAACGTCACCAAGTGTCCTGTACTATTATATGAGAATATAGTCATATTTTGTAAGCTATAGTTATACGATTAATAGTCGTTAATAATTCTTGCATAAATGGCAAAAGAAAAAAAAAAGTTCCGACAACAAAGCTTCTACAGATATTTTTTTTACATTGCAAAAAATGTATCCAATAGACGTTTCGTTGCTGGCCATCATTATCGAAGATCTCTCAGAAGTGCAAGCCACACCTGCGAAAAAATAGCTCGATCATTCGGTGTGCATTGTCGGCGAGACCCGGCGTTTTGCCGCCACGACGGAGAAGACGATATTTTCGCATAGACTCGATTCGATCGCGTTCCATTACCGCTGGGCGTCATGCCGAAGGCCAAAATGCGCCGATCACGCACACAGCGATGCTCTATCTATCGTGGTAGTGAGACAAGGGGAAGAGAGAAAAAGAGAAAGAAAGAGAGAGAGAGAGAGAGAGAGAGAGAGAGAGAGAGAGAGAAAAAAAGAGAGTAGCAGTCTATTCGTTGTGCGTAAAGGAAGAAAATAGAAGCGCCGGAAGACGATAGATAAAGAAGCGAAACTACACAGAACAGCGCGCGGTAAGAGGGCGAAAGAGAAGGAAAGAAAACGAGTAAAAAAGAAAAAAACATCATTGCGATAAATCATCTCGGCGACAGGCATTAAGAGACACGTTGCTGCGCCGGGAGTTCGTCCTTCTTCTATCCTGTGTGCACGTCCCGAGATTTTCTCACACTCGCGCTCGATCCACGAAGGGGGGTCTCACTGTATTTCGAAGGTCCCACTCGATCCGTCGGGCCCAATCGCGCAGCAGCACACTCCGGATGTCTAGCTCTTTGCGCGATAGAACTGCAAACTGCACCGCTCGGTATAAATGATCGATGACTGTCAGAATTGCCACTGATTGTCGTGCGTGTAAAGTAGTACTATATATTATCGTCTGTAGGGAGTGCCTACATCGATATAGATATACTCGTATTGCTGGAGAAACATTCGCTAGCCTCGTGTAATTATATTCGCGGTAACGTGAGTCACAAAAAATAAATGTCTCTCTATAATTTTGATGGACTTGAGCGAACGTTTTGGCTCCGACTAGTCGTAAACTTCTCACGCGATATTGGCCAATATGCTTTCTATAAGTTGAAAGTACCAATGGCCACACACCTAACGACACAGATCTGATTCTCATAACGTAAATACCGATCCTTGGTACAAATTACATCGATCAACTTATGTAATAGTATTTCTAGTTTCTAAAACGCACACACATACAAAACATCTTCATTATTATATTCAATTATTTATTATTTATACCGCGAAAATTATCGAAAAATCGAATGTGCCTGTGCACGTACATCCATTAATCATTACATCTCACTGCTTGAAGACCGGAAGACCCACGTCCGTACCAGAGTTCGAACAGCCACTCGATACTGGTACGGTATTTGACTCTGCCAATAACAGAATACGAATATTATATTGTTAAATTTAATTTTATGGGAAATTAAACGGTTGCATGGAATTCCGTAATTCTTCTTGAAGAAAATAAGCTATAAATTATCTCGAAAATATTCAAAAGCGTTAACGATGAGTACTAAAATTCTTTCGTCATTTCTTAGGATATTCAATAAGAATCACGTTGAAACTACCTATGTGTCATGCGGGTTTGAATAAACGTCCACAAAATTAAATTATAATTTATGCAGGATGGAAATCGACATTTTTCCTATACATCAATAATATATTATCGATGCTCTTGCGATTATTACATTTACAAAGTTATTCATGAAATGATTAATAAATTGAAATATTCTATTTATCGGAGATAAGCGGCCACTGGTACACTTACCTCACTGATCATCGATATACTTGTTTTTTCGGTTTTAGCGGAAGGTAACTGCCAACGTAAGTTATGTTGTACGGAGAATGTATCATAAAATCACTTCTTTAAGTAAATTAATAAATATTTGATAATATCAGTTTTTAAAACTGTATCAACACATAGTTTCAAATATTTCGTAATTGAAATGTATGCGGCTACAATTCGAAGCGTAGCCGCACCATTTCAATTTAAATAATCATTAATGGCCGCCAACACCACACACGTTCATTTATTATCTTATCAAGCTATCTCGATGAGTCATGAAGTAAGTTTCAAAGCGACTTATAATAAAAAAAGTGTATCCCTTCGAAAATAAAAATGTACAATAAAATTAAATCGACTTGAGCTATAAAAAAATTTCACATATCGGACTTTGCACCAAAAAATGTTTGCAAATTTCTGCCAAGAAACGGTAAAAAAATGTTTTTCATTGTTGTACGTCAATTTTAGGAGAAAAATTATCACCGCGAAAATTTTTTTATTTCCCGCATAAAAATAAACTCTGGAGAACGTACGAAAAAAAAAAAAGAAAAACCCACGATGAAATCACAAGCGGAGCATTACACGAGACCCTGAGGCTTCTTAGCTGGTAAAAGCATGGTAAATAAATAATTTACCCCCTGTGGAAACCCTCGCTGTACAATATTCGCATATAATTAACACGACTGCGCTTAACGCCGCTATGTTATTATCCGAGAAAAGGAAATATTGAATGTTTTTTCCACGAAATTGGCCAATCGGTACTGTCAAACCGAGGTACGGAACAAAGTACTACAGTATTATTATATTGAATCTGCAGTTCTTACAATTGTATACGATAATACCGTGTCGCAAATTAATCTGTAAATCATGGTAATAAAGTAATCGTCCAGGAACGGTAATAGCAACTCTCTTGAAAGATATAGTCATTGGAGTGCAACAAGGAGCGTAGGGGGTTGCACCTATAATACCGTATAGCCGCTTCGTCTACCTGAAACTTCCACCATCGTGCTTACACAATGGTAAGGGGGGAAGGTACGCAGGCAAAGAGTGTTCTGTGTAACGGAGCGCGTATACGATGCACTGGCTCGGGTGCTTTGGGCTTTCCTGTATCCACGGGGTACCTACAATGTGCTGGAAACACCCGGTATTCGCATTGTTCGAGAAACAATGAAGCGGGAACGTCCCCTGGTCCCTTGGTCGCACCGACGGAGTTGTCCACCCCGGCTGAAGCAAGTGTACTCTTGTTTCTTATCGTTCTGACACTCTTGCAAATTATGATTGCCCCAATTTCCTTTCACTCGACCCTTGCATATTCCGACTAGATATTTCGCTATCCTTTATACGACTGACGCGAATGAAAGTATTCGATGAGTGGTGAATAACAAAAGTTTTATTTTATCGTAGGTACTTCAATTGTTGTTTTCATAGATATAAACGCGGTCAATGTCAGCGTTGATCGATCGAGCAATTAATATTTTCGGTTGATTTTACGTCAATAGTACACGTACACCGATTGGCAAACATCGCAGACATGACAGCCAATCTCGATTATCTATAATACTATTAATAATAATATTATTATTATTAGCAAATGCTCCTTATCTTTTACAAATATGTGTACACGATCGAGTCTGAGTATTACAGTAAATAATAAAATATCATGAGGTACCTCCGTGACACCAGACTACGACGATAGATAGAAGAATTGAGTCTAGACATAACTTTTCGTACTCAACCGCGGCATGTCTACGCAATGGCTTAGAATTTGTATTATCTCAATTACTCTTCCTTGAGCAACCAGTTTTTTTTTTGTAATGTACCTGGCCTATCTCTCTTGGGTTATCGTATGGTTCTATGGAGCATGGTACGGGGCGCTCTCTCCCACGTTACAACCTCATGAAACGAGCCTTATCGGAGATGGATGAAAATTTTAATTATTCGTTTGTCGTTCGGTCTTTTTTCTCTACTTTTTTCTTATTTTTACAATTCTTCTTGCTCTCCTTCGTCACAATTAATTTATATTATGGTATTAATGTTGATACATCGTCAACGACTGGATCATCTTTGTCGAAAATCTGTTCGTCGATTGGTCATAACATTGTCGATGCCGGATGAAGTATCACCGTGAAATATACCACGAGCCTTAAACTGGTCCTCAACGTTACTGCCTGGGGTTACGATATTTCTGTATTTACCAATAGTAGATGTATATAATACGTCGATGATATTTCTTCGTTTTCGAAGATAAAAATCTCTCACGTGAGACCGAGACCGAAAATTATAGGTTTTCGCGATTTGAATTATTTCTTTCTGGGACGCGGCGATGCCGCGCGCTCGTTCACGAATAGAGAAAATATGTGGGTTTAGGTCTGTGCGCGTGTGTATGTGTGAGGGAACGCACGGTGTGTACCGTGTATAGCGCTGTAGCGGCTGCGATTGGAACGAGCGAGACGGAATGAGAAGGTGGCGAGGGAGTTCTTCGGGCTCTGAACAAGTAAGACGAAAAGATAGAAAGCTGCGCTGACTTTCCAAGTGAGCATGACAAAGATGGAACTTATTTCGTCCCGCGGCTCTTATGCACAATCCCCACTGCCCCTTTAACTCAATTCTTCTTTTTTCTTTTCTCTCGCTCCTTCATTCCCCGTTCTTTCGTCTACATTTATTTGTTCTTTCAAGTAATCAAGCAAGGGAACGCGGGGAGGTCCCGCGATGAGCAAGAGGCTGTGGCGGCGGCAGCGAGACGCTCAGGAAAAGAAGCACTTGGTTCATCTCTTGGTGAGTTCTCCGGTTCTCGGACGCCGAGAACCTAGCATGAGACGCGATACCGATTAATCCGCGCTCACAGCAGCGCTCGTGAAAACGTGCTCCTGCCAGGAGCGAACTTTAATTGTGTACGAGGAGTCACGAACAAAAGGAACTCCCTCGCTAGCCATCGTTTCTCTCCTCTCAAGGTTAAGGCAAATCGAGCTTGCTCTCTCAGTGACGTCAGGATGCAGTTAGACTAGTTTTAGTTGTAGTTCAGTGTGGACCACAGCCTCGAAGACTCGTGGCTCCGATTTTATCGTCATTCGTATCGCGACTCGTGTCTAAAGGACAAAGGATACGATATCGTACAAAATTAATGATTATGTTTGTACATAACGACATTACGAATTCACGTGCAATAACTTTGAAAGGGAAACGTCAAAGAAGCTTCTCTGATTGCGTTAGGAAGTGTGCGAGAGACGTGCGTTCACCGCGTGATTATTAGAAACAGATAAATACCTAAAGTCATTAGTTTCTCCGATGAATTTCAAAGCCTAATCCGTAAATCATTTTCAAATATAGACAAAATCTGTATTAAAAAGTATCTCTTGCGATTTCTAAGTTTTTCATTCTGATCGAACAAAAACTGTCAGAGATCATCGGTTCGATCTATTTTCTTAAGCCATTTTCAACTGCGTAACCTTGTACTCACGAAAATTGAAAATTTTTTAACATACAGCACATTTTTTTGTCTACAAAGCTGCTGGGTTTAAACGCGATCGAACAGAAACTAGTTTTCGTTCAAATATTCTTAACGGGATCGTATATCCTGTTACATAATAAAAAAAAAGTTTCTAATGTCACACATTATTCCTGAAGAGCCTATGTTAAAATAGAGAAAAATCTTTACTACTCGGATTATACTAACGAGACTCATAGAAAAATCTATTTCGACTGTTGAAGAATGTCGTTGCGTACATTGTCCAGCAAAATAATTACCATATAAAAAAAAAGTAATTGTAAACCGCTTCGTAGCTGTATTTCGAGATCACTGTATTTGACGAGGCAGCTATACAGAAGCATATAACCATGACTTCTTGGCTACTGTAGTGGTATACATAAGTCGTTAGCCTTTCGCGCGTAACGCGGAAACTAAAACCCGTAGTTCTCGAGGTGGATAGCGGCTGGTAAACCTGGCAATCATACAGTGGTCCAATTACCATAAGAAGGGCTCTAATTTTACACAATGCTCGGACGTTTAGCACCCTTTCCACCTTCATCTTCTTCTTGTTACTTTGCCTCTTTCTCTTCAGCTTCTTTTTCGTTTGTTTCGTTTCTACGTATGGCTATATATATGCTCGAACAAAATTTCTTCCACGCGAAAGACCTACGGGGACCGGAAGCCGATCAACTTACAAAATTTCTCAATAAATCTTCAATCGGATCTACTCGTCTTTCACTCAACTTGCAACTGCCACTGGACAACTTCTCAACGTGAATGAAAATTTGATATGATGGCTCTTGATACGAAAACGCGTTTTACTCAGTCGCTGTTGTCGTCGTCTCTACATTAATTCTCATACCGTGTGTACGGTTCGTTTGCGAGGTCGAGATGCGGACCTTGAACGCTATATACCTTTACGTGAAACCCCTTCCTCAAAGAAACCAGAGCTTATTGAGGACCTGCCTCTTTCTTTTGTACACACATCAGATATATTATACGACGTTACCACGTGTGGTTTGGTACGATGTACACGTGGCTACGAGACCGCGTTAATTTTACCGAATGTAAAACGAGTTCCTGAAAAATTTGTATAGCACTATATAGCACTTAACTGAACAATCAATAATCAGTAGCTACTCGTTTTTTTTATACGTATAAATATCAATATAAATATATCAACGTAAATACATATAAATACCAATATACCAATATAAAACAACGGCGTACGCCGTTATTTTCGTTGGCTTTGCAATGAATGAAGAGAAGATGAAGCATGATATAAATTATAATGTGCAAGGGATTACGCAAGAAAAAGAATTGAAATACGACAACCGCCGAAGCAGTAAAAGTCACGTTCCGGACGATGAATGATTAAAATTTGAATTCATTTTCCACGTAGACTGACTCCTCAGACACCCTTTGGCATTGCGTATCTCTGGTGAGTACCGCATCTAACCGTAGAACAGGCCCTCTCTCTGCTTCACGAAACCTTGGTTCAACATCTAATTCTACCGGTGCTTCGTGAAGGCTTTACCCTCTCACAGGCGCATTCTTACTCCACCGTTCCTTATAACTAATCTCCACGGCCCAGCGAGGTTCACTTCGTTATAATTTTTTTTCTAATGATATACTCCTGACTCTCTCATTCTCAGCTGTTACCGACCAAATATTTTTATTGTTACTTAGCTACAGTCGAAAACCTCGGCAGACTTTCTGCGTAATACTTTCATTCAATCGTTATTTTTATTTTAATTCATATTCACGACACAAGCTACATCTATCTTGTAAGTATTAGAAAGATTTGATTATGATGTACTACTGGATTTTCCATCGAACGACAAAGGTTATTGTAATATTATCATGTTAAACCTGATGATGATGATGATAATGTTTTTTTAACTATTAATTACGAAAATTCGAAAGAAAAAAAAATTCACAATTGTAGAAATTATTTTTGGGATTCGAAGTTTAAATTAAATATTCAATAATTGATTCTTAGAATCGTAAAATTGAAAATGAAAACTCGTAAGTCGTAAAACTCGTTATTGACGAGTTTGTATAAATCCAACAATCGCGGATGTACAATGCAGAGAGTAGCGGTCGAACAGTGGAATGTAATTAGCAAGCGAATAGGACGTGTCGTAATGTCCGACAACGGAAACTTTTCTCCGAGTGACCGCGTCGTGGGATTTCTACCGCAGTGTGTCGAGGGTACGAGAGAGGCAAAAGAAGCGTAGAGGTCGACTCTAGATTTTCTTAATAAAATGGGGCGCAAATGCCACGCCAGCGAATATCCGGCTGATAGTGGCTTGGTCAGCTCAATGCGTCCACCTCGAAAATGCTTGTGGAGCGGGGTTGCTAGGAGAAATCTAGAATGAGACGAAGGAAGGGAGGGTGCGTTGCTTAGGTTGATTCAATCTGTGGTGAGAACCTCGATCGAGGCCAACCTGTCTAACACTACCCATGCTGATACAGAATTCAAGAAATATGAAATGTACATTTCGCTAATATATTTGATAAATAACTTGACAATTATAATTATGTTGTAGAGACAAATAATAAAATACAAAAGAACTCCAATGACTCGGTAAAGTAAAGTAAAAAGAATATTTATTAATAAATAAACCTGAGGAGCATACTTACTTACTTAGTTACTTACTTATATTTATTGAACTGGCTTCAAGAATCAATTTGAAAAAGTACCGGGTGACCTCCTCTCGTCAGGAGAATCTCGAGAAAATATAATTAAATCGATGTGGACGGACGCTCGTCCGTGAGCTGGATTCAAGAGAAGGAACTACACCGTATAAGAGGAGGGTTCCGTGATTCTCTAGCTCATGGCATATACATGTAGTCCTGTAACATAGAGCGAACTGGAGGATGAGAACGAGCGGATGCCCGTCTCTTGGATTCCGCACAAGAGTAGGAGGGTTTCCAACCCCCGGCGTTGCCAAGTTAGCGTTATCCAAATCCGACACTTAGGCCAGCGGCGAGGGGTCGCGATAACGTTAGTACGGAAATTAATGTGCCCCCCGGTTATATATACCAGCGTATACTATACAGTGAACTATAGATATATCCCAACGTTCCCTTTGCTTTTTCGTGAATTGCTGCTGGTCATCTCGAACTTTACTCCGGGCATCCCATCGCCACCAAAGATATTTGGCTGGTTATCGATGCGTTGCAGCAGCGCCTGGAGGTTGTAAAAAAGTCCCCGTCATCTTATCCCGGACTATTCGAGACGTATAAAAATAAACTTCATTCGAAACGTACGATCGAGAGAGCTCGATAATGATTTGCTGTCACATTTTTTTTTTTTTTTTCTTAGAATGCATATTATGCTGACTACGGGTTATTAAGGAATATTAAGGATACTTAACATCGATTGACTAGACGTTTCATCATGTGCTAAGATAGGTTGAGAATTTTCAAATTGACCGGACCTACAAAAAAAAAAGAATCTAGTATTATGTTTAGATATAAACTGAGAAAAGAGTTTATTCACGATAACTAAATATATTTAGTTGTCCTGTTCCCTTAAATATTTCTTAAGTATTACAATATTTATTAACACTTGATAAATATTTGTATTCTCATAATAAAATCTTATACCGAAGGCACTTTCGAACGATTTATTTGAGCAATTTCATTCTTGTAACTCATTCGATATTTTTTATCAATAAATAAGAATGATTTGCGGCAACAAGATTAAATACAGTTGAAACGACTTTAGATTTGTGAACAATTATGTAATATACATTTGATACAACAATCGTCTCGGCAAAGCAAATAGATATTTGTTAATAATTAACAAATTTTCAATTGGCGCTAATACAGATTTGTTAATAGTCATCGAATCACCGTTCGAGGACCAAACGTCTCGACTACCGATTGGTCCATAGTTAACAGATTTGTTAATACTTACCAAATCTACATTTGAAACAAGCACGGTCCATTTGGCATGATTATTATCTTTATTGTCGATCGTCGTTCATCAGCGTATAAGTTCGGTATTCCGCGGCCTCCGCCATCATGCCACACTTGTAGCTTTGCAACGCGAGTGAGTGGACAGTAGGTTAATGTTGCATAACAAATGAGAATTAATAAGAGTCATCGGGACAACCATAACGATCTCATTGTTTCGTGGGTCCTGCATTTAGAGTCGGGGCAACCCTTTGAATGTAAGCGTAGAAAATATTAATTAATACAAGTATTTGTAATAGTTCTGTTCAACATCTATTCAACGGAATTGATCTGACGGCAGAATTATATGTACAATTCACTCGGTATATGATTTGTTCTCTTCAAATTATTACAATAGTGACTATGAATGAGCATTTTTTTTTTATTAATATAAATGCTATGTTGAAACAACATGATGTTCATCTGATCCTAATATAGAAACATTTCATTAAAATATATATTTATTAACTGTTCGATCAGTAACGATTTGTTCACTGTAACAGAATATTGATTTAGCCATATCTAACTTTACCATTTGTCAACAGTTGGCAAATCCTGGTCCCGGAAAATAAACTCTTTTCTCAGTGCAATCGAACTTTTTTTTACTTCAAATACAAATATTGATCTCTTTAAGTAATTATTTTCAATGTATAGGCTACGAGTGAACTAATTTTTATTTGATGTAACGAATATTTGATACAACGACAATATTTCCAAGAGAGAATACTGAAACTGTTATTGCGTACAAGACTGAAAAATATAGTGAGTTTGAACCAATTACCATGAGCTTGGAGGAAAAAACATTTTTGGTTGGTTCAATCTTCGCGTGTTTGCCTCAAATATACGTGGAAATGGATACAGTGAAACTAACGGTAAAGTTGAGCCAACCGTATCATGTAGTTGAGTCAACTACGACGAAACTGAGGCAACTAAATTCCAGTTGGTTCAACCTAATTATGGTTGGCTCAATCTCATATTGAGTTTCGCTGCATAAAACTACATTACTTTTTCACTGCATGCTATTAATCAAGTTATTGGACGTCGAATCAACTAAAATCACGCATCGGTGACTTTACACTTTTCTTGAGAACTATATTGGGGAGATTGCTTTAGTGCCTCGACTATACTAATTTATTTGATTGTAATATTTGTACATATTTCATTTTAGATGATCATGATTCGTTAATCAACAAGCTGTCCGGATCTTTATTACAACAACAAAAAGTCCCTTGTTAACACCTTGTACATTTTTCATTATATTTGTTAGAAACATTAAGTTAAAAGTGGTCTTGTGATATACAAAAAGTTCTGAAATTTGGAATAGGCATTTAGGAAATAGTTTTAAATAAATTACTTCTCTACCGTCAGGTAACTCTGGAGGACCGCTCTTCGGCCGATACGCGTGGTGGTACATTCAAGTGATAAATCATAGACTTGGTAGATATACATTATACATATACTGAAGATCGGCTGCGGTAAATGGCACCTTAATAAATAAAAACAGCGCATCGTAAGAGGAGTTGCTGTCTCTACGTAATTGCGTTAATCGGAGAGAAATAGCAGTTCCTATAATCGTCACGCTGTAAGCATTCTAAGATAGAGCCGTTAATCGGAGAGAAATAGCAGTTTCTGTAATCGTCACGCAGTACCATTTTAAGATGGAGCCGTTAATCGATGAGAAATAGCAGCTCTTGTAATCGTCGCGCTGTATCATTCCAAGTTGAAGTCATGTTGAAAACATCGTGCGCATACGGAGTTTTATCAAATTTATCGAATAGACTTGGATGTAGTATCACGCGTCACTTACGCTTCATCCCTTTCATGTTTTATTTTTGTTAGTAGAGTATGTATCTCAATTTATGTCATGATCCGCAGTTTATTTAAAAAGTTATTGCGTTTTTGGACTGTACAGACAGACAGGCAAACAGACAGACAAAAAGATGGAAATTAATGAAAGTTCTTCTTCGCACTTTAGAAAATGAAAAACATGTATTTAAACTATAATCGAAGAGTCGAATTTTCTATGGTTAGCAATACTTTTTACCTTTCCATACTTCGTGTACAAAGAGAAATTAAAAATTCCAAAATTTATTACAGAATCGAATATTCTTAAAATAAAAAAAATTAAACTCTGTATTTTTGTCCAAAGGTTACAATACGTAACGTACAACGGTAATATATATATATATATACATGCACGTACGTCAAAACAGTAATTCTTTATTTGACATTGCAGATAGCTATTTATTCGTCGTTTTACCAAGAACGCATGTCAACACGAGGGATGCGATCGAGAAATGTATTATTCAGATATTGCACAAGGGTGGAGCCATCTCACCCCTTTCGAACAGTACGAGAACCCATACATGATACACAATATTCCGAAGTTATCTGGGACGCGTATTCACTACGATATTCTCGAAAGGAACACATACGTAGATGCTTTCCGAGATTTTTGGAAATGATATGCGATCCGTAATAAAGTTTGTCAAAACGCTTTATCGAATCCCATTCGATTCTCCTATTACTTTGTTTTTCGATTCCTCAGGATTTCTAAACGCAGCTCGAAGCTAAATATCGATCTCGTAGCACTCGTAGGGGATGCCTCTTCTTTTTTTTTTTTTTTCTTGATGGACTGTTCGTGTTCAGTTTTCTTTATATATATGTAAACGCACAGCCGTATGTAAAAGCGCGATTCAATATTGACTACAGATTTCATTCAGTTTTTTAAAACGAACAATTTTTCGTTTGTGGTATAACCGAACACGGAAATCTTTCCCCTGTAGGCTGTAGATATAATAGCTTAAAGCTGACGATGCAGAATCACGAACGACCCCGCAAGATTCTACACCCCCCCCCCCCCCCCATTCCCTATCCCTCTTCGAGGACTCGACGATTTCTCGACAAACGAACGAACGTGCTCGACTGAATATCACGTCACTGAATCTTCTTGAATTTTTCATAATTTCTGTATAAGCTATAATCATATTGCTGACGTTATGGGAATAATATTTTTCGTAATTTCTTTATGAGCTATAATCATATTGCTGATGTCGAAACAACCACCATAGAAAATTTTCCAGAGATTTTTATTCATTGTTTAAATATAAATAACTATTCTGTTAATTATTTTGTTACAATTATACAAATTTTTGGTCGAAATCTATACAAATATAGTACAATTACATTACATACAATTATTGTCATCCGCCTTCACGTACGATTGATCGTTGTTATTCCATTTTGGTTGTAAAACGTGAATGTAAATTTTTTAAAATAATAAAACATAAAAAACCTAACTTTTTTATATTTTCTGTATAACTGGACACATCGTCCACATGCCGCGGATATATAAATACGTGAATAGTCATGATATTTATATTATTTCTTTCTTTAATGTGTACTACTGAGCACGCTGGTTACATCTCAACATAATAAACGCGCGTTTTCACGTGGAAGCGTCCGTAGAGTTGACGTGACCCGCGTGTGCCGTGTATGTTAAGCGCGTGCGGTGTACACATCATCCAAAATTCTCAGTCAGCCAAGAAACTGTTCGCACGCGGCAGCAACGTGTGGTCAAGAGAGGGGAGGAAGGGGTGAAGGAGGGGGGGGGGAAATGAAGCACGAAAAAGGTATCCGAAAAAATGCAAGGTTACCCACATTTTTTATTGGTTTGAACCGCGCGAAGGTCGCAACGGGGGTTCACGGGGTCGTTGGCAGTGTTGTGTGGGGCTGCAGCGGCGGCAACTGCAAGCTGCACGCGTGCGTTGCACACGAGACTTTGCAGCTTTGAAGCGTTGAATATCTCAGCGAGATAGGTTTCGTACTGCGATCTCGACGTAACATCGTTGAAAGTCAAGGTCCCGCGTTGGCAGATTGAAAATTAAATAAACGGACATAGAAATGATTTTAAATAATAATAATAATAATAATAATAAAACGGTTGAAAAAAAAATTCGTAACGTTTCATTACGTTCTATGTCACAGACGTAACCGTGGGTGACACGTGAAATTCGTTTTGGAAAGTTTCAATCAACTTTTACGAGCATCGTATCGAATATACTATGCGGAAATTGTTTTGCCGTCTTCGTCACGAGCTGTGCGCGTCGTACTCTTTGCGTATACGTCGCGTTCTTCCCGCTTCTTGGTTTACCTCTCCTTCGCACCCGCAGCAAAGTACTCGAGAGAGTGTGTCTATAGTTGTAAGACACGTATATCACACAAGTCAACGCTCACAGTTTGTATTCGACTCTCGGTTTGAAAGACTCTGAAGACCTAACGATATATGTTATAGCTCTATCGCACATACACGCACACACACGCACGCACGCACGCACGCACGCACGCACGCACGCACGCACGCACGCACGCACACGCACACACACACGCAAACACACACACACACATAATTGATACATAAAGCTACTACCAAGCGGTGAACCTTAGCCTTGAACCACCTGCTGTGTATTTATGCCGACAAAAACAAATTGCGCCTCTTGACAATCTCGACTGTGATTGACCTAATGTACACAGATTCTCAGCTGACTCGCGTTGAAAATTCTTCCAAGTCATTTAATCTTCCTATTTATTCGCTTTGCCTATCGACTCATTAATTTAATCCGATGCTTCAATCGTAAATCCATTTCTGCCGAGCCGTGACTTATCGCGGTGTCGCGGAATTGATCCATAAAAATTATTTTATTATATGGAACGGTAAATCGTAGCCTTGAACTGCAGTCGCCGATTAACCTAGCACAACAATTCTTACCCAACGAGAGACAAGATCTGCAATTTTCTTCGTAACTTGTTTTTGTTAATAGTTAATAAAGAAACAAAAAAAATTCGATTGCTTTCAGAGAAAAAAAAAACATTTACTCCATTTCTTTTAGTTTTTAACATACGTTACGCTTGATCTTACGTCAACAAACTATTTTATCAACTGCCAAAAGGTGCGATCTGATGATATCTTCAATTAAGAATACGAAAATACTGCTGCGGAAAGTCTGAAAAGTTTTTTTTTTAGTTATTGAGAATTATTGTTAATAATTTAATTGATTAATTTTGACAATTTTGATAATGAATTATGTAAAAAAAATGGTTCTAACGGATAACGATAGGTGCGCTATCGGTAAATCCAAAGTGAAGCGGTAACGATTGCGTACAGGACTTGGATCGGCGATCGCATTATCGTGCACTGGCTTGCGTATTGAATCGTGAAGCATTAAAAGTTGGCAATTGCATATGATCCACAACACAAATTCTAATTCGAGTGAGCAAGTTCGAAATGTTTACACAATTTTTGATTGATTAAAAAAATGACACTAAAAATAATGAATAAAGAAAGAAAAGAAAGAAAAAAAATGACAACGTGTGATCGTAAAATTTTGTGGTGGTTACGCCGGTTAAAGCGTACCGTGTAATACAAGCAGCATTGGTATACAACGAAAGCACCAAAGATTCTAACAACGTGCGCGCGTCTCGTAGCAGGAGAAACATAGCACTTGCCTGATTTCTCTGGCACCCTCCTCCCCTCGTCGTCTTCCTCCCGCGCGCAAACTAATCCTATCTCTCTCTTACCGATGTACCGGCTCTTTCCCTCACTCTGATATCCGAGGGTTGGCGAGCCACGCCGTCGAAGGGGGTGTGCGGTAAGAGAAGCGTAGAGACTCGACGCGAAGGGGAGACGCAACGAAGACGGAATTGAGCGGGCAGCGGCAGAGAGGAACGGAGAAACGAACAAGAGCAAGCAAACGAGAAGGCGAAGCGACGGATGAAGAAGAAGCGGGAAGGAGAGAGCGTACACGAGCACGAGGGAGATCGAGCGAGCCCGGTAAAGTCCTGCAGGATTCTCGGTTCGGTCGTCCTTCGCGACGCCGTAGGCTCTGGTCGTCATGGCTCGTTGGAGGGGGCGCAAGGAGCGCGTATAACGCCCTGAGGTGGGGGCAAGGAGAGCTCGACATCTCGAAATTTGGTTGGCTGTCTCGAGCCGGTTGCTCTCGACGTCCGGGCGTCGCGACGCGAAGTGGGGAGGGAGGCAAAGAGCCTCGGCGTTGTCGTCGGCGAGACGGAAGAGAGCGGAGGGAGGGGAGAGGATCGCCGGTGTGCCTTGGCGCGAGAGAGCCCCGAGGACACGAAACTCTGGAATTCCAACCGACAGAACAGTGCCGGCGTTCGTGGGACGCGGGTCTCGAGATTCGTGAGTTTTCATCCGAGTGCGAGGGACCGAAAGCGAGTTTACGAACGTTACGGCGGAGAGAAAACGAGAGGAACCGAGAGAGCCAACGAAACTATAGAGAAATAACGGCGGGTAGTGGGAGTGAGACGGAAGAACAAGAGTTTTTAGTTTCTTGACAAGAGTGGGGGGAGGAAACTGTGCGCGCGGTGCCTCGTTGTTTACAAGCGCGCGCGTTACAACAGAACGAAGAAGGATATCGGCTATCGTGGCGTCAACATCATCGTCATCATCATCATCATCATTCATCGCTACCTTTTCTATACATTCAAGTTATTATTCCCCGGGTTTACCGACTACAGATCCGGTGTCACGGCTACGTTAAACCGGTACTACGAAATAATTTTTCGAACTTTTCGATTAATCTCTCATTTGTTATTTATATAAACATTAGAGAGCGTGTACAGTGAGCGATTCCGAAGAAATGCGGTCAGTGTGGATTCGTGTGAATAGTGCGAGAATTTTGTGACCGAGGCTATAGACAGATAGTGAAAATAAACGATTTAAAGAGAAACTGAACAGCGAAAGCGATTGCCAAAGTTCGCGGTGATAAATATATTTGCCGCTGGCAGGACCGAGTTACAGGTCGTACCACGCCAATCATGTAATCCGTCAAGGCCGGCCGTTAGATTTTTTTCTTTTTTCGTTTTTATTTTAGTCCATTGCCGAATTTTCATTGTTTCTCGGTGGAACTTCTCGTCGTAAATATACCGTTGCGCGCGAATTTATGCGAATAATATTCACGGTGTGACGTTGGTGGTCTGTGCGCGAGTGTGTGCGCTCGGCGCGGAAGGTACACGGACGCGGTACAAGTACGGAGATAGAGTTTGTACTTACCGGCGTGCGATATCGCTCGAGGTGCGGAGGCCACGCGGAGCTGCAACGACGATGACGCCGATCGCGTTAGCGACCCGTTGCAACACAGCCGATTCGTTCGAAACGCGTTTTCACTCGCAACTATCCACGTGGACGTATCGCGCTATCATATGATAAATGTAGAACACGCTTTTTTCGTACGCATCCTCGTTTAGTTTTATTATAAATTATTCATCGATTTTTTTTTTCTATTTATCTCGTTATCTCGGTGTAGTTGGGACGTTTCGTGCGATCCCTAATAATAATAATAATAATAATATTATTAAAATATCAACGGTGCGGCGTTGATCGAATTTCCGGTAGTCGGATGTGATTGCGAATGTGGCTCGTGAGCTTGTGCTCGTTGTTACGAGCTTGCGGAAACGATAGCGTGCTTGCGTCACGCTGTCTTACCTCACGCGCTTTACGCTTATCTCGCAGTCGTACGCGCGGGTAACTTGCTGAGAAGGCAAAGGGCACGTGTGTGCGCGCTTATCATTGGCTGTGCTGGCGGGAGTACAATCTCGTCGTTGATGCCAAGAGAGACATAGAGAGACAGAGGTAAAGGAAAAATAAAAAAAGTGCGCGTTTAACGTGCGGTTTAGTACCGCGAGCATCGCGGAAACGGGCAAAATCGTGAACGCGTTTCGAGTGGAGCGATCGTCGTTCGATCGAAAAAAAACAATATGAGTGAGATGACGAGTGTCGAACAGCAGCAACAGCAACATTACGGTGGAAGCTCGAATCACGAACATCATTGTAAGGATTGCGATTTGTACTTCGAGAGCGCCAAGAGCCTCGAGGTGCATCTGCGCTATCATCCGGCGACTCTGTTGAATCAGTGGGCTAATCAGGCGCAACAGGAGGAGAGCAACAACAACAATAGTAAAGCTGGGAATCACAATAGCGGAGGTCACGTTGTTAAGAGGGAGAGCGTTACCGCACCTGCGGATTCCAGCGAGTCCTCGTCGAGGCCACCCTCGGAAGGACCCGCAGCTCCGCAACAACTAACATCGCAACGTGCCCAACAGCAGCAGCAGCAACAACAACAACAACAACAACAACAACAGCAGCAGCAGCAGCAGCAGCCACCGCCCGGAGCACAGAGTTACAGTCACTTTCAAACTCCAATGTTCAGCGAAACGAGTTACTTTATGCAAAATGAGCAGGCTTACATCCTGCCGACGCAGCATTACTCGCCCACTCACGAGGACGCGCAGAACAATGCCGCGAGCGTTACTTACACGCGGTACCATCCGTATCAGCATCAACAACACTTTTCGGGGGAACGCGCGAATTCCGTAAGCTCGACGAGTCCGCGCAGTCCGCCGTTACAGTGTGACAAGTGCGGTGGAGTCTTCGAGGACGCGAATCAATTGGGCGAGCACGTGAGATCCAACCATCCAACGTCGCCGAGCGCGTATCCAGGACAGCCGCAGTATCAGCAACTCGGTGGTAGTCCGCAACAACAGCAACAACAGCAGCAGATGCATTCCTCGCCGACTCACAGCAGTCAACAGGGCCAGCAGCAACAACAACAGCCTGGCTACGAGTACAACGGTGGCCAATCGTCGATAAAGTCGGAAGTGAAGCAGGAGCCTGAAGAGCAAGCCGAGATACTCGATCTCGACTCGCACAAAGTACAGACGCACAGGTACGAGGAGGAACTCATGAGGCTGCATCAGCAGGAAATGCAGATGCAGATTCATCAACAGCAGCAGCAGGCGATACAACATCAACAACAACAGCAGCAGCAACAGCAGAGGGGCGCGACCCATTCGGTGAGTTCCATGCTAGGTTGGCCGCCGACTCAGATTCAAGAGTATCATACCGTGCTTTCGCCCATGGGGCCCATGGACAGCGTATCACCGATACCCGATCAGAACCAGTTCATGCGCGGACCGCACATACCAGTGGAGCCATCCAGACATCCCGGCTCGCCGATAATCACGAGTACACAACCGATACCCGGTCATCAGATGGCCGCTGGTTTGCTCCAGCAGCCGCCGAAACCACCGAGCATCGCGAATCAGTCGTGGAAGAGCAACGAAGCGCGCAGACCAAAGACCTACAACTGTACAGCGTGCAACAAGTGGTTTACGAGCTCGGGACACCTGAAGAGGCACTACAACACGACGTTACACAAGAATGCGGTTAAACAGAGCAACATGCCGGACCCCGCGATAATGCCGATAAGCGCCCATCATCATCCGGGCAGAGACGCTAATTTGGGACATTCGGGGAGAGGGGGTGGGCCGTCGAGGTCACCGGAGTTATCAACCTCGGGGAGTCCCCCAAACTTGATGGCAGGTCCCTCGGGCGAGGCGGCGAGGGGCCTGCTCCACACGCCAACCAATCTCTACACCACCAGCAATTCCAGCAACGGCAGCACCAACAGCAACAGCAGCGACTCTTCGGCGGTGGTCCTAACTCAGCAGCATCAGCAGCACCAGCAGCCGCCGTCGGCTTCAACGGTCCACATGGCATCCACAATGGCGGGCCTCAATACACCGGGTCCGTCGCCAATGGGATCCCACCACCACCACCATCGACAAATGGGTTCCCCATCGCCCCAGTTGAGCCAGCACCAGCTATCAATAGGTTCGCCGTCCCAACTGGTGGTCCACCACCCCATGAGTTCGCCCATGTCGCCCATGCAACCACCGCCACCGCCCCAGCATCTGAATTCGCCTTCGCCAATGGGCTCCCACCATCACATGAGTTCGCCGTCGCCAATAATGGCGGGTGTGCCGCCAATGGGTTCCCCGCCGATGGGGGGTACTTCGATGCCTCATCAGCCGTACCCAAACGCCTTGCCCCCCCACGTTACAACTACTATCAGCATCCCGGTCCTGCTGGAGTCTATCACCAGCCAGCTAACTACTACTGGTAACGAGATGCCACAGCAATCTCATCACCAACAGCAGTTACAGCTTACTCAGGAGATGCTACCCGGTTTTGGGACCTTCAGTAATCATCAGAGGGCCCTGCCGAGCTTCACACAGTTCGGTATCACCGGTTTTCTAGTAGGCCACAATGAACCGCAGGCAGTTAACGTGGGGGGGCTAAGCCCGGAGGAAGGTGTTCCTCAGGAGAGATCATTCGACTCTTCAGGCTCGAACTATGATACGTACAATAGTTCGCCACCGAGATACGAATCTCTCGCGGCGATGGAGGTGGTCGTGTCTCCGCAGCCTACCAATACCGACAACATGATTATAAAACACTACGATGTAAATCAGCATCATCACGATCCGCGCAATCAGAGACACGAAAATTCGAGATTGAGCGAACATCAGCATCAGATCGAAACGAACAACAATTTGCCGCAGCGACTCGGGAAAGAGGAGATCAATCCTAATATCGGCAAGCAGCATCGGCAGGATCAATCGAGCAGAGACAAAAAGAAACAGGCCGTTATTACGAAAGAGCATCAGGTTACGAGCACGAACACTGGCTCCCACTACATATCTCAGGACGGTTATCACAAGTGCATCGAGTGCAACAAAGTATTCAACAAGGCCTGCTACCTGACTCAGCACAACAAGAGCTTCCACTCGGGCGACAAGCCGTTCAAATGCAATCAGTGCGGCAAGCGATTTCCCCTTGAATATCTTCATGCCGAACATCTGCAAAAGCACGCCGGCGAAAAGCCGTACAAGTGCGAGATATGCCCGAAGCAGTTCAACCACAAGACGGACCTCAGGCGGCACATGTGCCTCCATACTGGCGAAAAGCCGTACGCCTGTGATAATTGCGGCAAGGGCTTTATCAGAAAGGACCACATGATGAAGCACCTCGAGACGCACAAGAAGAAGCCCAATAACCACCACAATATACACCTGAGAGCGTAATCGAAGATCGTCCGATGGTGCAAAACATTCCCCTCCACCCTCACGAGTACTCGTCAGTCTCACCTCCCCTCCCCCCAAATTCTTTGCTCGCAACTCGCGAATATTTTCGGTAAAGCTGACTCATTATTCTTACTGCGTTTTAGCTGCATATCAAAATAATTAAAAGATTAAATTCGTTACGAAAATTTCTCCATTTTTTATTGAAGCTCCAACATTGTTTTATAATAAAAAAGATATATAAAAAATCAAAAGCGCCTCCCCCTCCACTCCCACCACTTTCCGTCAAATGTGCAGCATTCGTGTCGTGTCCTTCGAGACGAGGGCGTTCGCACGTTTCCACAGGAATTCGTACGATGCGCGAAGAGTCTTTTCGGACACACTGAGTTCTACACACGGTCGGAGTTATATGGGCGGAGCGAGGAAGGAGCTATTGGTTTTATTGCTCAACCACATTTATTTGACCGTGACTGGAGCGTCGCCGGGTTCCAGGAAAAATTAATTAGGCTTGGCAGGGAGCGCGAGATCGTTGGTCATGCGTTCACGAAATCTCCGCGAGCCCTCCCCCCGCGGCCCCAACTCCTTCGCGCGATACGACTCGGCCAACGTTCGAATCTACTTAATCGAATAAATAAACGAGTATACCATGACGAACCCGACGGAATGGAGATTTTTCCGAGCGCGACGATGCAACCGATCGATTCTCAATCGCCGGATTGCTCGCATTGCTTTTATTTTATTTCATTTTTTTCTCTTCTTTCAATTTCAATCTTTTCATTGTTCTTATCTTTTTATATATTACGAAACTTCGCGGTGTTCGGAGTCGAACGATACGACAAAATAACTACGAGAAAATGCTCGACTCGGAAGACCGCGATTCTCTCCGCGCTCCTTGTTATTCAGCTACCCCGAAAAATGCCCGCAGATTGTAAATCACGAGTAATTATTAACGGATATCGAAGCGATATCTTACCTTCGAAGCTTATCAATTGTACAAAATACGTTAAATGTATAGCCATATTATTATTATTATTATTATTATTATTATTATTATTATATTATTGTAATTATTGATTTGATGTGATCGACTAGAAACTGATTGCGAAACCTACTCATAATACTCGTATTTTATAAGTCATATAATATTATATGTATATTTGAAGAAAAAGAAGGAAGAAGAGTCAGTGTGGCTTGCGACGAATTTGCGAAATTATTATTAAAACAAAAACAACAGTGTGAAAGCAAGCAATTTCGAGCGACGATTATCGTATCGATTAGTCGTCTTCGTTGATAAAATGAACAAATAATTCAATACCATCGATTCCGCCGCATTTATTTTACCTTGGGCTGAAATTTTCGAGGATAATTTCCAAATGTATATAAATATATGTATATATGCATATATATGTATACCGAATACCGAAGAATTGTCAAATAAAGTCAAAGATACGTTTATCAAAATTACATTGTACACGATCCTTGGAAACGATAAAAAAAAATTTTCCTCCCAAGCACACATTCCCGCGAGTGGATCGAACGGATTTAAGAGCGAGATTAAATAAATATGATATATATATATATATACACATATATATATACATATATATATCGATATATATAACGTCTCGTCGCTCGGTACGTTTTCACAAAGAGTTCGCTCGCTCTCTCACTCTTGCTCCATCTTTTTCTTCTTGCGTAAGCTTAGTCTAAGTTACAAACAAGTGTGGATAACTCGAAGAAACAGTGACGTATGACTATATTGTACATCGAGACCGATAATTAAAAATAGAATGCACGGCGATCGCTGTGCCACGTCGTTTTATTACAAGTCCGTTGACTTTTCTTCGAGTGTTACACGCTTAAATGTCGATATAAACGTTGACCTCGCCATAACGAAATATCATGCGAAATGTTTTTGTTGATCGTTGCGTTAATTACAAATGAAATTGATTTTGCACGTTGATTGTTTATAGTCGGAAAAAGTGTTGTATTTTTTTTTAATTTTTTTTTTTATTAACTGAAACGATACCCTTCGGGGTCTGTCGTGTCTCGTTGTTTGAAAGTTGGTTGATAGCTATTCACTTTACCCGGGATTCCTTATGTGAGATTTATTTTTAAGCGCTCGCCTTTTTCACCTTACCGACGGTAAACATGGATATCAACTTATGCATATATACATACACATGAATATATATATATATATATATATATATATTTCATTGGGATGAGGTCTGCCTTTTTTTTTGTAAATACATTTATTGTTTTTAGTTTATTATTAAACGATAACGAATTATAGCCTCTTGCCATTTTACTACGTAAATATCCCAGAACAGACTACCTCAGAGTTCAGGAATTATCGATGAAAGAAGAATGACGAAGTTGAAAATAAATGAATAAAAAGCCAATGCAATAATAAATATTGTTAAAGTACAGAGTGTATCGTGCGGGCGGAAAGATCGTTATTATTTTTTATTGTTTTATTTTTTTTTAATTTTTCCAATCATTCTGTTGCAAGAAGATTTTTCTAATGAATGTCATCACATCGTAATATAAATAGATTGGCTAGTGTATATGTATATCAATTCATAATCCAGGGTAAACACTGTTTTCTTGCATCAAATCGCATCACGAGTTTCAGTTCCTTTCGCCGCCCGCCGAATACATACGAGTAAGAGTGTAATAGTGCATATGAGAAATGATAAGAAAATAAATCTAATATAAATAGATGAACGTACATTAGAGACATATCAAACAGTATTACTGTATACTCAGTTTATAGTGATGGTTATAAGAGAAATGAATGATCCAGATAGCAAGAACGATCGATACATATTTTTACTTCATATCATTATTGAGCCGCGTGCGCGCGTGTTTCTTTTATTGAGAATACGATAATATTCGACACACCGGGCATTTCTATTGTGCGAAGCAATCTTAATTAGGTAAAGAGAAAGAAGAAGACAAAAAAATAAAAAAAAAAACGAAATATAAAGCGAAAACGGGATTAATGACTTGGGCATTCCTTCGGTACGGACGATGATAAATATTTAATCGGCTAAACGAGAGCCGCACGCATCTGCGCACTATAGGGCGTCGTTACGTGTGTGCGCGCACAGTGATTCGTTACGATCGATCGTACGATTATTAATTATATTATATACATATATTTATGTCGCGCGACTGAATCGCTCGGAAATCTATACAGTACCAAACTATCGTTGGTTGTGCCAAACTGTAATGTTTCTTCTGTTTTTCTTTACGTTATATGTATTTTTTGTTTGTTTTTCGTCAATGTTATTTTATTATTCACACGGGCATTGACGATATAGCGACGTGTCACTTAGGTGCGCTGCTGCTGTATTGATATTCAACATTTTTTTGTTAAGAAAATTCAATTAAGAACGCGAGAGATCGATATTACTGGCTCGAGGCTCGATACTACGACAAAAAATCTTATTCACTTGTGCCATAAACGAGATACGAGAATTTCTCAACGTCTGCATTAACCGGTATGAAAAAAAAAAAAAAACAAAAAAAGTAAATAGAAAAAGGCGACGTGCGCACAATTTTGTAGCAGCGAAAAATCGATAGATAATATTTAATTAAAAAAATAATAAATAAATAAATAAATAAAACGACACGTGGTTTCTGTTCCTTTTAATCGGCGATTATGACGAAAGACGATAAAGACGATAAATAAAATAATGAACTATGGGAGATAGATGTATAATTATACGACCTGTATTATTTTATATGTGTTTAATTCTGTTTTTATAAATATATTTTATTTCATGAATCTCAATGAAATCGTCGTTTATCTTTATTTCTTAACACAAAAATAATTTTCCTTAATTTATTCCTTACATTTCTTATCGTATATCGTGAAATTCTTTGATTAATCTAGGAAAAAAATGAATTTTTTATTTTATCGTGCAATCACAAAATCGAATAGGTCGAGTGAATTACAGAAGAGGTCGTGCATTCCGTGCGCGCACCGCATATTTCACGCTTTTGCGTAATTGCATATCGGATCGTAAATCGGCACGCTTTCTCTCTCTCTCTCTCTCTCTCTCTCTCTCTCTCGCTCTTCTCTCGTCCCGAAGATGAGTAATCTTGGGCATTCCGTAATTTAGAAAATTGTTCCAAACTCGGCGAAAGAGAATATACAGTAAAGCTATGTGGAATCAAGATTGGGGTTACTCTCGCATGAATCATGGGTTTGGTTGCTCGATCGCTCGCGCGCGTATTGTTACAAGAATGATATTTAACCATGGTCGAGGGGGGGGGGTGAGCATAATATCAATCGATTTCTTTTACCGTATTTAGCCAAACGCGCTCTCTCAGCAGCAAAGATCTCTCATTATTATTATTATTATTATTATTATTATGTTTATGTTTATGTTTATGCTTATGTTTGTTTGGTTTATTAGGTTTAGGCAATATCTACCTGATGACGAAGCAATATTGAACGATTTATCTAAGATTATTAACGCAAGAAGATTCCGAAGAAAAGGGCGCAAGTTAATAAAGATAATGAAAAAAAAAGCCACGATGTTAGGTGTAGTCCACTATACTGTACTATGCGTCTTCTAGCTGAATTTCTATGTTTTTTAATTCGTTATGAACGAATAGTTCTTTTTGGTATATATATATATATAGATATTATATTAAATTATTATTAATAAATTGTAGGATAATTGAATGAGAAAGAGAGATGCCGATCAACGAGCTGCGTGGCGGCTAATTACAATACGATTTTGTATTTCGATTCAATATTTATTAACGATAATCAGTTTCAGGCGTTTGATCGTTTTCATTGTTTATTGACGAAAATGTCAACATCTTTCTTATAACATTGGAAATAATAAAAGAGTGTTACTCAAACATTCTCATTAATGTACGTTGAGAATAAAAGTTTTAGTTTTAGGGCAAAGTTGATAATCGAATGAAAGCTCATTATTATAAAAGTATAGCTTGAAATGAATTAATAATTTTTTAAAAATTAAAACGATAACGTCAATTCGTCGGTTGCGAAAGGACGTCGAATAATCGTCACAAACTTACCGAATTTTTGTAACTTTATCGATCGACGAGTCAGAAGTTCGACTAGATAAGAGGAGAAAAAAATTTTATTCCCAAACTACTTATTAGGTGGAGGGTAAATTCGATTTAAATGATCGAGCTAAACCTTAAGGATTTTATCGTCAAAAAGATATTGAGCAGCGCAAATAGCGCTTGAATTATTTATCTTAGACTAATGAAATAATAAATGAAAACAAAAGGAAGAAAATAAAAATAAAAATAAAACTTTTGGCTATGATAATAATGGCCGTGTGTCCAATGACGCAATGTTCGGACGACAAATCGCCGTTACGTAATACGCTGAAAGTAACCGAATTTCGGCATAACACTGATCGCACAACGTATAAAATGATGTACCATAATATAGTTTCCATACGGTTATTCAATCACGTGCGAAAATCGATGTTGTACACGTCGTTTTACGCTTCATCATTCGATTTTATATTACAAAAAAAAAAACGAAGGAAACGACGATGAAGAACAAGACATGAAAAAGCTCACTGCCGCCACGACATGGAAACGATTATCGGGATAAATAAATAAATAACGATAATGAATAATACATTGTGAATTATGTATTTTGACGATGCCATACACAAGTACCTCATGATGCAAAACACATGTACAAATGTTCATACGATTTCAGAATGATAGCTAATTAATAAATAATGAATATCCGAATCGAATGCCTCAGGATAATCAATCGGTCTTGTCTGTCCTCTTTTCATTTTTTTTAAATTCCCGACTCCTCCTTTTTCTTCCACTTCGCAACAGCTGCTGAATCCCGTGTACGTACGTACGATGACGACGACGCTCTCGTCTTTCTCATCGCGACAATGAAACGAATGTTAAAAAAAAAAAGAACACGAACGAGACAACATACACGCACCACGTGAGAGACTCCGAGTCGTGAAGTTTATTACTCGCGGGGCTCCTCGATCCGGGCCGCATCCTGTGATAAATAGCGAGATTACCAGTCTGTGTTCGGGGCGGCCAATGAACGGTGCGCCTCCCCGTGGACCATATGTTCCTTCAAGGCTATGGGACCGGGTCCGGATTCGTGAACCCTCGGACCATCTCTACGAGAGATCAACGAATACAACTCTTTGTTGGAAAATACTGTATTAAGACGGTAAAAGCACCTTTCACTGGGTAGTACTTAATTTTTACACAAACACATCTAACTTGATATAATTATGGAACAATGGTTTAGGAGCAAATCTTATTTTTCAGTATTTTGTAATATAATCAGATCTCACCTGTTCGACCGAGTCGGAACTGGTTTGATTCGCTTATTCGACGAAGATAGATAGTCGCGAATTTCGATTCGGTTATGCACGAAGTCGGTCGAATAGTTGGTTTCGTTGAACACGCGTAGGTCGAATAGATGGACTACGAGTATATAAATTAAATTTGTTATCAGGGGTACAAATTGAAAATGCGGGTTTGATAACAGATGGCGTTACTAACGCTATACGCATCAGGCAGTACTGTGACTATGTTCATGTCAAAGCTACGTCTTATAGCTTTAATTTTCAGTATGTGTCAATTTGTCGCAGTGTCAAATTCATAGTTTTTTTGAGCTTTCAATATGTCGAGTTTCGTGCCAACAAAACAGCATTTGCGGGAAGTTTTAATTTACTTCTTTAATTTGAAGAAAAGTGCTGCTGAAGCACATCGATTGGTCTCCGAGGCTTATCCGAGTCATGTTCCATCGGTTTCAACGTGCGAGAGATGGTTTGTGCGGTTTAGAAGTGGTGATTTTGACGTTGAGGACAAAGAGCGGCCGGGCCAAGTGAAAAAGTTTGAGAATGCTGAATTGGAGGCAATACTCAATGAAGACTCGTGTCAAACTCAACAAGAGCTCGCAGATTCATTGGGAGTGACACAACAAGCCATTTCCCATCGTATAAAAGCCCTCGGAATGATCCAAAAGCAAGGACATTGGGTGCCGTATGAGCTGAAGCCGAGAGACGTCGAGCGCCGTTTTTTTGCATGCGAACTGCTGCTCGAACGGCAAAAACGGAAGGGTTTTTTGCATCGCATTGTCACTGGTGATGAAAAGTGGATCCATTACGATAACCCGAAGCGCAAAAAATCATATGGTTACCCCGGCCATGCATCATCATCGACGGCCAAACCAAATATTCACGGCGCCAAGCTCATGCTCTGTATTTGGTGGGACCAGCTGGGTGTGGTGTATTATGAGCTATTGAAATCGAACGAAACCATCACAGGAGCACTATACCGAACTCAATTGATGCGTTTGAGCCGCGCACTCAAAGAAAAACGGCCACAATACGAGCAAAGACACGACAAAGTAATTTTGCAACATGACAACGCTCGGCCACATGTTGCAGCGCCGGTCAAAACATACCTACAAACGCTGAAATGGGAAGTCTTACCCCACCCGCCGTATAGCCCAGATATTGCTCCTTCCGATTACCACCTTTTCCGATCGATGACACATGGCCTAGCTGACCAGCGCTTCCATTCTTACGAAGAAGCCCAAAAATGGGTCGATGACTGGATAGCAGCCAAGCCGGCCGAATTTTTTCGCGACGGTATCCGTAAATTGCCAGAAAGATGGGAAAAAGTTGTGGCTAGCGATGGACAATACTTTGAATAATTCATTTGTTACCATTTTTTCAGAATAAACGTTCAAAAATAGAAAAAAATCCCGCATTTTCAATTTGTACTCCTGATATTAAAAACTTTTCCTCGCCTCATCCACATTTCAAATATTGCAGATAGTGTCAAAAGATAACATATTTCTTATAATCGTATAACTAGATTTATACAAAATAATAAATCACGAGCATTATTGTAAATTTTTTAAATCAACTATTTCATTTGATAAAAAGATTTATCCGATTTAAATAAATGACTTTCAATCAAATACATTAACGATAATGAATATATAATGAAAGTTTTTAGTAAATACGAATAACGACAATTTTTTAAAAATAAATTCAGCTTCAACGATCTTTTGAAAAAAGAAAAAAAAACACCTTTCTTTTGTACTTTTTTTATTCGCCAGATTTCACTTTTTACTTACAATTGCAACATTTACGTCACAAGGTGTGGAGTCCGTTAAAAACTCGATAAGTCTGACGGTTTTGATATATTCGCAAAGTCAACGATGGTGTGAATGAATAGAAATTCGTTGAACCTGTCTTACAGGCAAAAACGTTGGTTGGGGTACGTCGCCGCTGATTTACGTTAATATCCGGACCCCCGCAGTTTACAGGCTGTTGCAGTAGAAGCACCAAGAGATCTCTTCGCACCCGTCATTGATGCGTATCCGAGAGCTTTTCCCACAGCAAAGACAGCTGTCGTAATGAGTTGCATCCTCACGTTCACTTCCCCTCGACCCGTATAGCAAGCTAGCATATATTGTTCATAGTATATCGCGTCGATGCGCCTCTGCATTTTAGACGAAACAAAATATGTCCGTGACAATGCTGGTTCGATAGCTTCCTTCAGGGTGCAGACGCACGAAGAGATCCACCAAACCATCTTCGTCGTTAAGAGGATAAAAAAAATTAAAAAGGAAAAGGAATAAATTTGTTTTTCTAACAAGCAGACAGATTTTTCTATACGTATCACGATGATGATCTGCAAAGTCATTTACACGCATACAATATTATTGATTACTCACTATTCTATGTGTCAAATATTAATAAACGAATATTTAAATTATTTACTATCATCAGAGGCGTACTTTCCGTTTTTGTGCATCGCTTTTTTTATATTGGACAGTGAAAGATTCGTGTAATCGTCTTTGGGATGTTTCCAAATTCTTACAGACCCTTGGCGCCAGTCAGTGAATATCGAGGGTCGTGGATCAAGACAAGTTCGAGGTTCTCATTCTTACAACTCCATAACTCATAAGGGGAGGACAAAGGTGAGGCAGGTCATGCGCATAAGGAAAGTTCAAGAGTGTAGGATATATCCAGACCTCGGAAAAGTTTTCCGGAACTGTCTGTGGGTGGGTATATGAGAGCCAAGGGATAAGGGAAAATAAGGAAAGTGTTATAGAGAGAGAGAGAGAGAGAGAGAGAGAGAGAGAGAGAGAGAGAGAGAGAGAGAGAGATCATATAGTGACTCTCCACGTGTTATTCTTCCATGTTCATATTCCGCCAAAAGTATCTTTCAGTATGTCTGTAAGATATTTTTTATTTGTATGGATATTTGAAATACTCACCTGAGTTTTCTATCGGTTACATTCATCGAGACATTCGTTTTGGCCCACAAGAAGTCCGAATTTGCTCATTTCTTTAATCAATTTCTTGAATTTATTATATTTTTTAATTTTTACTTTCTTTTTTTAGTATTCACTTCTATTAAAACATCATCGTATCTTTATTTTATAATACAATCGTTGATAATCGTTAATAATTATCTATGTACCCTGATCACATATTAGAAGAAAAAAAAAAGTAAAACTGTCACTAGGCAAGAGAATCATAATAATTTACAACAATAATTGAAACAAAATATAATTCTTGAAATTTTTATTGCAATAATATAACAGTTGTTATTGTTATTAAATTGATCTACTTAGTGAAATAAGATAAATTGCAACCGAAGAAAATTTTCGTTGAAAAAATGTCAATTCTGCTAACAATAAAAAACGTTTCGCACGTGTTAGTTAAACTCGCGATACTTTTAACGCGACATATCTATACCAATCACGCATATTCGCCGATATTGAGAAACGTATCGTTGCGTGAGTCGTATTGAAACGCTAAATACATTTGACGAATAATATTTGCTGTGACCTCCGCGATGAATTAGTCGTCAAATTTTCATGCGCGTTAAGTATTTTTAAATGTGAAAGCTTGACGATACCGAACGAACCATGTAAACGTGGCAATATTCCAAAGGTCAAAATTTGTAATACAATATCTCCATTAGAGTTTATTTTCTTGTACATCTTATATCGTGTATAAAACGTATGAAATATTTCACACGCAGCCAAATTCTTGACTTACATAGATACCAAGTTTGCGAATTAGAGCTGTGCGCCAGATGGTTTTGCGCGAGTGTTCCGTTCTTGCTATGGAGCTGCTACGAAATGGCACAAGCGACTCGATGTACAGTGTCTCCGTTAACATGTACTGTATAATCGGGCTGCCTCTTGCGCAATAGCTCCCTCGCGAATAATACCTCGATTATCGCCTCATTGTTTCATGGCACAGTATCCGCGAGCAAGTGAAAGCGAGCTTGAAGAGAGAAAGCGGGCAAGATCCGATAACGAGTCTATTCCGCGTTAGTCTGCTCACAACAGACAATCTACGTACACTGTACCAATGCTCGATATAATAGAGTACTTTTATGTACTCTCGCTAGCAATCACTGGCAAGTAGGAAGACAAGGAATGGAAATATTGTTACATATACAGTGGGTATTGTACATGTAACAGTGGGTACAGTGGGTATTGTACATGTAACAATATCATTGAACGTGAATGTAACTTTGGAGAAACAAAAAAGTAAACACACTATAAACATTATCTTTATTAAGATGTATTTATATAGAAGGCTTTTATGTAAATTTAATATAGGCGGTTTAAGCATTAATACTTTCGTTACAAGTACACTGTTAAAAATCCAAGGTGTCAGGGGCGATTGGTATGGACTTTTGATCAGTGTTGACCCATTTGGTGTTAATTTAAACAATTTTCACAGCGTTTAATTCGCACGAGCGATTGTGTTACACAAACGTTAAATTCACATAAGCGATTGTTTTATACAAGCGTATAATGTAACATACAAGCAATTGTGGTGCCATCTAAAAATTCTTAACATATATTATGTTTGGAATTAGTAGATGAAAATGAATAAATTATCGTCGATCAATGAAGAATTATGCCACGAATATAATCCAAGAGTGTCATTGAATTTCATTCACCTATTTTCAAGTAAATCGCGTTGAAAGTTTTGAGGTTATAATGCAAATCGACATTAGATAGCGGACACCGGCCGTTGACACCAATCGTCAGTGTGGACTCGTATAAACACCGCGCGAGGGTGTTTATAATTAATTTTAACACCGTTTTTTTTAACAGTGTGCATCAATTATTCATCGGTAGCCAACCAACTGTACATCGTACGAAACGTTGTTTTCGTTCAATTCAAAGCATGCTTAACAAACTATTTAACAAGAAATGTCAACGTAAACATCGAGAACTCGACAAGACGCGTCTTATGAGCAAACGATTTTATCACCACTTCGATCAGACTATTAACACCGTTTGATATCACATTAAGCAGATAATAAACTCGGTACTCGAACATCAGATTGTAAGAGTTTTGCGATCATGAAAAAATGTATTCACTGAATATTTCACATTGGCATCTTGAGCTAAAGTACAGGTATACACTCCAAGTTGGCCATCGTCGTGAGATATCTTGTACACACAGAATGCAGTGTGTAACTTGAGGTTTGCCTCAAAAGAGCAACAATTTTTTTGGCGTGGCATCCACAAATTGTCAGACAGGTGGGAAAATGTATAGCTAGCGATGGGCAATACTTCGAATAAAATATTTTTTATCATTTTCATACAATAAACGTGTATTTTCTATACAAAAATTCCGGTTTCATATTTATAGACCTGGTAAATACAGAAACGTCTCTTTGATATATGACAATTTTTGTCATATTTGACAGGCGAATTTGAATTTTATGAAAAAATCTTTGTTCTTATCGTGATTTTTGAAAATTTTTAGTGACTCAAATAATTATATTCGGTAAAGATAGGTTAAAGGGTTCAGATTTTATAGCAATTTGCGACTCCTCAAGCTGTCGAAACATCTGGACGAACCGCGTTATTATTTAAATATTTTTCACTTCTGCAACGAATCTTCCTTAACATGAGAAAAATCTTTTCTTTCTTCTAGAAATCTAGCACAAATATTATTCACGAATAACTTGAAACTCCGTTAATATTGAATTTGAGAACAAAAAAAAATAAATTTCTATCCCATTTTAAAACTGCTTACCCTTTTATATCGTTCCGTGGGTCGAATGAAAGGATCAATATCGATAGATTCACCGTCCGATTTGATGGATTTTACCAGCATCCGGTTTAAATCTTAATACAGCATATCGGAGTAGCACAAGGGGGGTGGTCAAAATGGAATTTGAGAAATAGCGTTGACACATGTAGTACTACTGGAAAAAAAAAGAAATAAGAGGCGCGCATCGCGCATATAGATATATCTTCTACCACTACAACTGCGATCTACGCTTTAATGTTGAGCGTATGGAAGTATTCTTGTCGAATGTGGTATGGCAAAGGTGCGCGATGTGCCGTGCACCACGGGAATCTATTGAGCTCGGGTCCCGGGCTATTCAGCTTCACGAAAACGCATATCTCTTTTGGTTGGAAAGAGGGAGGAGCGTTTGTAGCATCGTCGGTACAGTACGACGACTATAGTACTAACGCAGTGCACGAAAAGAGAGAGATAGAGCAAGCGAGTGAACGCTCGGTGTGGAGCGCGACGATGGTGCACCACCGATGCTTCCGATGATTCGGCGCTGCTCGAGGACCAGGTGCATCGCACGGAGCCTGGGAAGCGCAAACTCCGAGAGAGCTCTCGGATCTTCAGCCCGGCAGATGCTCCCTTGGCAGCAATAGCATTGCTACGGAAGAAGCACAGAGAGAGGGAGAGAGAGAGAGAGCCCGGGCCAGTTGAACCAGCGGCAAGCGGAGAAGCAACTAAAGCATCGGAGACCGAATCTTGTTTGTCTACGGGAGGAAACACACCGGTGCATCGGCCCGAATCTCCGCCGATCGCGTACCAACGATCTCTCGCTGCGCGTTGGCTTCACGGATAAACGAACGCAGCGAAAAAAAAATATATATTGTATACATGTATATATATATACTTCGGTACTCATCCTGCTCGACTGACCCCCTCCCCACCCCCTCTCAATGTACCACTCGACGGACAGACGTACTTTTTCGTATACTACTCCCCCGAAGAGATGAGAACGAAAAAGAATTATCGAATCTGTGGCTTTTCTGGTAATTCCGGATATTTTGGATTTGTGTTGCTGTTATCTAGAATTCGATGGAATGAGGATGATCACTCGAGAGGATCGACGAATTTTATTTCGATGTTTGTAGTATCGGCGAATCCGATTTTTAATCTAAATAACAATTATAATGTTTCAATCGTACATGCAACAATTATAAATTTGACACAAGAAATGAAATCGGTCCAGCCTGATAATCTGACCTCTGATCCTGAACATCCGGCAAATTTTTCACCAACAAATTTTAAGACGTAAAAATCTTTGGCTTTTACAGTGAAACTCTTTGGAAGCAGTTTCGCTGCATTACAACGCAACGAAAGGCTCACGGTGTTACCAATACCGTCAAGTCATCTTTTTGAATAACGAATGAAGAGGTTAGGATTTTCCGTCGACCCTTTATAACTCGGAGAAATGGAATGCCCAGCTTTACATTTCACTTCGACGGGTGGTCACGACGGCACTCTAAATTTCTCGATTGAGAAAACGTACACAGAAAAGAAGAAGTAGGTATTCCACACTCTCAATAGTCTCAAAAACATTTTATTCAGCTCTATTTGATCTTTGCTTTACAAGAAAAAAAAAAATTCTTTTACGTTACTGTTCATTCAAAAAACATAATATACAAACTTTTAAGTAGGATTCCATTTTATTATTTGCAGCAACAATCGTTCTTCGCAATCCTTTTAAGGACGAACAATTATTAAAATATGTTTAGATCCAAGGACCGTTTGGTAACTCCTGATCACTGAGTCTTAATCGTAGTTCGAACCATTCTCGAACATTTATAATCACATTTTACCGAGGGACGAATGCAAATTGAAGAACATACTTAAAAATCGCGTAATTGTCTCTATCTAACGCTCGATATAGCTCGTTTCCGTAGGGTAGTGAAATGCGAATGAGCTAAAAATGTAACGAGAACCCTTTCCATGTGATCCGTAGTACAACTCGGTCGTATAGCCAAGGCGCATTAGTAAAAACGTGATATTGTCTGACTCAACAGGTTGCCGCCTCCTCTTTCACCCTTCCACGTCCGCCTACAGCGTTCCGCTCCCTACGACTCTGCGGCGACTCTCACTCTTCGCTATATTAAATAAACCTGACGATGGGGTGATTTCTCTCACGAGTTTTTTTTTCCCAACGCGAAACGAGGGGATATATACACTTTATCACAAAGATATCGCTCTTCCTTAACGTTATTTCAGGAAATCTGTCGATCCACCTAATACCAGTTTGAAACATTTTAAAATGGCACGACCGGCTATTAAAAAATTTCTCGTGTTTCAAAATTATACTTTGAACATCGTTTCCTAAATCGAATTTTAATTAATTTCTTTAAAAAATATATACAAATAAAATTAATTGTTTATATTAAAAAATTGCAAATGACGGAACCGCAACTTCTAATTTTCCCAGTGAATATTTTTTTTTTGCATTCTAGGATACTCAAAACGTATGTTTACACTATAATCGTTACTGTCTATTTGCTTCTTTGGCTTACAACTACTTTCTCTCTTCACATACTTCGCATGTGATCAGAAAGTAAAGAAAAAAATGTGTGAATGACGTAATCGCAACATGTGACTTTCTCATTACGTTTCAATTCGATGTCAAGTTTTCTAGTGAAATTATTGAGATAAAGTTACGACGAATTTCGTAAGATATTTGTAAATTACGTTATCCGCTAGAATTTTTAAGCGTCACATTATAAAATACAAGATACATCGTAAAGCTATGTCCCTAGATATACAATTTAGGGACTTTGGTCTTTAGCAACGCGCAATCTCTTATCTCGATCGTATTATTGTCGCCGCAGGCGCCCTGCTCAACGGCTACCACAATAGTTTGATAGGTTGGCCTCGGTTATCGATACTTTGCATATCAAAATTATCGTAAGTTATGGTGCGAAGATTCTTAAGGCAGTATATATGAATTAAATGATTTGGGATATAAGCACGAACTATTTTTATTAAAGGGAATGTCAGCGATAACGACTATACGTACACATGTGTTTATAACAACAATGTACTTCAATGTAAAATCTATTCTCTTTACGCAATTGTTTTACTTTAACATTTCCCATTGAGAAACGAATTTATTCAGGATTTGTTTATTTGATTTGAACTATTAACAAATGGTAAAATTTCATATGGGTAAATAAATATTCTGTTAGAGTAAACAAATCGTTTATTTGAATCTCGGAATTGACACAAATAATTATTTATTAACAGTTAATAAATGTATATTTTAATAAAATGTTCCTTTAATAGGGTCCGATAATTATTATTTGACTCACCATGACATTGATATTAATTTTTTAAATGCTTGTTAATTGTCACTATTGTAATAATTGGTAAAGAATAATTCATGGATTGAGGGAATTGAACATATAATTCTATGAGCCGTCAAGTCGATTTCGTTGAACAGAGGTTGAACTATTACGAACATTGGTATCAATTAATATTTTCCATACTTACGTTCAAAGGTTTGTCTCAACTCTACATGCAGGCCCCATGACACGAGGAAATCGTTAAGGTTAACCGTCGATAATCTCAATAAATTTGCACTTTTTGTGCAACACTAGCTTACTGTTCACTTATCCGTTGAAATACGACGATTGACTATAAACATAATAGTCATGTCATTAAATGGACGGTCCCTATCTCAAATATATAGATTTGATAGCTATTAACAAATCTGTTAACCATTGACCGATCGGTAATTGAAACGAGCGTTCGGTCCTCGAAAGGTGATTCGATAACTATTAACAAATCTGTATCAGCTTCGATAAAAAATTTGTTGATTATTAACAAATATTTATTTGCTTCGTCGAGACAACAGTCATGTCAAATGTATATTTTATAATTATTAACAAATTTTAAGTCGTTTCAACTATATTTAATATAGTTGAAACGTATTTAATATAGTTGTTCTAATATATAGTTCAACTATATTTAATATAGTTGAAACGACCACAATGATTTGCGACAACGTGATTAATCACGTTGTCGCAAATCATTCTTTAATGGTAAGAAACATCGAAAGTGTTACGAGAAAGAAATTGCTCAGATAAATCATTCGTTTGACGAAAGTACCTTTGGTATAAGATGTTATTATGAGAACACTAATATTTATTAACTGTTAATACAGTTCGTAACATTTAACAAATATTTTAGATAACGGGGCAACTAAATATATTTAGTTATAGTGAATAAAATCTTTTCTCATTGCGTGTGAATATCCATATCCGATGAGAATCCATATATTCTTAATCGAAAAAAGTGTCATTAAAATCATTTACTAAGCGATAATAATTTTTTTCCATATCCAACGTGAATTCATATATTCCCAATCGAAAAAACTTCTTCAAAGTCACTTGCTCTGTGATAACAATTTTTTTTTAATAGACCTGCAACACACATTTCAGTCGACGTACATATTTTATTATCAATAATCTATTTGAATTTCATTATAATAACTAAAATGTAAAGGACCGTTGTACTCAATCTTTCATTTTCTTCTAGCAATTTATATTTAAGACATCTATTGACGTTAGTCGCATCAATCGAAACGAAATCTTTATCGGATTCTGATAACGAAATGGAAACTTACAACTACGATGTAAATCTGTAAATCGCGGATATATTTATCTGGACCATACATTAAATTTACCGTCAACGAAATTAATATTAAAGTAACGGAGTTCATTTCAGTGAATTCCTTACGAGTCATCATCGATTAAATTAACAGACATTACGTACGCTAAAAGCAGTAATCGTTTACGGATACTATAACTATACTGAACCGTTGTATAATTTATGTTTCCTTCACCTACAATATTATTTATTGCGAAACTAAGTATCCGTAGTATACAGAATACGTTGAACATAACGCGAATATTTTATTTTGGAACTGAAAAGATTTACACAACGAAATGACAGATTTTCAACTACACGCGATGCATGATACGGTGTCAGCGTGTGTTGTGTATAAGAATATTCGGCTAAACAAAAATATCTCTATGAGCACACGTAAGGACCAGCTATAAAGACGTTGAGTTTAAAGAAATTCTCCTCGGTAACCTAGTTGTAGGTTGCTCGTCATTGAGTAGTTAGATGGTCATAGGTAGGTAGGTCATTAATTTAAATTCCCAAATAACATTATTCGGAAAGCGTAATCGAAAGTCGAGTTTCCAAAGTTCGATCATTGTTTTTCTTACATTACGTTATTGTTTATATTATATTATCATAGTGTACGTATTAAAATATCGTTAATTAAGAATCTTTGAGAAAGTTTGACTTGGGGAATGATTCTCAGTAGTCCTAATGCTATAAAGTAACATACGAAAATGTTTATCAATAGAATATTATAATAATATTGCAGTAAATTCTAGTATCATCGGATATAAAAAGATATTTTATCATTGCAATAAATAATGCTGCCCCCTAAACGAAATATCCTATATAATATAGAGTCTGGTATCTTTCTAATATCCCTTAGCATTCTTTTTTTCTCATTGTTAAAATCGATATCTCTTTTATTTATGTTTAACGAACGCAAGGTGCACCCACGTCTTTTTTTTATCTTGAATAGAATAAAATGGCGTGCCGCTGTTAACGTACGAAAATTTTTATCAATGGAATATTAATATTGCAGCAAATTCTAGTATCACGGGATATAAAAAGATATTTTATCATTGGAATAAATAATGCTACCCTTTTTCTGCCTATTTTTCTTATTGTTAAAACCTATATCTCTTTTATTTATATTTAACGAACACGAGGTCCTTCCATGTCGTTCGTTTTATTTCGAAAAAAAAAAAAATGTTTCTCACTGCGTTGTCCGATCGTTGGCAGGATAACGATGTCCTAACATAGAACTTCGTAGGATCATGGAGAATGCAAGCATAGAGAGAAAATCCCAATCAGCTGCTCCCCAGATTCTCTTAAGAAACAAGCTCGGTCGAGAGAAAGAGAAGGAGTAGATATTCTTCAACAATGGCATAATATAGGTCTCGTTCAGATTCCGTCTAGCCCAAGTTTACTCTGGGTACACGTGGGGGTGGTCTTAGCTTTCTCAGCTCTAAGCTTTGCGGGGAATAACCCGCGTATGCTGCGGATAATGCCGAAGGGATGTTGAAATAGTAGTAGAGCACGTGTGTATACGTACGCATATGTGCAAGAGCACATGTCCTCTGTATGGAGTTTTAGTTCGAGCAAGACCGTAGGCGTAAGAGAGCTTTGCGCTTGGCTGCTGCACCGAGCACGTGTCAGCCGGCCACTTGAATGGCTTCTCTTTTAAATTCAACGCTCTCGATAGTCCTCCGCGATCGTTTCAATCTCTCTTTTTCATTTTTATTATTTCGATCTGGATCGCTTGAATCTCTTTCGAAGAAAACGAAGAGAATGAGAATAAAAGAAACGAGGGGAAACGATATCACACGTAATATGCTTCGGTAGCCGATGAAATTAGCTCCGATAATCGTTCACTGATTCGAAAAATAGAAAAATCATCTATATTATATTTATTATATTTATTTATTTATATTTATTATCGTACAGTGACGAAGAAAAAAAAAAGATTAAAAAAACAACTAAGTTGAGTATCAGGGATAGCGAGAAGAAACCTGCAATTTTGTCAAGCTCGAAGGGAACTTCCTGGTAACACGAGAAGCTTTGCAAAGAAGCAGCAACTGGTGTATTCTCGGCGCGGCATAGCGTGTACAGCGCAAAGCGCGCGACACACGAAACGTTTCTCCGGACGAGAAGAACCATTAGCGTGTGCCTTTGAACCTGTGCGACGAGCGGTGTCCATGACGGACTTTCTCTTTCCGAGCTCGAAGGAAAATGTGCTCGCGATCGAGTTTCTCACGGACCACGGAGCTGACGCTATCTCGTGAGATGCTTTTACACGGCATACGGAGTAAGGGAGCGATCGCGGTACATTAATATATCGAAAGGTTCGATATAAACGACGTAAAAGCATTGACGGTTAACGGCGTCTCCTCGGAATCGATAAAAACGTCGGTCCATTAATTACGTCGTCATGTTCAACGAACTTTTCAACGGGAAATTCGTGCAAAATTGATGCTGAAGGGTCGATACCAGTTTCGAAACTGTCGAAATTCACTTATCGAATTTCACTTGTGAGTAAAAATAATAATTTCACCGCTTGGAGACTTCTCAGAGAAAAATTGAAACCCTTTCTTGATTTTTTTATTTGTTATTACTTACGAAAGTGTCCAGTCCGGAAAGACATACTCATGGGAAAAAGTTAAGGAAACGTCAACCCTTTTCCTAATGTTAAGGGATTTTATAGGTACGATCACTGTTTCGGAAGTTCTGTTAGATTTATCGAATACGACCTGCAGTCACCCCGATCTGCCATGCAACCGATGCAAGGGCTTTAACCCTTTCTCAGGACCAAGCATTTTTTTTACCTGTAAAAAACGTACGTTTTGTCTTGAGAGAGAAAAATTTTAACTCTTCCTGCTTTTTTTTCTTATTGAAACCAGGAACGTCCACTCTGGGAATTAAGACTTATGGGAAAGGGTTGAGTCCCTTCACAGATTTTAGAGGATCTTACAGGTACGATTGCTACTGTGGAATTCATGTTTGATTGCGCGAGTATGACCTATAAGTCAAAAAGGGCTTCAACCCTTTGGCCAGGTCCATCGATCTTCGTACGGCACGCAACCTCCTTTAACTTGACACCACCCCTCCCTATCGCGTCCTCATACCCGTAACCCTTTCTCGTAATTTATATTATTAATAATAAATAACGAAACTCTTGGGGTATCGAAATTTCGAAAGAAATTTCAGGCGTTGAAAAAAAAAACGGTAAAAGCGTGAAAATTTGCGACAAACGTGACAGCCGTTATCCTCTTCAGTGCCCCCTGTCTTACCCCCACCATGAGCAGTATCGGGGCTCCTCTTTCCTCTTCTCTTTAGCTTGCTTACTTTTTTTTTTTACCGACCTTTATTCTTTTCTGAAATCCAACTCTTGCTTGCACCCTTCTTTCCCACGGAATCCTTTCTGGCTTTCCCGAAATGCGTTCAGCTCGCACGGACTAATAAAAGCGCGCACACGTAGGGTGCGAGTAGCCGCGGTTTAAGGGTTTGCTTATACCCGGTTAAGGAAATCCGTTTCACAAGAATACGTATGACAGCGAGTACGCGCATTGTCATAAAAGAGTGAACGGCAAAGTGAGAGTAGAGAAAAATACAGAGGATGCACGACGGAGCAAAAGAACTCCACGACAAATCTTGATGGACGTGGAACGAATTCGGTGCTATTATACCTATACACGTCGTTGAAATATACGTCATCGACCTCATGACATTTTCTTGATCGCACGGAGCTTGGAAGAAACCGGATAGAGATGCGACCGTCGCCATCAATTTTTACATTGTGTAGTTTATAGTTTTAAACTTTTGTAATAAAGAAAATGAGTTTACGGATCTTGGCTGAGACTGAATTTTAATTCAGAGTTCATTCGCTGCAAATATTTCAACAATAGTGAAAAATTTCGATAGCGATCTCCCTTTAAATTGAATCGAAAATTAATTGACATCCGCTTTGAAAGTATTCGTCAAGACACGCTACCAAAATACAAGAAAATAACACAAAGTCTTACGCACTGTCGTACATCTCCCCGTAGTCGTATCATCAGTCAGAATTATTAGTGACGAATGAAAAGATCTTAAGATAATACGCAAACAGGACTTTAACCAGGACGTTATGCTACAAATGGTCCAGCTAAATCCTACGTGCTGTAGTAATTCATCCAAAAGAACAATTTGTATCGATTCCGTACGAATACTTTCGTCAAATTGCTCGGTTACAATATTATTATATTTTCGATAAAGCGTACACGTTCGTGTCGTAACTCGAAACGAAATCTCCGGGTGGTAAGCTCGAACTGACAGTTGTGGTGTGCAACAACGTTACGGAATACATATATCTGGTGTACATAGGTACGTTTCGACAGAACGGATTGAATCACCGAACCGGAAGGGGGTGTCAAGCTGGGCGGTACCGCAACGCAAGTGCACGCGAGCAAGCTTGCTTCTAGCAAGTCTCCAGTCTCATTCACGATGAGTAAAATCCCGCACTTTTCTCTTCGTGTTCCTTGAAAGCGGCGTTGGATCTATGAACAGGAAATCCTCTCAACGTTAAACTGAATCAATGACGTACGTACTCGCGCAATCGGGCGATGATGCTTCTATATCCTTTCCAGCCCCCAAAGAATTTCTTTCATGGAAATGTAGATTTTTCATTGATTTTTTTTGTCGCTACGGATATGGCATTGTTATAAAAAAAAAAAGTACCAGCAAAAAATATTGTATAACAATGGTACCTGGGACTGCGATTAGCGAACACTTGACACGAGATGATGCGATCGTGTACAATGTACATTATAAATACGTTGCAGCTGTCGTGAGAATTATAATTGTCGAGGAGCCGGAGAGGCTCCATCGAAGGAAATTGGAATTAGGTTTCCGAAGAAAAGATTATCCAATAATTAACAAATAAAAAAAATGCAGAAACTAATGCGGTATAAATGTAAAGTTAACAATTGCAATTTTCTACAATACGAGGATATGAAACTCCATACAAGCAAAATATATAATGATCGATAGTTGCGAGTTAAGTTATCGAAAAAAAAAAATAATTTAACATTCCATTAAATGATAATAGGCTAATTAACACCTCTTGAGCGTTTATTTGCATCAGCGATGCACCTGCTTTCCGTAGTATCACCGAGTTGGTTGATAGACTTGTGGTTTGACCGCACGTGGGAGTCGTACGATGACAGAACGTCGACTGTAGAATTCTTGGATCACAGGTGCGAGTCCACACTCTATATATCCGACTGGATTGAAACATGAGGCTGCATGCAATCGACTGTTACTACCTGTCGTGTCCAGGACACAGCACGCGGAGACGTCGAGAAGGAAGACGCGAGGGTATCGTATAAAGAGCGTAAGGCCCGCTGGATTTGCCACCAGGACCATACGAGCGAGATGAACGGACACCCGGTCGGACCCTCGGCTATGGTTTATGTTAAGAAGCACAAGGAGCATATACGCATACACGTATGTGTAGTATGTTGCTCCAAGCGTGAAGGGAACCTTTTTGTCACTACCGGTGTGCGGGGCCGGTCGCGTGCCGGACCGGAATCTCGGTTTTTTTTTTTCTTACTTTTCTTTCCCTTTTCACTCTCCGCAACGGGAGATGGCCGATGGTCGTGGTGGGCACACGTAGGTTGCACGCCGACGGACAACCTGCGAGCAAGGGGTCAAACGAGGATTAACCTGGTTACCCCCGATACACGCGGGAAGTGGCCAGTGCGTTCTACGGTCACGGTAAAAGGGGGACCAGGCACAGGTGCCTTCCGGTTTACTCGAACAGATGAGACCGGACAGACCCCACGAAATTTAGGTTACGGCGGGCCTTTTACAGGAGCTTTGGGTGATCATGTGTGCGCTGTTTTTTTTTTATAAACGCCACAATACGACCTGTGGATTGAATCGAGAAGATACGTTAGGTATATGAGTTGACTCGATAATTATCGTCGAATAATAAAGCTGCTACGATTGCTTATAATTTTCTATAGATTAATTATGTTTTTATGCATTATTCTCTTAAATAGTTATTGAAACTTAAAATATTTTTCAATAAACTGTATTGAAATTCTGAATCCAGACTGATCGGATGGAACGATTTCCTTCTTTTATTTTTCATTCAGGAAGCAAATATTTGTAATATCAGATTATTTGTTTGTTTAATAGTTATAACTGTTATAACAATACTTGTTAAAATGTTTATTTCAAGTGTATCTGGAATTCGTCTCAGCTTTTAGGGTGATTCGTATTGCTGAGCAATGAAAAGATATCAATGAGGGAGGGTCGTATAACATTTACAAGCATTGAAACTTTCGGTTTAACTGTTGTTATTACGATATGGCATATTCAGAACGTGCACACGAAAGAACAAAGCGGGATTTACACTTTCTCGGTGAAAAATCCGAGGGTAGCCAATAAAACGATTTAACGTTTAACCTTGAAAAGCTTCAAGGGGCTAGTTTCGAATTTCGAGAAGGAAAATAAGCGTTTCGAATAATCATAAATACTCGTGCTTCGCCAACTAATAGGGCGTTCTCTACGCGTTAAGGAAATAAATAACGGTCAGTTACTTCTCGATGGTCTCGACTTCGCTGTTTCATCTCTTCGCTACGACCATTCGGCACGATCGACATATCTTCCGTTAATTATTGCGGGTCATCGGTAATTTCAGTTAATTAAATATCCCTTACTCATGTGTAAAATCCCTTTGAGATACCGCCACATTTCACAGATTGATAATACATCCGGCAATGTACACGGTAGATTACAATATAGAAAACATAATTACAGTATTATTCGTGATCAACATCGTGTGTTCAACAAAAACGCGAACAGAGCACGATGCTCACTTCGCTAACTTTCTCCAGGCTTTGTTTCTGCAGAGTAGAATGAAACATTTCTATAAAATTTTGATTTTTTTTTTAATAATTACGAAATCAATGTGACGGTAGAGAAATTACGATGTGTTAACAAAGTAAAGAAAATGTAATAGTACCTAGCGACTTAAAGTTTGAAATAATAGAAGGTGCCAAAGGCGTTAAACGAGGCGTGTAATTAAAAAATTTTCATATTGCTTTCTCGTGATTCACGCCAACTCAAAGATTTTCGTCTACGGGGAATAAAATGGATGAATGAAAATTTGGTAAAATTGCAAATTTCATAAAGTTTAAACCCCTTGATCGATTCTCGCTACATTCAAGACCAAGTATCCTTGTATCGTAACCAATTTGTATGCCAAGTTTTAATTTGATAGATAAAAATTTACGAAAGTTAGAGGAAAAAATTTCTTTTTTTCGAAAAATTACAAAAATTCATGATTCTGTGAAATCTGAAGCCTTTGATTGATTCTTGCCGAACTCGATATCAAACAACCTTATTTCCTGACCTATTCTTGTAGAAAATTTCAACTCGATAGCTCAAAATTTATAAAAGCTAGAGAGCGTACCTCCTTTTTTTTTAAAAATTCAAAGAACCATAAAGTCGAATAACCGTTAGCGATTTAGACGAAAATTGCAACAAACTGAAGGTTTGATCAAGTAACCCATTCTCGAGATATATCCATTGCAATTTTGCAAGCTCATCACACGCACACACACACACGCACACACACACACACGCATACACACACACACACACCCACCCACCCACCCACACACACACACACACACACACACACACACACACACACACACACACACACGAGCGCGCACACAGAGAGAGATGTACAAATATTTTTTCTAAATATGATTTCTCGACGTTTTGAGACATCAAAATCTCGAGAAAATTTTAATTCACGAAAACAGCTAAAAAAAACGCAAAATTAATTTGACTCCGGATAATAAAAATAATAATAAAATAACCAAAAGTCGATGATATGTAAGTGATTGAATAAAAATCGTATCATCGCGTTTGTAGTAAAATAACGTTCTATCTATAAGCTTTTGCATACAGGTACAAAAACCCTGAGTGTGAAGAAGTGTGAACTGTGATTTGAAACCTCTTTGTCGCAGCGATAGTTTGGTTTAGTCGTAGAACTCTAGGAGGCTGTACACCAGCACCTTGCACCACCCCTCTTAAAAGACCGATCGTGAATCAACTCGCATTAGTCTCGCGGATGCATATTCATGGGAAACGTATGCGGGATTACACAGATTTCGTTAAGTTCCCGCCTACCGTGTATGCCGCTGATGCTGGGTTGCCCGAGAGCACCAGCGGTAAAAGCAACAGCCCGCAAACGGCAAATCGTGGATCGCCCTGTATATGTCAACGAACTAAAGGGGTTTCGCACAGCAGTAGTGTAAATGGGGCATATTTATCAAAGCCAGAGGTACAGGTACGTATTTATATATAGGTACGCAACGTTGTCACGCCCGAGTGAAACGAAATTGGACCGGACGTATTTTCAACGGTCGATTTGCGTACTTAGGTGTACGAACGACTGCTGTAAAAATCGATTCAAGACCTTATGCATATGTAGAACAAGAAAAAATATTTCGTACCGGGGCTCGATATGTAATATTATTGATTCTTACTTTTCTAAGAATGAATATTTTTAATCTACCGTTTATAAAATGACTCTCGAAAATAAAATGAATTACGATGCATCGTCACGATGACGACGCGCAGTATATTTTGTGTTTCGAATTTTATTTACCGACACAACATGCGGGTGGTAGAAAATCGGCAGAAAATTGAAAACGCTTTAGGATCACGTTAGGCTGTATAAACAGCCAAAGTCGCACGATCGGAAAATAATCCTCGAGCGGGAGTCTCTCACAAATAATAGTTCATCTTGTTTCTTGTAGAAAGGGACTCGTGCTGCTATCTAAGCTCCGAATTAAAAACATCCCCGTAGAGTTATTCAAGACGTGGGTGCCTGTCCCAATTGCTTCGTAGTCAGCTTCCGATGCTCGTTGGTCTGAGAATGAATACACGACGAGGATTATGTGGCGCGTGTGTGCCATTCGAAGGGGTAAGGAAGGGGAAGACAATATTTCAGAACCTCTTTTCTTTTTCTCATCTTTTTCTTTTGCTTCTCCTCTTTCTTTTTTCTTTCTCTTTATATCGCCTTCTCGATGCCTGCTCTGCAACTCGACCGTAGAGCCGCGAGGTTCTTCCGTTGCGCCGGTTACGCGAACATTGTGTCACGCCTCGGATTATCCTTCGGGGACTTCACCCGGCAGGGTGAAGGGTGACACGGCCACGATCCTCATTCGTACACCGGCTCGTTGCGACGCGAGTTGTGCCATCTATTCAAATGCGGATCTTCATCGGAAATGGAGAACACACGAGTATAACTTCGCCAGTTTAAACTCCCGTCGATCTTGGATTCTCAACGAATGATAAGATATGGAAAATCCGGAGAAACTCCTGATAAGAAGCCAAGATCAAAGACAATCGTTGTAATTCCACAAAGAGCCGTGTGTCTTCGAATGATTTTACAGTTTAAATAATCAACTGTTGTCAATTTGCGTTATCACCTCAACATTTACTTCAAGATAAGTGAATGCAATTCAATAAGGTTTTTAGCATTTATTTGTGTCATAATTCATCATTAATTGTTTATAATTCATTCATTTTAATCTGCCCCTTCCGAATATAAATATTCGCGTAACTTTTGAAGTGGGAGCTGTATGATTCAAACACATTTTATTCTCCGAATCTTAAGCTGTCCAGAGTGCTATTGACACAGAAATGAATCAAGACTGTTGGAAAATCTACACCAATCGCCATTAACACCAACGAATTTGTGAGCCCAATCAAATTAAATTACCCTAAGTATACTTAATCATATAGTTGTGTGGTAAAATCAATGATTTCTTTTCTGTGTTGACTGTATCATTCAAACACATTCTAATGTCTGAATCTTAAGCTGTGCAGAGTTCTATTGACACAAAAATGGGTCAAGACTGTTGAAAAATCTACACCAATCGCCATTAACACCAACAAATTTGTAGGCCCAAACAAAATAAATTATCCTAAGCATATTTAATCATCCAGTTGTGTAGTACAATCAATCATATCTTTTCTGTGTTGACTGTATTATTCAAACACATTCTAATGTCTGAATCATAAGCTGTGCATAGTGCTATTGATACAAAAATTGTTCAACACTGTTTGAAAATCCACACCAATCACCATTAACACGTTGAATTTTTAACTGTGTAGGTTTACTCAAAACACGTTTTTGTAAAATTCATATGACTCGTTATGGACATTTGTTCTTAACTCTTAAGAATTACATCCCAAAATGTACAATGTGCATTATACAAAGTGACACTCCGCTGTGTGAAATTGCTGTTATTACAATTTAGTTTTTTTCACTGAACTTTGTACAAAACATATGGTTCGAGCACTTGGCATATTTGCCTCAACCCCTCGGCGTCTACATTTCGATGCTAAATAATGGTCAAGGATTTCAGAGGGACAAAGTAGCCACGGCTACTTCATGGAAAAACCCTAAAACAATACTGCCGCTAAAACAATAAAAATTGTTGAAACATCGCATACCCTCTATTATAATTCCATGTAAGATGTGGCTTTACTCTGTAATATAATTGCAAAAATGTCCAAGACGAGAGAGACGCTTTGACTCGGTATTGCTTCTACCGAGCGAGTGATCCCTCGGGAATGTGTGGTAATGCGATTAACTACGGACCAGAGCAAGAACGGGGTAAACCACCGTTGTTCCATGGTACCGACCGTTAATTCTCTTGCGTCTATTATATTATAATATTATACTTTCGTCGGGCATCAGCGGGCAATTGTTTTACTTTATTGCTCAATCCGTCACATCGATTGTACAAAGACAACAATGAGACACGAAGCACAGAGCGACGGCTATTACTGAAATAAAGAAAATATACTCGGAAAAATTACAATACAAGTGAATATGTGATCGCTTTGCAATCGTACTTGGAAGTATTAAAATTTTTATTGTTCATTTGCTTCGAAAAACTACGTACGAGGGTATTATTTGACAAATAATGGGAACTATATATCCTGAGGGATAGTTTAAATACGGAAGGAGTCAAAGTGTATATTCTCTTTCTCTTTCTCTCGCTCTATTTGCTTACCTCGCTTTCTTGACCAAACGTTAAGATCCCGAGTAAAGATCGCGACTTCGGAAATTGCGAGAGAGGCTACCCGTGGTGCGTAGAACAATACGAGTAGCAGCGAGAGGGCTGTCAGCCATTTGGTTGAGGTATTTATGACCACGTCGGAAGAAATTCCTCGTTTATTATTAAGATTATCGAAAGTCTTGGTGCGACGAGTTCGCTTCTTCGCATCTTACTTTCTTGGCAAAGCTCAAGAACGTGGATTTTAGTGGGTTCTAGAAACTAGACCGCAACTAAGAAACGTAGCTTGGACCGACGCAACACGCCCCATCGCGATGCTAATGAAGCACCGGACGTTAATGAAACCATTTCGGTAAACCGGGCAGTAAGTATATATAAGTATAGCAATACGAAGGATAGAGATGTTACCAGTAGATAACCACTGATAGATTCCTGTGAGAAACTATCCCGCTATGCTTTTACCCTACTGTCAGCATCTCGGAGATTAGCTCTCCTACGAACTTTCCCCACGTTGGCAAAGGGGGAAAATTTCACATTGTGGGGTGAACTGAGAAAATGAGACAGAAGAGAGTTCTTCGTCTCTGTGCGATGCGGTCGTTTGCACGGGAAGGCTTTTCGTGTTTTTCTGTTACAACCCCTCTCATCGTCTCACGCCACTTTTCCTCTCCTACCGTGACTGCGGATGATCTTTCGACTGATTAATAAGGGTAACAGCTTTGGACTGTAGTGATATCTCGTTTGTTGAATTTTTTGCTATGAGAACATCAGTTATACGAAAAGAAATCATTGATTGTACCACGCGAGTGCATCATTAAATATGCTCCGTGTTATTTAATTTAATTGAGTCCACAAATTTGTTGGTTCCCAATGAATCGATAAGTTGCGTTACGAGATTAGCTGCTTATCAAACAATTAATTTATGAGTCCAACTACTTAATTTGTTGGCTCGATCGATTTAATCCCTTGGAGCGTATGTAAATGCGCAGTTGGTTGAAGCTACAAAGTCTTTTTCTCCCTGTAGCAAATACCGAAAATTATTTGAGGACTTAACGATAAACGATATAATGTATGAAGTCCATGGAAATTAACTGTGTCCATTTTCATTTAATGATTTCGTAAGTATTCAACGATCGAAAAACTATGCCGCAGCGTCTATAACTTCCGTACACTGAAAGAAATCATGATAGTTCTGGCAACTGTTAAGTGATAATCATCGATTGTTGGTACGTACGATCATTTTTATAGTCGCATAGAATATTTTTATACTAAAATCATTTAAATCTTGTTTATAATTATAAAAATACTTTCGTATACCAAACATTAATAGTTGTAACCATTGATAGTTGCCGGTATAATTTTTTTCTCCCTGTATAGATCTTCGAACGAACTTCGATATTTCGAAATAATATCTCCAACTCATTATATCATGATCGTCGACATTAAAATATATTAAATTTAATATTTTCTTTACAAAACTTTTCACTAAGGGCATAGTTGGTCAGCGAGGTACCTACCTATGTGACATTTTCACTCCTTCGAAGAACCCCACGACTCAGTGTAATTTTTGAATGCATGCGTCCCGACTATCGGGCTGTCAATAACTTTACCAAGCCAGGAAAAGCAAAATACAGCAGTGAGCGTCGGAGACGCTTCGGTGTTGCAGTATACTTTGGAAAAAGGTTTCTTGGTTTATAGTCTTTCACCCCGAAGTGCCTCTACCACCCTCTAGTCGACTACGGCAGTGAGCCTATAGAGTCCTCGTTTCAACGAGTTCTATGCACCTCAGCGAATTTTCTAACGTGCGCCACCCGCTGTGTCCTTTGCCGCCTGGACAATGGTTCTATGCGCTCTGTGCACTCTACGTTTCCACGAGACCGTTCCACCACGACAATCACCACGGAAATCGTGACGGTTTTACTGTCGTCGAGAAAATCCTTCGCTGCTGCTAAATATACTTCTACTACTACTATTACTACTACTACTATTACTACTACTACTACTACTACTACTACTACTACTACTACTACTACTACTACTACTTGTACTACACTATTACGAGCCGTGAGGCCACACGCATTTATTTGGTTTTCCTCTGGCCTTTCCAAAGTTCTCGCTCCTTCGAACGAAGCTGGAAAAACATTCACGAATTTTCTCGGTATAACATGAACCGATCGTTAACGTCGTAAATTCGTTTCGCAGTTACGTTTGGAGCTCGCTTTCTCGTTATTCACCTCGTCTTTTCACATCGATCTTCCACGGTATTTATATATACGAGTACAGCAAATTTACTTGAGAATTTAAATCATTGAATCCTTTAATTTCCAGTATTTAACTGTCCGGAGATAAGTTTTGTTGAATTATTATTTTTTCTTTATTCTTCGTTACATGATAGACGATTTTTTTTTTTTTTCAAATTGATTCACATTGTCAATTAGAAAATGTAAAAGAATTTTTGATTCTCTCTCGGCACACATTGCCAGATCGAAATAACATTGCTGGGGTTAGGAACCCTAGCACTATATCACGCAACAACGTACCTATCCATGTGACTCTGTTACAGGAAACTATGTACAGTACGGTCCAAACAAATCCCCGGGTTGGTGACTCCCTTGGGATCACGCATCCCTCGCTCGCCTCCGTCCCCACTGGGCGCCTACTTCTGGACAAACTCCTTTAACCCATGGCTGATGGAACACTGTATGTGACCATCGTGGATATACGTATATATATATACGTATATGTATCGTAGATATATATGTATATATGCAGTATAAATTCGCGACATTCGCGACGCACGAAGAATGGCATGAATAATTCGTTATCGCGCGTTCGCACGAAGGGTGACTTGGAGAAAGTGTAGAGTCGATGAGGGACAGAAAAAGGGAGATAGCTAAAATGTAGAACGTTGGAAATAAAGAAGTAGCAGAAGGGAGTGATATAGAAGGACTTGGAAGGTGAAGGAAAGGACGAAAAGCGTGCGTCGAAGTATAGAACGAGAGGAAGGTTACGAGGTCCACGGGGATACCATCGTTGAAGTATCCACCCGATACCACAATCCTGCGGAACTCGCACTCCTTCAGCTTTGAAAACACCCACCGAAATGGTTGAGCTTTCCAACATGTACGATTCATCGACTCATCCGGCTAGTTCATCCAACCCGTAGCCTATCCGTGTCTTTAAAAAAAACCCTTGTTCCTTCGATTTATATGCCTTCCGTGAAGGGTC